>JAVJIF010030728.1:0-135292 GCA_038442645.1 Agave tequilana | reverse complement strand
CGGATCTCGATCAGAGGTGTAATGTTATCCTGATCGAGAGCAAGATCCTTGATTAAGGATAATACTTTTTTAAGAATTTGCCATTGATCGCATCATGAGGAGGTCGCCATCTGCAGTTGTAAGGCGGTATCCCGTTTGAATAGACTGTCTCTATCAAAACGGTCCTTCCCATTTAGGCTGAAATTTGCCTTTGTCTTGTGCGTCATAATCATCGGTCTTCTGACGGCTAAGACTAAGTCTCTTTCGGAAGACTCTCTGTTTGACCTTCTTATTGAAGGCTTTTGACATCCGAGCTTGATATAGCTCGATGTGTTGTTGAGCTTGCAGCCGCTTCTCGTCCAGGGCTTCGAGCTCTTGAAGACGCAGGCGATCATTGTCTTCTGATGTCATCTTAGTAGTCAAGGCTACCCGTAATGATGGCACCTGGATTTCCAATGGGATGACCGCTTCGCACCATATACCAGGGAGAAAGGCGTATTGCCTGTCGGTGTCCGACCGTAGTCCGGTAGGCCCAAAGGCATTCACCGAGCTTTTCGTCCCAATCTCGCTTGTTCGAGGAGACAAACTTCTTGAGCAGCTTGATGATTGTCTTGTTAAATGCTTCTGCTAAACCGTTGGCAGCAGGATTGTAAGCTGTTGAAGCCATATTCTGAATTCGGTATTTATCGCAGAACCGATAGAATCCTTGGCTTATGAATTGGGGACCATTGTCATGGGTGATCCGCCTGGGGACACCAAATCGATGGATGACATGGTGTTTGATGAAGCTAGCCAGATTGGAGGTTTTAACTTCGGCCAACGGTGTGGCCTCTGCCCATTTTGAGAAGTAATCGGTTTTGCCAGGATAAACCGGTGACCTCTTGCCGAAGAGGGCTAATTGGCCCTACGACATCGATTCCCCATGCTTCAAATGGCCATGAAGCAACAGTAGGGTGGAGCAACTCCGAGGTTGGTGTATGAAGTCTGCATGGACCTGCACGCCTTACCCTTCGTGCATATTGGGTGGCATCGGCCATCATGGTGGTCGGCCAGTAGTACCCAGTCTGTGCAGCCTGTCTTTAAGCTTTGGACCTGGCTGGTGAGCTCCGCAAATGCCATCATGTGCTTCTTTAAGCACTTCCTGTGCCTCTGAATGAGAGAGACAACGGAGGAGAACACCGTCATATGAACGACGGTAGAGTGTCTTCAAAGTGGGATCATAGTAGAAACTGAGCGACCTTCGTCTGATGGACGCTGCTTCTTTGGGATCGTCTGGAAGCAGACCGGTAGAGCATAGTCAATGAGAGGGAAGCGCCAATCCCTCGGCTCAAGATCCATGGAGACATTATAGACTTCTTGGATCCTTAGTATGTGCTTGGAGCATACAAGATGTCGGGTTGCGACTGTGAGGTGATACTCGGTGTCGGCCGGTAAGGCTAGCGTTGTCGCTAATGCAGCGAGAGCATCCGCCTCGGTATTTTGAGATCGGGTACACATGCCCAATGTAGAAGCCTTCAAATAAGCTAGCCAATTCGATGGCTGTATGATAATAGGCACCAAGTCTTCATGACGGACCTCGTATTCGCCTTTTAATTTAACCTATTATGATCACTTTGAATCGCCATAAAGCTTCAAGGTAGCGTACCCCCATTCCATGGGCGAGCTGGAGGCCAATGAGCAGAGCATTGTATTCCGCTACATTATTAGAGCATGATTCTGTCAAGGAGAATGCCCTGGGAAGGATATGATCCTGTGGGGAGATAAACACAACCCCACTCCGGCAATAATCTTTCCTTTGGGGCCCATCCGCGATGCTCCATCAAAGAACATCTGCCACACTTCCTCTACTGAGGTTGCATTAGACTCGAAGACTTCATCAGGGATGTCTTCGTGAAGCTTTGAATGTTCCGGGACTGGATGCGCAGCCAAGAACTCTGCAAGGGCTTGACCTTTACTGCCTTCTGAGGAGTAAAGGTCATGTCGTATTGAGACAACAGAAGTGCCCATTTAGCCAATCTTGAATTCAGCGACCCTGGCTTCGTCATGAGAAGTCGTAAAGGGTTCACTCTGGAGATGACATGTATGGTTTGGCCAACCAAATAATGTCGTGTCTTCTGGACAGCGAAGACGAAGCTAAAAACTCTTTCTCAATAGGATTGTAGCGAGATTCCGCTCCTATGAGAGTCCTGCTCAGATAATAAATGGCCTGCTCATGGCCATTGTCATCCTTCTGAGCGAGGAGGCGCCGAGGGAATAATCCAGAGCTTTTACATAAAGCAAGAATGTTTTCCCTGATGTAGGGGCCACTAAGACCGAGGTTTTGTGAGATACCTCTTAATATCTTCATAAGCTTCTTGACAAGCTCGATCCCATATGAAGGCAGTACCCTTCTTCATGAGACGGGTGAACGGTTGGCAGCGGCCCGAAAGATTTGCTATGAATCTTCTGATGTAGCTAATCGCCTTGCAAGCCTCGGAGCTCTTTGAGGTTCCTTGGTGGATGCATGTCCTGAATGGCTTTGACTTTGTCTGGGTCCAGATGGATCCCTTTTGATGTGACAATGAACCCAAGGAATTTGCCACTAGACACTCCAGAGAGGATTTTGTCGGGTTCATTTTCAGCTGATGAGCCCGCATTATGTCGAACATCGTTCTCAGATCGCGAAGATGTTCATTTTTGCTGCGGCTTTTGACGGCGATGTCGTCAACATAGCACTCCACCGTCTTTCGGAGATGGTTGCGGAAGATCATGCTCATCGCCCGTTGGTAGGTTGCTCCGGCGTTCTTCAGTCCGAAGGGCATTACAGTGTAGCAATATACCCCCAGTGGCGTTCGGAAAGAAGTAGGCTTCTCGTCATCGGATACATCTTGATCTGGTTGTACCCTGAGAAGCCGTCCATGAAAGACATCCTCTCGAACCCGCATGGTGTTGTCGATCATGACATCGGTGATCGGCAGTGGGAATTCATCTTTTGGACAGGCCGTATTGAGATCACGGTAGTCGATGCAGATTCGTATTTTCCCATTTTCTTGAGGACGGGGACTATGTTAGCCACCCAGTCTGGATGTTGTTCCTCCGGATGAAGCCACAAGCAATGAGCTTATGAACTTCGGCTTTAATAGCCTCCATGATTTTTGGGCGGAACCGGCGTTGTTGCTGCTTGACTGGCTTAACGTCGTTCTTGATGTTTAGACGGTGCATGGCGACCTGTGGATCAAGTCCGGGCATGTCTTGGACGAGGTCAGGGTGTATCCACATACTTCCCCTATCTCCAATGTTAAAGGGACGAGACCCTTGTTGCATTGAGTCATGGCTGGAGGATGCTTGACTTCCAACCGCGGCGCCGGGCTGAATAGGTCCCGTCGGGAACTGTGACCTTCTGGGCAGTGCCGAACTCAAGAGTCACCATATTGGCAGTGACTTTCTTCTGTTCCGTCTTCAGTGTGAGGACTCCGCGTCGACCAAGGCTTGAATTCTATCCTTAAGAACATAGCACTTGTCGGTAGGATGGTGGATCATCCTGTGGTAGAGGCAGTATTAGGGTCATTTGTGCGCCCTACCTCATTAGGACGCCGAGCATCTGGCAGCTTCATCTTATTCCCTTTATGGAGCAGATGGAATATTGTGACCACCTGTCATCTCTGAAGGAGTACTGCTTCGGAGGAAACTTGGGCTCTTGGCTGTTGACGCCGCTCTTCTTGGCCTTTGGCTGTGTGTCCCCGGTCAGCTCGACGGACATAATTTCCTTCCTTTAGCTTGGGAAGACTGCGGGAGATCGCTACGCCCTTTGTTGTTCGTGCCCCATTTGCTCCTAGGGGCGGATGGCTCGAACTTCTTAGCCGATTTCTCGGCTATCTCGGCTTGTTCGACCAATTCCTTCCAAGTATGGGCTTGACAGCCCCCATGCGAACTTCTACTTGATCCAAGAAGTTGTGTCTGCATGTTTGTAAAAGCATGGGTAAAGGCATCCCTGCTGGGCACATCAGAGATAGATTTCTGAACCGCTCAATGTATTCACGGACAGATTCGCCTTTCCTCTGCACAGTGGAAAGGAGCTTATCCATGGTCACTTCGGTATCGTCCTCATAGAAGCGAGAGAGGAACCGGGTTTTCCAGGTCGATCCAGGAATTGATAGAGCCCGGGGAAGACTGCGAAACCAGTCAAACGCCACCCCTTTCAAGGTGCCGATGAACAACCTAGCCATGATGGCGTCGTTGTTTAGAACATTACCGGTCTGAGACCGGAAATAGTAGATGTGCTGATTGGGCGAGCTCTTACCATCATACGTGTGCAACGTTGGTGTTTGAACTTTGGCGGATATGGCACTGAATCCCATTCCAGTGGGTAGGGACGGACTACCCCACTTTCTTCAATTCATCCTTTTGCGCCAGGGATGAAATTTGAGCTTGAAGGCCTTTAAGGACTTCGGCATCCAGGGAAGAGCCTCCCTTGGATCTCTCCGTCTTGGGCGGATCATTGCTGAGATCCCCCTCCTCGTCATGATTACTTCCGGTATCATCATTCCGTTTGCTGAGGAGTTGAGCTAGCATCTGCTGGATATTGTCCAGGGCCTCTTGCTGAGTTCTAGAGGTTTGCTCCTGACCTCCAAACGCCGACGAAGGTCGTCATTGGCGTTATCGGCCATATTAACCGATGCTTTGTCGGTTTGCACAGAACTGACTGTTGCTGAAGAGGCATACCCGCTGTCTTCATCTTCTCCGTCAGACGATTGGGGTGATCGTCCGGACTGTGGCGGGATCAGGACCTTTGAGGAAGAGGCTGTTCATAATTATAGGGTATCGCTACCCTGGATCTGGTGTTTCGGAAAACACACTTCTTCGCGCACCAAGACTTCACCTAAGCCTGGGCAATAATCGGATCTGGGGAGCCGAAAGGGGTATCTTCGGATGTATGACCTCCTCTGCGCGGCTCTCGCCCCCTTCCGTCATGTTGACGGATGCAGAGGCTGGATCTGGCGAGCCACTCCTTCTGAGATGCTTCATTGGGATGCGCGCAGACAGTCGATCAAAGACTGATCGCCGATATGGAGAGGTGGCAAGGGTTGGTCGTAACCGACACTGCATAGAATGGACCATCACCAACTGGCATCCACTTCGTCGATAACAGGAGGAAGTAGTCTGGAAATGCTTCAATCTCCGCTTGTCCGCCAAGAATTCTCGCAGGTCGGCCCGTAGGGGCCTGAACAATCTGGTATATGGGACAACGCATCGTTCCCCTTATTCCTGCGGAAAGGATTAGCACCGTATAGTGCTCTGGTTTTAGCCTCGCGGCTGTAAACCCGATGAGTATGCCGAGGTACAATAGCCTTGCTTGCGGGACAAGGCTAGCAGTAGGCGTCGCTGCACTAGGAGACGTTATGATTGCCGTCTTGACTTTATGGTTGGCAGCATTGTTGGCACAGGCGGGCATCTTGCCTTTTTCTTCATAAGAGGGGCGCGGCTTTGGCGAGGCTACGCCTGAAGCTTCAGCAGAGGACTTCTGTTAGGCTTCCATACCCGCTTTGACAGAGGATGCGTAGGTTCGCAAGGAACCTGAGTAGCCACAAGCGGGGCTGTGGGGTGCTGGCAGGATTCTGCCTCTGGTTTCTGATTTGAAACCTTGGCCATAAGACCTTCTTGGCTTCCGCGCTCGAAGCATCAAGCCACCCCCAGAGAGGACTTCTTCAAATCTTCTTTGACCGATCTGGATAACCAGGTTCTCAAAAGTGCAGGATCTGGGCTGCGGGCATGTTTCCTTGTTGCGCCAGAGAACTGCGGCAGGTTTGCAGAGAACTTTTTCGTCTCCGCAGAGACTTTGCTTGAAGATTTAGCCAGAGAAGATCTGGCTGCACCGGCTTTTCTGAATTCAGAGATAGAACCGAAGGTCTGTTCGTCGCATTGCGACACTTGATTCTCAGCGAGGAGAATACATTCCCCAGCGGAGTCGCCATCTTGTTTTCCATTGATTTGCAAAAGGGGGAAAACTTACAAATAAAAGTTTGAGGAGCTAAATTACAAGTATTCTCAAAAGATTACAAGTAGATCCCCTCAGAGATTCTGGGAAATGTGCGATAGGAGTCTGGTCAGCGCGGCGACCACTTTGTCCCTTTGACGATGCGAGCGATGAGATTCCCTTCTCGCCTGGTTTCGGGAATCAGAGAATAGAGGATTGGTAGAACCCTCTTGCTGCTTCTCAAAATCGCCTTCGATAAGGAATTCCTTCTCGCCTGGTTCCGGAGATTCCTTGAGAAGAAGGACGATGTTAGGGTATCAACACCCTGGATAGAGAAAGCAATTCTCTAAAAGGTCTCTGAATTCGAGAACGCACGGTGCGTTATGAAGAAGCCTCAGTCGAAGAAGCTAATTGATCGATTCTTGCGATCAGAAGGCAATTGATGGCTCCTTCCTCTGCAATCCGATCTCTCTTGATTGGTCCTCCCTCTCTCTGTACCCCTGGCGGGTTATTTATAGGGAGAGCAAGGGTATAATCGTCCCTTGAAGATATGGAAACAGGTTGAACCGAATCTGTTTGAATCTGGAAAGTAGCCTTGCTGCGAGGCTAGAATAGCTTCCGCGGAGCTAGAAAATGGCAAGTCGGTTGATCTTTCCGATTTGTTATGATCCTTTCCATATCGTTGAAGGATTTTCCCTGATCCTCTTACTCGTTTCAAGAGAGTCAAGAGATTGTGGCAATCACCTGCCATATTTGAATCCTGATTGGATTTGATTTGTTTTGAATCCGATCTTATCAGGAGATTTGATTGGTCAAAGTTGACCATAGCAGGCTGATGGCGGAGCTGCCCGCTTTGGAGCTAGAGGCAATTCCTTGCGAAGTCCGAAAAGAGGGTCTTCGGCGAAGCTGTCAGTTAGCTTCCTGGCGATGCTCTGGATGATGTAAGCCTCTCAAGCGAGGCTATCTCCTTGGGCTAATGTAATGCCAAATGCTAGCATTTTAGACCTGCTGAGGTCTGTTTAGAAAACAATCCGGGTTCACTGTTCTGCTTGCTTGCTGGATCAGTGGAGTCCAAACCGCTTCCTTGTCCCTTAGAGGTGGGTGAAAACTGGTCTTCAGCTTGTCTGTCCCTTGTCTTTTGTAAATGTCAACAAGTTTAGACATCGTTCGGACCAATGAGAATCTTGTCTTTTTAAGTGTCAACAGATATAAGATATGATGTGATAACAATAATAAGCAGTAGACAAATAAAAATATGTAATCATCGGGTCATGTCTCTAATCGTGTCCAGGTTATATCATAAATAATATTGTCTAGTGGTGACGTAATAGATATGAATTTGCTAGTGGTGACGTAAAAGTAGTGAACGTGGTAGTGATGTAAATGAACATGCAGGTGGGCATATGCAATATGAACATGCTACTGTGTTGTGTCTAAATAGCATATAAGCAATGCAAAACAGAATATATGTGATGCAAGGTGTACATGTGCATGAGTAGTATGCCACCATAGGTATCAGGTAGTGTAGCAAAATCTACAGGTAACATGATAGCGGATACGATAAAATGAACAGGAACAGTAACAAGTAAGCAAGATCACAGTGAACATGATAGCAGACAAATAACAGGAACAGTAACAAGTTAGTATACATGTATCAGGCAAGTCATGTGATTGACACAATAGTAGAAATCAGTACCACCTGATATTTTAATCAATCTCTTCCAGTGTCCCATACCACTGGCAGTTCATACTGGAGCCCGCACTCCAGTCGAACCCATCCGGACATGGCCTACGGGTACCATTATCCAGACGAGAGAGTGACCAAATAACAAGTGTTCCCAACGTCACTATTGTGTATACTGTTTTTTTAGTTAATTGGAAACCCATGGTCGAGGAGTTCTTATCAGGTGGATGTATCCCGTGCATACCCGGGATCACGGCCTTAAACGGACCCCTGGCTGCTAAGACCAGGGCCCTCCGCTAGGAGGGGAGCACGAATCAAGTAACGGGAGCTCATGGAGCTAGTGGTAGGTAGCACTACCGTCCCCTGCAGTGGGACTAACAATATGGATCCAGTACATCACCCGATAAGATCTAATCAACCGTCAAGTCTCCCCCATACCCGAGTTAACTTTATGATCTGATATGTCAAATATACCATGTAACAAGTACCATTACAATATGTGATACGGGTAACATGATAACTGGACCAGGGCTCTGTTGATAGCATAGAACAATATAACGGGAAACGGGAACAATATATCGGGAACAATATAACGGGATCAATAGATGTGGAAGTCCACATATAGCATATCAACAGCTCTCAAGTCCAGTATCGTGAATATCCATATCAGTAACGGGAACATGTATCCAGTAACGGAATTAACAATATCAGTAACGGGAACCAAGCATATAACATGTATCTGATAACATGGAACAATAATACAGGTAATCGGCATGGTGATCCATATGACAATAATATAGAGAAACTATATAAGCATAAGTCACAGGGAAACATGGCATGCATGTGTAACAGTGATATGTAACATGACATGTACGTGTAACAGTGATATGTAAACATAACATGCACGTGTAACAGGGATATGTAAATATGACATAATAGTGTTCATGAAGATGGTAACACAGTGGCCTGTGTGTCCGTGGTTATGCAGGTATGATGACCGTGTCTGAGTTGTCTATGTCAGATTTCTTATTACTACAATTGTCTCCCTATATTATATTACATCAGGAAATACCTAACAATACTACAGGAATCACCTATTATAATGGGTGTCCAACAAGTACCAGTTAATAATTAACTATTACCGTCTTTTATCCATAATCACGATATATCAAACAATGTTAATAAACATGATAAATATAATTTATAAAAAAAAACACTCACAAACTGGCTACAGGACTGTAGCTCTCGTTCCCACGATCGCAACGGACCCAGAATCGCCCGAATCGGAGTCCGGATGCTCCCGATATCGCCCGAATACTAACAATAATACAAAATGGTTAAAGATGCAAATAAAAGAATTCAAATGCAATTAATAAATTGTCACAGGGGGTTTTCTTTTTCTACAATTTACCTTTAACGGGTTTCGGATGCGGGTTTGGCTCTTAACGGGTCGGGTCCAA
This sequence comes from Agave tequilana, assembly GCA_038442645.1. Classification (NCBI taxonomy): domain Eukaryota; kingdom Viridiplantae; phylum Streptophyta; class Magnoliopsida; order Asparagales; family Asparagaceae; genus Agave; species Agave tequilana. The sequence continues at coordinate 126,216 of JAVJIF010030728.1, read as the reverse complement.
ATCCACAACCCAAAACTTAATGACGTAAGTGGAAGTGGGTTAGTGGGTAGGGCTTAATGGGTAATGGGTTTCCAATCACTCATAGGAGTATAGTGGGCTCGGTACATATCCGAACCCAACAACACACACAGACTCACACATACACTCCCACACACACAGACACACACACTCTCTCTCTCACACACACACACACACACACACACACACACACACACACTACACCACACACACACAGCAACACACACACACACACATAACAGCAAACACACACACACACACTCCTTCACTCACTCACACTCTCACGGCACAAGCAGCAGCAGCAGCATCGCTGCTGCTGCTGCGCGCGCTGCCGCTTGCCAGCCCAGCTGGCCGGCGGTCAACAGAACCCGCCGGCGGCGGGTCTAGCCGCCGGCGGCGGTCGATGCAAGGGAGAGAAGAGAGAGGGGGAAAAGAGAGAGAGAGAGAGAGAAGAAAAGAATAGGAAGAAGAAGTAGGTGGTGGTGATGGGGCAGTTGTCGTCGCTGTGGCGGTTTGCGGCGGCGGCTTGCGGCGGCGGCCGGCGGCCAGGCTTCGGGTCTCTTCTTGCTAGGACGCACAGAGAGGGGGAGATCCTAATTAGAGAGAGAGAGAAATAGAGAGAGAGAGAGAGTGGAAGAGAGAGAGAGATTCTTGAATTAGAGATGGAGAGAGAGATTTTAAATTAAAGGGAGAGAGAAGAGGCGGTGGAGGGCTCGCTGGTCAAAGGCGGTGGAAGAAGAAACTTGGAGAAGAAGGAAGAAAGAAAAAGAGAAAGAAAAGAAGGGTTTTTAATTATTAAATAATATTATTTTATTTGGTCAAAAATTCGACTAGCTCCGAACGGTACCCAAAAATTACAGAAAATAGAAAATAATATCCTGAGACGTAATATGAAGACGGTTTGTCAAAACTCAATCCGGTTTGTAAATTAAAAATCCCAGAGTGTCTCGTCGATACGGGCGACACCGGTTTTGGCCCGATTTTCGATAAATTCAGAAAAATTCCCAAAAATACCCAAACGTAGCTCATGAGATTCTAAGACATACGGTGAAAGCGAATTTTCCAAATTCAACTTCGTTTGTGAAATAAAAATCGGAAGGCAGGTTATCGGTATCGGTCGCACCGACAACGGAGATTGTCCAAAATAATCCAGAAAATTCCCAGAAAATCCTGAAAAATCTACAATATGAGGAAATGATTTTTGACACTGAAATCAGGTCAATCGGAATACTACAGAGGTCAAATCAAATTTGTACGTTGTATCGCGTACAGATACGGTGATACGTATACCGGGGAGCAGGGTGTTACAGATTGTTTCTATATTCTTGTTCTATGAATCACCGTTCACAGTACATGTCTTGTATTCCCGTTACATGATTATTTCCCGTTACTGATATTGATATTCCCGTTACTGGACATGTGAGCTGTTGATATGCGATGTGTGAAACTAAGTGCCACGTGGATATAAGCCACGGGGGCTATCTCTAGAATCCCACATCTATTATTTCTCGTTTCCCGTTATCTTATTTTATGCTATCAACATCGCTTATGTCCTATTATCATGTTACATTTACCATGCACTGTACTTGTTCTTGCCACACTGTGTACTTTAAATATAATAAAGATAACTTAGGGGTGGGGGAGACTTGACAGTTGATTAGATCATATCTGGTGGATGTACTGGATCCATATTATCCTATTACAGGGGATGGTAGTGCTGCCTACCGATTGTATATAACTCCATGAGCTTCCGTTCCCCTTTTCGTGCTCCCTCTTAGCAGAGGGTCCTGGTCTCAGCAGCCAGGAGTCAGTTTAAGGCCGTGATCTCGGGCATGCATGGGATACACCTACCCGATAAGCACTCCTTGACCATTGGGTTTCCAATTAATATAATAAAATGGTATAAAACAATAGTGACGTCGGGAATACTTATTATTTGGTCACTCTCTCGCTTGGATAATGGTACCCATATGCCATGTCCGGATGGGTTCGACTGGAGTGCGGGCTTCAGTATGAACTATCAGTGGTATGAAACATAGAAGAGATTGATTAGAATACCAGGTGGTACTGATTGTTATTATTGTATAAATAATATGACTTACTCTTGTTTAGTTGTACTTGTTCTTGTTCCTAATACTTTGTCTATTATCATGTTACCTGTATACTTTGTTTCATAACCTGGTACATGTGACACTTTCTATTATGACACACTACTCTGCATACCATGTATTGTTATGTCCATATATTCTTTGTGCATACATCATACTTGTACACTAATGACACTATAACAAGATTATGCATGTTTCCCACTAACACCGTCAGGTTACTATTATTATTAGTATAAAATATAATATGTTAAACAAGTAAGACTTGATACATGATAACTAAACATGTATTATCCATAGTGTGTAAGTAAATATATTGTATCTTATTACTCATACTCTTGAGATGTATTATATATTATCGTGATTATACTATTATAGTATATTACTGCTTCCTTCATTTTACCACTCACTAGGTTTTTCTGACGACCTTGGGCTTGCATACCTAGGTTGGAGATCCGAGTCATCGTATTGTCAGATATTTCATTGGATTCACATAGGAGACTCGTCATCGACACCATAGGTATCTTTGTGTTTTATTTCTGTTATCTTATTATCCATATTTAGAGTTGTTATGATTATTGCCTCTTTTTGCATGTATTCTTGTACTTATTTATGCTGGATTTATTATGAATTTTATATATATTCCATGTATTGAGGCTTAACGTATATACGTGAGAGTATTTTCGCTCTGCGTATATACGTCGTCGTAGCGTCTCCGTACCTGTGGGATCGGGGCATTACATAGTAGTATCAGTGCCTAGGTTTACACCTGGTGTGGGTTACCACCTGAGCCAATACTCGGGCTCTTACAACAGTACAATCAGGTTCAGATTAACTCATCTGTATCTAAAATTGGGGATTCCAGCAACGAGTACAAGAATAACATTTCGTTGATAATGCACTTCTCGACTCTTGTCTATTTCTTACTTCCTGATATTAACTAGAATAATTTGATTCCTTCTCGCTTTCTCTTCATCCTATCACTTTCAATCTTTTATCTTTAGTTCACACCACTAATTCCCCACCCCGAGATCACTATCGATATCAAGTAGCGCAGCGGAAGCGTCATGGGCCTGTAACATTCAGGCTCCATGACAGTAAATATTGTCCTCCCAATTGAATTGAAATTTCGAGAACAAAATTTTTTGTAAGGTGGGGAGAACTGTAGCCCCTTGATCCTTGATGTATGTATCACAGTATCAGTACTTGATACGATGTACAAAATTGATTTGATCTTTCTGCTAGTCAGATTGAGCCAGTTTCAGTTTCAGATATCATTTTCTAATACTTTAGATTTTTTTAGAATTTTCTGGGATTTTTCAGAATTTTTTGTAATTTTTCTAGATTATTTTGGAAAATCTCTGTAGTCGGTGTCGACCGATACCGATAATCAGCTCTACGATTTTTAATTCACAAATAGAGTAGAATTTTGAGAATCTGCTTTCACATTGTATCCTAGCATCATATTTTCTACATTAGGATATTTTTGGAGATTTTTCTGAATTATTCCAAAATCCGGCCCAACCGGTGTCGCCCGGTATCGACGATACATTTTAGATTTTTAACATGCAAATCAGACAATATTTCTAGAATCCGATTTCACTTTCCTCCTCCACGTAATATTTTCTATTTTACATAATTTTTGAGAACCATTTGGAACTGGTCAAAAATTAACCTAATTAAATAATAATATATTAATATTTTATATTTCCTATCCCTTCCTTTCCTTTCTCTCTATTTCTCTGGATTTTTCCCCACCGACTTATCCACCCCCACTGCCATCTCTCTCTCTCTCTCTGTTTTTAAAAAAATCCCTCTCTCTTTCTCTAATTCTCACTCTTCCCTATCAAACTCTCTCTCACTATCTCTCTTTCTTTGCTCTTCCTCACTGTCTCTCTCACTCACTCTCTCCCTCTTTCCATCTCTGTTCCAGGCTAGGAGGCCCACGACCGGTGGCCGGCGCACCACCGCGCCTCTCCCAAGCTGGGTCGCCACCCCTCCTCTTCTTCTCCTTTCCTTTTCTTCTTCTTTTTCTTTTTCTTCTCCTTCTTCTTCTTTCTGTTTTTCTTCTCTCTCTCTCTTACTGACCACCGCCAGCGGGCCCCTCTCACCGACGGTCAGCGAGGCTGGCCGGCTTGCGCGTGCATGGCAGCAGCAGCAACACATCGCTGGCCGGCTTGCGCCCGTGGCAGCAGCAACAGCTGCTGCTGCAGTTATGGGTTCACAACCCATAATGGGTGTGAACCCATTCAAAACCAGCTAATCTTTTATCCATTACCCTATAAACCAAAAACTCAAACACATAAACCCATAAACCCATTAACCCAACCACTTAAGTTTTGGGTTGGGTTATTGGATCTAGACCCGACCCACTGTCAACCCAAAATCGCACCCAAAATCAATAAAAGGTAATTTTTACATGAAACCCCCTGTTCAATAACTTTATTTCATTTTAAATCCTTTAAATTACATATTTAACCCTTTTTGTTATGGTTTAGTGTTCGGGCGATATATAGAGTATCCGGGTCCGATCTGACAATTTTGGTGTCGTTGCGATCGTGAGAAGGAGAGCTACCTCCCCATGGCCTGTTTGTGAGTGCTTTTCTTTTATAAATTATATTTTATTGTGTTTAATGAAATTGATTGACTGCTTCATTTAATACATCTTGATCATCAGTAAATCATTATATTATTAATTATAAAATGTAATTGTTGGTAAATTCCTGTAATTAAAACATACATGATTGTGCTTTAAATATGATAGATAACATAATCATACTTTATGTTATTACCTAATTTATTATATCATATATTGATATAAACAGATTATTGTCTAATTATCGAGATTCAGAAGTTAATCATTTTCATAAGTAATTTAGAAAATAATTGAGAATTTAAAATAGATAAATATATGTAATATTTTGTGATCTTGATCTGATACTCGATTAGATGATATGATTATCGTTACTTGACTCACACTGGACACCATTACGACATACACTCGTATTATTGTTACACAAATATTCTAGTACATTAGACATTACATTTGGATAAATACCCATTACACTAGATACTGTTATTTCATGTACAAGTATCACTGTTACTCAGACACTGATACACATGACACTATTATAGCATGTTCCTTAATCATTGATATATGGATACGATATTACACGTACCACAATATTTTCTTATTTATGTCCCACCGATATATAGATACACCAATTCACTGGACACCGTCATTTCATCTATTAATATCATCGTTACATGGATGCTCGGTACGCAGTTATAGCATGTTAACACATCACTGTTACATATATTCACCGGTATACATGCATTGATTATTTTTATATTCTTGTTCTATGGATCACCGTTCATAGTACATGTCTTGTATTCCCTTTACATGATTATTTCCCGTTACTGATACTGATATTCCCATTACTGGACATGTGAGCTGTTGATATGCGATATGTGTGAACTAAGTGCCACGTGAATTCAAGCCACGGGGGCCATCTTTAGAATCCCACATTTATTGTTTTCCGTTATCTTATTTTATGCTATCAACAGCGCTCATGTCCTGTTATCATGTTACATTTACCATGCACTGTACTTGTTCTTTCTACGTTGTGTACTTTAAATATAATAAAGATAACTTAGGGGGAGACTAAACAGTTGATTAGATCTTATCGGGTGGATGTACTGGATCCATATTTATCCCACTGCAGGGGATGGTAGTGTTGCCTACCGATTGTATATAGCTCGATGAGCTCCCGTTCCCATTTCGTGCTCCCCTCTTAGCGGAGGGCCCTGGTCTCAGCAGTCAGGGGTTTATTTAAAGCCGTGATCCCTAGTATGCACGGGATATACCTACCCGATAAGAGCTCCTTGACTACTGAGTTTTCAATTAACATAATAAAACGGTATAAATAATAGTGACGTCGGGAATACTTGTTATTTGGTCACCCTCTCGTTTGGATATGGTACCCGTATGCCTTGTCTGGATGGTTTCGACTGGAGTGCGGGCTCTAGTATGAACTGTTAGTGGTATGAGACACTAGAAGAGATTGATTAAAATATCAGGTGATACTGATTGTTATTATTGTATAAATAACATGATTTACTATTATTTAGTTGTACTTGTTCTTGTTCCTGATACTTTATCCATTATCATGTTACCTGTATACTTTGTTTCATAACCTAGTACATGTTACACTTTCTGTTACGACACACTACACTGCATACCATGTATTGTTCTGTTTCATATATTCTTTGTGCATACACCATACTTGTATACTAATGACACTATACAAGATTATGCATGTTTCCTACTGACACTGTCAGGTACTGTCACGCCCCGCTTCCCAAAATACGCGAAAACGGAGTCGCGACGAAGGTCGGCGACACATATACGAAAGGAAAATACCTCATACATACGCGCTAAGCCTTAAGTAACCCGAAACAAGTTATAAATTTAAACTATAAATTACTGCAATATCACATATAAGTATCCACGCATGATATAATACAACAAGAACTGAAATAAAGACTGAATCTAATATATATGAATCAAGAAAATTACAGAAATAGAAATAAAAGAGGCAAGAGTACAAGAACCAAAGAGAGAAACTATAACTCCTCGTGAAGCGTACGATCACACGAACACCTGAACAATATAAGAAGATGTCCAATATACTAGACGTATGAATTCAGGGTCGTTAAAAGCGACCTAATTAGTGTGTGTGTAAAGAGAATGTGCTCGTGCATAATAACAACATAAGCAATAACAACATGATAAACTAAATATAAGATAACAGAATAACCAATATCAAGAACAAAGCTGTGAACGATATATATAACTGACATCATGATAAAAGAAAACAACTAATGTTAAGATGTGTAACCTAGTATATGTCACTAGTCTGGCATATAATCTTATCATGTGTATAATCATATGTCTATCATAGCTTATATGAGTTCAGTCAGGTGATTACGGTCAGTCACAATAATCATAACAGTTTATCATTATTAATTATGTTAGTGAACATCAACTGTCATATGTAATAGACATATCCCATATTACGCCTATCACACGTATCAATCGAAGTCCTAAATTATTGAAACTGATTAGTTGGAGACATTGTCCATGCTTTAGGTGGGTTCCGTTCATACCCGGAACCACGGCCCAATCACCTGATGCTGAAACAGGCCCTACCGCTAGTTAGTCAATGACAATAATAATGTGTCAATGACAATGACAATATGAACAATATGGGATGTCAGTCATCCCCCAGAACCCTGCAGTGGAACCGCAAGTCGGCTGCGCAACCTGTATCCTAGGTCCACCTAAAATACATACGCTGTCTCTTCCATCAATTTTTCAAATCCCAGTGTAAGTTATCAATTTACATTATTATTCAATTAAATAAATATCCATGTCATTTTAATTACTGGGACGATATGATAACAGTAACAATATCAATGACATAACAATAACAATATAAACAATATTACCGTGTAAACGGTAGGAAAATAGAATAATATATATGTTACGGTCTGACAATATTTTCCCAGTAACTTTTAATAACATGGATATAATAACAAGCTCGGATACTACTCAATAGATATTCTCATATAAAACTGATCAATATCTCATATCCATCTACACTAAAATATAATAGTAACTAATCTATCAACTAACAGTTTCCATACAATTCCGAATTGGGTTCGGATCTCCTGTAGCTGTGTTCGGATCTTACTGAACGGGTCTGAAACACTGTAACACGCAACCAACATTCAAATAAATATAATTATATACTTAACATACTTCGAAGCACACCGACACATATGTGTACACCCATGTGCACATATACACACATATATATGTACAAGCATACCCAACACACACAGACACACACAAACTCACACATACATATCATGCATGCACATAATTAAATATGCATTACCCAACATCATATTTACATATACAAAAATGCGTATACACACACGCATACACACGCGTATACACCTATGTATATACGTACATATATACATACCCATACACAAATATACACTCAAGCATTCACTCACACACACACACATATATTGATACATACATGCATACATGCATACATACCACAATTACACTCACGCACATAACCATACACATTTAATTAAACTTCCCAATTATTACACTTTTACTCCTACACAAATAAATATAGCACTAACCTTTGGGCGACGTGCGGCGCACCGACGGAGGCTCTGACAGAGGCGTCGAGGGTCGCAGAGGATGATTTGGACAGAGAATATCGCCATGAAGGGCGTGGGCGCGTTCGCGCTCGCCGATGGTGATCAACGGCGCCCACGAAGTGATGGAAAATGGCATCCACACATAAATAAACACACATGAATTAATACACACACCCATTCACTTCGACACAACAATTAATCCACCTACACATATATAATTCTAACACTAAAATATATACATGCATCAAATATAAAAAAAAGTGAGAAGAAGTGAAGCTCACTCTGCAGGGACGACCTGTGCGTGCTTGAAATTGCTGCGGATGTTGTTGCTGTGGTTCGGGCTTAGTCAAAAGAGGGGCGGCAACTTGGAAAGGCTGCAGAGGAGTTGCTTATGCTGGAGGGAGACTGCTGGTTGTTAGGTGTATTGTCGAGGACTGATGGGTAGCTGTGATAGAGCATGGTTGTTGCCGCGGCTGCTGTGTGATGGTCGGCCAAATCATGGAGATGGGAAGTAGGTGGAGTCTGTTGGAGGGTTGAGGAGGAAGCTCAGTAGTTAGGGGATGCTCTGTCATTGCTTGGCAGATGGAAGAGGAGGGGGAGGGGCGCTGTGTATAGAGGAGATGCGCCGGAGTGCTGCTGTTGGAGAGATCGCGAGCTGCCCGAGAGAGGAGATCGCGCTCCGAGGTAGTCGCGCTCGCCGACGGAGTAGAGCGGGCTGCCAACAAGTGGGCGCTGGCTTGTGCGGCGGCAGCATCAGGGGAAATAGAGAGTTTAAGGAAAATAAGGTTAGGTTAAAACTTTGGAGATGGTTATATAGATAGAGATAATGGGTATGAGATAGTAGGTATTGGGTTTGGTTATAGGGCTAGGGAATTAGAAATGAGTAATGAGAATATATTAATGGGTTAATGGATTATGGCTACATAGGATAATGGGTATAGGTATGGATATAGGGTAATGGTAAAGGGAATAGGTTGGAATCAAGGGAAGGAAGATACTACTACTAATATTAACAAGTAATAGAAATAAAAATAATAATAATTAGTAAAAGAAATGTTAATGAAAATAATGGTAAATATTAAGCCAAATTACCGTTTAATATCTTAGAAATAATTTGTATATTAAATAATAATAACTATATATCAAGTTATTAATAATAATAAAAATAATTAATAAATCAAATAAAATACTTTAGAAAATAAAAAATACAGTATTAATAACTAGGGATATTATAATTACTATTATTATTCGTATAAATATAATATGTTAAACAACTAAGACTTGATACGTGATAACTAAACATGTATTATCCGTAGTGTGTAAGTAATATACCGTATCTTATTACTCATACTCTTGAGATGTATTATATATTATCGTGATTGTACTATTGTAGTATGTATTACTGCTTCCTTCATTTTACCACTCACTAGGTCACTTTCTGATGACCCTGTGTTTGCGTGCCTAGGTTAGAGATCCGAGTTATCATATTGTCAGATATTTTATTAGATTCACATAGGAGACTCGTCATCGATACCATATGTATCTTTGTGTTTTATTTCTGTTATCTTATTTATCCTTATTTTCATAATTGTTATGATCACTGACCCCTTTTTGCAGGTATTGTTGTACTTATTTATGCTTGACTTATTGTGGATCTTATATATATTCACTGTACTGAGGCTTAACGTATATACGTGAGAGTATCCCCGCTCTGCGTAGATACATCATCGTAGCCTCTCCGTACCTGCGGGATCGGGGTGTTACACCTATTGAAAGAAATAGTATGGTTTAGGCCGAGGATATTGCATTGGATCTAGCGTCCAACATAATGTATATTCCTGAAGGTTGTACTGGCTTTGAGCCACGGTCCTGCTCAGTGCAACGAGCACCCATGATGGTCATATATTCTATCAAAGGAAGGGGCTCGCTATGATGTGGATTGTCGGGGATTTGTGTGTAATCCTCTATCATATCAGTGGTGACAATGACGTCCCCAATTTCCAGATGCACAGTAAACTGATAAGCATCGAGATCAATGATGGTTTGATCAATACTTGAGTAGAAGATCATGACTAGTTCAGGACAATAATAAGCTTCATACTTAGAATTATCATAAACCAATGTGAATCAATTCCACTCCCTAATCCTATCAAGAAATACATGGCCATACCCATTGGCATCACTAAGAATTCGTGGGGGGGGGGGGAACAAAAACTGAATTGCACAAGCAATCCACACAGAAACGCACAGAGCTTGCTGTAGATCTAAAATCTACAAGGGAAGTCGACCTCGCAGAAATTTCACAGTGCACAGGAAACCCTAGAGTCACAGCGGATCCACGGCTTTGGCAAAGAAACTGCGGAGAATTATGGAGGCAGAGGCAGGGATTTTTTTTGGGTGGCGTCGCGTTTGTCTCTCCACTCTAGATCTGATCTCAGAATTAGGGTAAAGGCACGATAATGGTGTTGAAGTTGTTTTATAGAGGCCTGAGAAGGGTGCTTTCTCTTTTTTGACCCTAGATAAAAAACGTAAATTATTTACCTAGGGTTTATTTCTGAATTTTTGTTGGTCAATAATGGGTATATTTATAAGAGAGAAAACCTAGATGTCATTTACCAATTAAGTCTTATTTATTTATGTTTTCTTGCTTCTCCCCTTTTTTATTTATCACGCTATATTATTTTATTTACATATTAAGGTAAAAGAAAGAAAAATTGGCGGTATTTACAAGAAGGGTCCCAAAAGATTTACAATGAATGACAGGAAAATTTGATTGAGGGTCTGATCACGTGTAGACTGGATCGCAAAGACCCAGTTCAAAAGTCCCGTGTGACTCAGGCTCAGTGGTGTAGAATGATTTTAATTTTTGACCATTGACTTTAAAAGTGCTACCATTCTTGGGATCAGAGATTTCAACAGCACCATGAGGAAAAACTATATGCACATGATAGGGTCCTGACAATCTGGTCTTCAGTTTACTAGAAAAGAGGTGGAGCCTGAAATTGTATAACAGAACCTTTTGTCTGGGGACAAAATTCTTTCGATTTATGGATCGATCATGGAAGAGTTTAGTTCTGTATTTAGAAATCCGAGCATTATCATAAGCTTCATTTCGTATTTCTTCAAGCTCATAAATCTGTAATTTTCTCAAGTCACCGGCTTTCTTCAAGTCAAAATTCAGTTGTTTAATAGCCCGCAAAGCACGGTGCTCAAGCGCCATAGGCAAATGGTATGGTTTTCTAAATAACAATCGATATAGGGACATTCCTAGGACAGTTTTATAGGTTGTCCAATAAGCCTGTAGAGCATCAACAAGTTTGATGGACCAGTTCTGTCCTACGGTCTTCTACAAGATGAGTTTAATTTATCTATTTGTTACCTCCACTTGTCCATTCGTCTGAGGAATGTAAGCTGTGGATAATTTGTGAGAAATGGACTACTTCCGCATTAGGGCTTCAAAAGCCTAATTGCAGAATGACTCCCGTTATCGCTAATTATCGCACGGGGGGTTCTGAAGTGTGAAATGATATTTTCTCTTAAAAATTTGATGATAACTAGGTTATCATTCGTCCTAGTTGGAATAGCTTCAGCCCACTTAGAAACATAATCTACGGCTACCAAAATGAATTGGTCACCGTAGGACATTAGAAAAGGTCCCATGAAATCATTGCCCCATAAGTTGAAAAGTTCTACTTTCTGGATTAGTGTAAGAGGCATCATGTTCTTGCGCGTGACTCAACCTGTCATTTGACATTTTGCATAGAGTTTGTAAAAAGTGTAAGAATCCTTGAAGAGAGTGGGCTAGTAGAAACCACTCTGAAAAACTTTCTCGGCCGTCTTTCGTGGACCAAAGTGTCCACTACATGCAAACTCATAACAAAATGTCAATACGCTGTGATGTTCATCCTCAAGAAGACACCTTATAATGATCTGGTGAGGGCAGTATTTGAATAGATATGGTTCGTTCCAAAAGAAGAACTGTACTTGTGTTAAAAAGCGGTGCTTGTCTTGATTTGACCAACTCGAAGGTATTTGCCCGGTTTCAAGGTAATTTGCAATATCAGCATACCAGGGCTCTTTACACATCACGAAGATGTGTTCATCATGAAAATTTCTTTGATTGGTTTTATCTCCACTGGTGCATTAGGAATCCTTGAAAGATGATCAGCCACCACATTCTCGACACCCTTTTATCCTTTATTTCTAGATCAAATTCTTGCAAGAGAAGTATCCAATGAAGAAGACTAGACTTTGCATCCTTCTTTTGCATCAAATAAATGAGGGTGGAATGGTCAGTGAAAATCGCTGTTTTAGACCCAAGTGTGTATTGGTGGAATTTCTCCAACGCAAACACAACTGCTAAAAATTTCTTTTCAGTTGTTGTGTAATTGAGTTGGGCCTCGTTAAGCGTCTTACTTATATAATAAATCACGTATTGCCCGTTATCAATGCGCTATCTTAGAACAACACCATGGCATAATCAAAGACATCACACATGATTTCGAAGGGTCTAATCCAATCGGGTGCTTATAGTATTGGTGCCGAGATAAGTTTTATTTTAGCTCTTCTCAAGCTTATAGACATCCCTTATGAAAATAGAAAGGCACATCTTTTCTTAAAAGATTACTTAAAGGTCTAGCAATTTTGCAAAACTCTTTAATAAACCTTCTATAAAAACTAGCGTGCCCTAGGAAAGATCTGATGCCTTTTAAGCATTTAGGTTCAAGGAGCTTTACTATCACCTCCACTTTAGATTTGTCAACTTCAATTCCTCTGCTTGAAAACTCATGCCCAAGATCAATTCTTTATTTGACCATAAAATGACACTTTTTCCAGTTAAGTGTCAAGTTTTTCTCCATGCATTTTTGTAAGACCAACTTTAGATGATGCAGGCATTGGTCAAAGAAATCGCCATATATCGAAAAATCATCTATAAAAGTCTCCAAAAATCTTTCTACCCTGTCTGAGAAAAGACTAAGCATGCAACATTGAAAAGTTGAAGCAGCGTTGCATAACCAGCAAATGTTCCAAATAGACAGGTGAAAGTTGTCTTTTCTTGGTCCTCGGGAGCAATTAGGATTTGGTTATATCCTGAATATCCATCCAGAAAACAATAATATTTGTGCCCTGCCAATCTCTCGAGCATCTGATCTATTAAAAAAAAGAGGGAAGTGGTCTTTACATGTGGCAGCGTTTAGTTTGCGATAATCAATACAAACCCATATCTTCTTTGGAAGATGAGTATGTACTAATTCTTTCTTGTCATTCTCTACCATAGTAAAGCCTACTTTCTTGGGTACAGTATGGACTGGATTAACCCACTAACTATCAGATATGGGATAAATTATCGCATTGTCTAGCAATTTCAAGATTTCAGAACGGATAGCCTCTTGCATAATGGGGTTCAGTTGACGCTGTAGATCACGTTTTAGTTTGGCCTCTTCTATCAGGTGAATCCTATATTATACAATGGATGGGTTGATCCTCTTTATATCTGCCATGATCCCACTAATGGCCTCTCTGTTTTCCCTTAAGACAACAAAAAGATCCTCTTCTTGTTGTTCAGTCAGATGAGAAGTTATGATTATAGGAAAAGCTTCCTTTTTACCCAAGTACTGATACATGAGATGACTAAGAAGAACTTTTAGTTTGAAGAAGGGACATGATCTATCAAGAGTTGTTCTTCTTTCAAGAGAATGACTGGGATCGCATTTGTTACCCACTTAACTGTTGATTCAACAATTTGGTCAAGATTGAAGCCATCTGACTCCAAATCAAATTCATGGTCAGACTCATATTCTAACTCCTCTCCATGTTCACTTATGAGTCTTTCAATAAAGTTCACTTCAAATGATTGGTTGTCCAAATCCTGAGGTTGTTTTCCCAGGTGAAAAATATTCACCTCCTTTGTCATGTCACCGAAAGACCCATTCCTACAATTTATGATCGCATTTGTAGTTGCTAGGAAAGCTTTTCCTAGAATGACCGGGGTTTGAGCTTTTGGGTTTTGCATGGGCTGTATTTCCAGAATGATGAAATCTATGAGGTAGATGAACTCCCCGACCCGTATAAGATATCTGAAATTTCTCCCTTGGGAATCTTTACAGAATAATCAGCTAATTATATAGTAACCCGGGTTGGACGGAGGTCGCCCAGCCCGAGTTGCTGATACACAGAAAAGGGAAGCAAGTTGATACTTGCTCCTAGATCAAGCAGTGCCCAGTTTATAGTGGTTTGTCCTATGATGCATGATATGGTTGGACTCCCGAGGTCTTTGTATTTTATAGGGATGGGCCCGGTTAACAACTCACTGATGTTGGATGCGAGGAAGACCTTTTCGAGAACATTTGTTTTCTTTCCTTGGTGCACATGTCTTTTAAAAATTTGACATATGATGGAACTTGTCGTATGGCTTCAAAAAGGTTCACATTTATCTGGACTTGATTAAATATTTCCCTAATCCTTTTCATTTAAGCATTGATCTTGTTGGTTGCTAACCTATTAGAAAATGGCAATAGGCTTGTGAATTTGCTTATTCGTTTATCCTTTTTATTAGACTTGGAAGTGGATGGTTGTGAACTTGAAGATGAAGAAGGATCATTCGAAACTTATGGTGTAGTCACAGGAGGATTTGACACTAGATTGTTGGAAACTGGGTGATTAGAAACCTTATTATCAACTTGTTTTCCTCATCTTAGGATCTAAACAATGTTGCATTGTTTTAGAATTATGTCCTCAGCTTCATTAATAGGGAAGGGGTTCTTTGGATTAGACAATGGTTGACTAGGTAATGTTCCTTTTTGTCTTTCATTAAGTGAGTTAGCCAATTGACCTATTTGAACCTCTAGCCTATTAATAGCTTGGTTATGATTGTTCATCATTGAAACTTGAGTTTTGGACAAAGTTTCTATCATTCTTTCCAAATCTGACACTTTCTTATCTTAATTATTTTGTTGCTGATGTTGGTAAGCAGGCTGGATATTGTGTTGGTATGTCGACTGAAAATGCGGTTGATTTTGATGGAAATTGGGTTGATGGATTTGAGCAGTATACTGATGTGGAAGCTGTTGTCTTGGCTGCTCAGGACCAGACTGACTCCAAAAAAAATTAGATGATTCCTCCATCTTGGGTTGTACGTCTTGGAGTAAAGATTATAATTGGGTCTGGAGTAGACTGCATTCATACTATCAAGGAACATTTGCTGAGCCTGGTAAACTGGACACTCCTTAAATAAGTGGGTTAATGCATGGCAATAGGTGTAACCCGGACTTGTCACTTGTATTGGGTTGACCTGAATTACTGAGTTTGGCTCCCTAACCTCAAGTAGTTCCAATCTCCTCATCAATTATGTAATTTTTGCCTCTGCAGCTATAGAGGACTCAATGGAATGCATACCAGTTCTGAAAGTTGTAGGGTTAGTCTTTTCAGGGCAAGACTCCCACTGAATAATTTTCTCAGCTAAGGCTTCATATAAGTTCCAACCCGATTCTCATCTTTCTTAAAAATTCTCCCTGACACAGTCTCAAAAAGTGTCTTAGTCTGGTAATCTAACCTGTCATGGAGAATTTGGCACTGCCGCCACTTCTCTGTTCCGTGGTGAGGACACTAGGCTAATAAATCCTTAAACCTTTTGAAATACTTCCAGAATGGTTCATTGGTTTCCTGTCTATACTGCATAATGTTCTTCCTGATGAGGGCAGTCTTATGGATGGGGTAGAATTTCTTAAGAAACACCTTAACAAAGTCATCCCATGATGAACTAGAACTAACCGGTAAATTGTATAGCCATTTCTTGGCTATGTCCTTAAGCGCAAAGGGGTAAATTCAGTCTAATAAAATCTTTTCCGAGTTGGAAATTTTCATCATCAAGCATACTTCTTCAAACTCCCGAATGAAGAAGTACGCATCCTCAGATTCTAAGCCATGGAACCTAGGGAGTGTGTTTATGAGTTTTAGCTCAAAGTTGTTTCTATTAGCTTCAGGTAATATAATGCAGCAGGGAAGTGAAGTACGAATCGGGCAAAACTTATCCTGGAGTGAACGTGATTGGTCATGATTGGATTTATCTCGGGAGGTAGTGTACGTGCAAGTGTAGTATTCCTAACAAGTCTTGATGTAACTGGATCTCTGTACCACTCTTGCATGCACAACACAAACAACGTTCACCCAACAAACAAACAGAAAAAAGAAAATAACAAACAATAACAAAAAAAATCACCAAGCCTATCTAGGATTCCTGGACCTAAATGACTCCTAACTGGGCGATTCTCCAAGGAAGGTTGTTACTTGAATCAGACCACCAGCTATTAGCCAGATAGGAGCAAAAATACGGTGGGAGGTACATGTGCGTAAGCAACGAGCCTTAATTATATCAAAACACGGTACCTTCGAGGTTTAATCTCTTAATCCTTAACCTTAGACACTGATTTGACTAGAGTATGATCCAAAATAAGTTCCAACTACAGTTAATCTCCTATTGAGTCCAGATGTCCCTAGGAGTCAACATTTATCAATTTTTAGATTAAGTTTGAGATTGTGAGTACTTGGAATGTTGTTTTTGGGCTAACGAAGGGTGATCAGGTCCCTACCTTATCTTGTTTATTTGGGTGGTGGCTTAAAGTCAATTTATGCAAGTGTACAGAATATGCAAACAAGATTACCTCAAAGCGAATAAATCAACCAAGAGATGAGTCTTATTCTATATGCTATGCGCACATACCTTGCTCTAACACTCTTCAACAGTAAAGTAAAGAAATTAAAAAGACACGTGCTTAGGATGGAAACGTCTAATCAATTTGTTTAAATTTTCAACAAGCTTTTTACTGTTGGTTATTAGCAGGATCCTGGAGATGACATACAAGAAACAATTATTGCAATAAGATGAATTTTACAAAGCAAGCGACCCTACAAAAAAGATTATCAGTAGTCAACTCTTGCTGCAGAAACGCAGCAAAAGCTGAGAAAGCGCGACAAGCTAAAGGATACTTAATTTTTACTTTCTAGAGCAGAGGTCCAAGACTACTTATATGTACTGCAGTGCTTAGTTTTCTGTTTCAAAACCTATAACCTGTAACAGAGAAGAAAAATTCGTATAGTGCCAAAAACTAACAAAAAACCGTCACCCTCCCCGATGACAGCGCCAAAAATTTGTTCGAAAAGAAAAGATGATGGAGCAGAAGTTTAGAGTAAACCGTGTAAGTCCATGTATCAATATTTACGCTCTGAGTATGTATGTAGAGTTAATATACTCCTTCGAATTACCTTTGTAGTAAAACTATAACGGGTCGTATCCGCGGGGAGGGCTTGCGATGGAAGCTTTCTTAGCTCTTGTTGTTATTATTTTTGAAAAGAAAATGAAAGTTCTTCTTGTTTAAGAATTGGAAAAGAAAAAAAGTAAAAAGAAGGTGATGAATCCTTTTATGTTATGTAAAAAAGAATGAAAATGATGAATTTTGAAAAAGTAAAAGAGAAAATGGACTTTGTATAAGAAAGAAAGTTACTTAGAAATTAGAAGAGATTTTATCAGATAGAAAAAAAGCCACGACTAACTAATAACTTTACACTACTAATTTATTAATCTATTGGGTGATTTGTGCCTCATGTAGATTCATTGGCATATTGTCCATCCTGCTTCATCAAGCCAAATACTTGTCCCAATTTGTTGAGGTGTTCTTCTCTTGGCTTGGTTAGGTGGCCTCCTTGGATTATAAGCTCCCAAATAGGTTCACAAAATGGAACTTAAGAATTTGAGGTTCACAATTTAGATATGCATAACAAGAATGTTGGTTCATTAGATCATCAAAATCATAGTTTAGCTAGTATGAAATAAGAATCTAGTGCATTAATTTATTAGCATACTAAGATGATCACATCATCATGTTCCATCAAGGCTTTTGTTAAGGAAACAAGGCTCTAAATGGGCACACATGAATCATATAGAGAGAATCACAAAATCTTAATTAAGATAAAAAATAATACTCATCTTCATTGAGAATTAAAGAGACTTGTTAGGCACAAGACTAGAAATTATAAACATCTAATAAATCATATGAATTAGCATCATCCAAGAGTTAGTAGTTAGTAGTGTTAGAGATTAGTTAGTCATGTTAGAAGGTTAGTTATCTATGGAGAAGAAAAGCAAAGAAGAAAGCATGGTAGATTAAAGTGCGAGAAATTAAATGCTTGAAAGTAAAAGAGCAAGAATTAAAAGAGCAAAAAATTAGAAGAGGGAGAACATGAGCTTTACATTTGATTATCACTCTCAATTACAGAGACCTCACTCTCACTCCCTCTCTCTTTTATGGAATCAAAAAGGAGAAAAGAAAATTACAAGAGAAAACTAAAAAAAAAACATAAAGAAATTCTGAACTTTCTCCTAAAATTTATGGCCATCTCCTCTTCCCTGCAATAGAGGCCTTAGGAGCCTTTATATAGGCACCAGGAGCTCATCGCTTTCAATGCAACCGCAGGATCAAACGCTACATCAACGACCCTGACCGCGTTTCCGCGACAAAATCTTGGCCGTTATGGCAGCGATCGCTCTGACAGTTTGTCTCTACTCACGTGTACTGCGAAAGCTTCTAGAACCACGAGGATATTCCCTATTTCATTACAGTTGTGAACTTCTTGGGTTTGGATCTTTTTAATCTCCTTTAAATCCTTTAATTAAGTTGGATTTGGGTCTTCTTCTTCAGTAGAGAGTGGACCAGAAATTTAAGAGAAACATCCATTAAAAAGTTTATTTTTATTGGTAATATGCATGAAAATGTGATGCAAAATGATACAAAATTGAATACTAATCACTGGAACGGTTCAGTCTGACCATCAGGTAGGTCAAATCAAGTACATACACTGTATCGAGTATTCATATTGTAACACGTACATCTAGGGCCGGGGGTTACACTTCTACCCGCCTTACAAAAAATTTTATCCTCGAAATTTCAATTCAGGTGGAAGAACTATATTTACAGCTCCTGGAACCCGAATGTTATAAGCCTACGATGCTTCCGTTGCGCTACTCTGATATCTGTATCGAACTCTAGATTGGTTACTAGTACCATATATCAAAATCATAGTAAAAGAATCATAATTATAAAGGAGAAGTGATTATAAATCAGAATATTCAGAATAATAGTGAAATTAGAGAATATTAGGGGACAAGGAATGGATTGTCAACAGAATGAGATATTGTTGTACTCAAGTTGAAATTTCTAAATCCATATACAAATTAGTTCTAGTCTAAATCTAGTTGTACTGTTGGTAAGAGCCCGGCTTTTGATATAGGTGGTTACACGCATTTGGTGTAAACCTAGGCTCTAATACTAATAAAATACTATCATGCCCCGCTCCCAAAATTTACAATACCGGGGACGCGACAAGAGTCACCGACACATATACGCATGGAAAATACCCCACAATACAGGCTAAGCCTCAGTACATGAAAATAATTACAATATACATAAATATTTCAGCATTAAATAAGAACAAAAATACCTGTGAAAAGTGGTCAGTGATCATGATAGATATGGAAATAAGGATAAATTAGAAAATAAGAATAGAATAATAAAGATACATATGAATAATAAAGACATCGACCCTTCTGCTAATATCCCGTGGAGTATCAAGTATTACGAAGTCTCCGATCTCAAACCTGAGCAAGTAAACCCAAGGTTGTCAGAAAAGCGACCTAGTGAGTGGTAAAATGAAGGAAGCAATAATATATATGTACTATAATAGTAGTACAATCATGATAATATAATATACATGTTTAACTACCAGCGTTATAAAATAACTATAACAACAATGGATATACACACACACACAAATGTTATATCAGCACTATAATAGTATAAATGCCTAGCATGTTACAACAATATTACCTCTACGATATTATACAAAACCTAATTAAAACAATAATGATAGTGAATGAGAAACAGTTATATATTTATCAATTAATGTTAAATTGTTTAATAATAATTCACAGATTTTTATATGTAATATGAGTTAGGATACAGAATTTAATTATACATTAATGAAATCAGTTTGTGTTACTAACACGCATTAAGTCTTATTTCTTTTATATTTATCATTTATACTAATAGTACTAACAACATGACAATATGGAGATGATAAATGTGACATCTACACATGAAATAGACAACAGTAATCATGCTATCATGTTTGTGATTATACAGAAACAGTGTGTCTACAGAGAATGCATGAAACAGAAAATGTATGAAATGCAGAGTATACGTGTACATGAGTAGTGT
Source organism: Agave tequilana (assembly GCA_038442645.1). Classification (NCBI taxonomy): domain Eukaryota; kingdom Viridiplantae; phylum Streptophyta; class Magnoliopsida; order Asparagales; family Asparagaceae; genus Agave; species Agave tequilana. Next base: position 105,578 of record JAVJIF010030728.1, on the reverse strand, counting down.
GTCTCCACATGAAGTTCAAAGTATACAGGTGACATGGTGGTGGGTAAGATATCATAAAGTGTAACAAGTATAAATGGATAATAATAGACATGTATCGAGCAAGTCATGTTATTTATACAATAATAATAATCAATATCGCCTGATATTTTAATTAATCTCTTTCAGTGTCCCTACCACTGGCAGTTCATACTGAAGCCCGTACTCCATCTGAACCTATCTGAACATGGCATATGGGTATCATTATCCAAACGAGAAAGTAACCAAATAACAAGCATTCCCGTCGTCATCATTGTTTATATTGTTCTCATTATGTTAATTGAAAATCTAATGGTCAAAGAACTATAATCGAGTGGGTATATCCCATGCATACCTGGAATCACGATTTTAAATGAACCCTGATCGCTGAGGCTAGAGCCCTTCACTAAGAGGTGAGCAAGAAACAGAAAGCTCAATGAGTTGTATATAGTCGATAGGTAGCACTACCATCCCCTGTAATGGGATAAATATGGATCTCTGACATCCACCCGATAAGACCTAGTCAACCGTTAAGTCTCCCCCAATCCTATTTATATTTATTATATTTAAATTGTACAGTGTATCAGGAACAAGAACAGTACATAGTACATGTAATACAATAATAGGATATAAGCTTTGTTTAATATCATAAAAAAGATAATAGAAAAACATAAAATAAGAGATATGGGATTCTATAGGTGGTCCACGTGACTTAAATCCACATGACACTTAGTTTCACACATTGCATATCAACAACACTCATGTCCCGTAACAGGAAACAATCATGTAAAGAGAATACATGAATATTCATGTAACAGAAACAGTGATCCATGTAACATAAATACAGAAATAATCAACTAATGCATACAGGTGAATCTATGTAAAAATGTTATAAAAACATGAAATAACTGTGTATAGAGTATTCGTGTAGTAGTGATGCAAATATATAATAACGGTATCCGATGGAATAACGTATCTGTGTATTAGTGGTACATGAACATGAAATAATAGTGTCCAGTGTAATAATATCTGTGTAACGGTGATAGATATACATGAAATGACAGTATCTAGTGGATAGTATATTCGTGTCACGGTGTTATATGTGAAATAATAGTGTTCAGCGTAACAGAATATCCGTGAATGGGGTACAAGAATATGCAAGTAACGGTAACTCATGTAAAGTGATAAATGATTATGTAAATAATAGTGTTCAATGTATCAGTAGTTATACTCGTGATTTCTGGTAACGGTAACTGTGTTAGGGTGATATAGTTAATATGGAAATATGGCAATCGATATATATATATATATATATATATATATATATATATATATATATATATATATATATATATATATTAGTTTTTGTTATATCACTTTTATGTTATTATCGTGATCGATATCCTCAAGGAATTATAGACAATTATCTATTTTTAAACTCTTCGTAACTTTTAATAATTATTAATTTAATTATCATTTTAGAATTCTTTTTTATCCATTGTCTTATAATAACTCAATGTATATAAATAATCCATCTACATATTTATCTTAAATCAAGACTCACCCTAAAATATCAGTAACCACTAACACATCTTTATTTATAGTGATTTACTATTTACATGATTTACGGAACAATACTCACGGTTTAAATAAATTAATAACTCAATAGTATTTAACATGATGAATATAATTTATAAAATAAAAATACTCGCATAGTTATTATAGGGATGTAACTCGTCTTTTTACGATCGCAACGGCTTTGAATCGTTCAGATCGTGCTCAAGATATCGCCCGAACATTAAAATCCATATAAATATGGAATAATAAGGTCTAAATGCAAATATTCTAAATAATCAGGAGGGGGGTTTGTAAAATTTTATCTTTATTTAGTTTGAAGTGGATTTGGTTGCCATTGGGTCGGGTCCGGATCCAAAAACCAAATGCCCATTAATTTAAGTTGTGGGTTTTGGTTAGCGAGTTTAGAATGTGGATTATTAGTTTTAACCCAATATGAAGGGGGGAGAGAGAGAACGAGTGTGTGTGTGTGTGAGGGAGAGTAGGAGAGAGTGCGCTGGCGTCCTAGGTACGACCGCACGGGTGCGACAGCCTGGAGGGGCGGGGCAGCAGTGGTGGCCGACCGGCGACATTGGTCTGGACGGCCGTGCGAGGAGAGAAACAGTGAAGGAGAGAGAAAGAAAGGAATGAAGAGAGAAGAAGAGATGGGGTTATAGCTTGGGAGGGGCAGCGGCGGTGGCTGGCTGTGCCAGCGGCAGAGTTGGGCCCCGTCGTGCGGCGGCGGGGATGTACTAGTTGGCTCGGCCAGAAGGAGGGGAACAAGGAGTAGAATAATAGGAAAGAAATGGGGAGAGATGTGGGAAGAGAAAGAGAGAGAGTGGAGATCAAGGAAGAAGGCGACCTGGTGGTTATCGGCAGTGGTCTGGCCACCGGGGAAAGTATGGAAGAGGGTGAGGGGAGAGAGAAAGTGTGTGTATTAGAGAGAGTAGAGAAAGAGAAGGTGAGAGTGAGAGGAGAAAGAGGAGTGAGAGAGAGAAAGAGAGAAATAGGGAGAGTTTATAAAAGAGAGGAGAGAAAGAAGGCGGTGGGGAGAAGGCAGTGACTTATTGTAATGACTCTAATTTATAATACATGATTTAATATGTATAATAATATTTTAATATGTATATGATTTGTATTAAGAGTTATTATTAATTTTTATTGGTTTTCATAACTAATAATTGCCTATTTCTATTATTATTATTAGTGATTATTAGTAGTAGAAGTTGTTATTATTATTTTGTTATGATTATTATTATTTATTATTGTTGTTGTTATTACTAATATTTTTGTTGTTGTTATTATTATTATTTACTATTATCATTATTGTTTATTTTAATTATTCTTTACATGTAATCTTTATGGATTATTATTATTACTATTATTAGTATTTCTACTATTATTATTATTTTGTTGTTGTTCCTCTTACTAATATTTCATGTTCTTTTCCTTAGCCCATGAATTCTAGACCAAAACCCAATAAGAAACCAGATCAAAAATTGAATTCATCTAATTCTTTTTCTCTTTAAATTCATGAATACATAAAAATAAAGAAAATTATTTTTAAATTCGTTCAAAATTCTTTCTTATCCTAAAACACCCCCAAATCAAGTTCAAACTAATAGACAAACGTTCACATTTATGCCCATATTTAAAACCTAACTAAATCCCAATTTAAACCTAATCTAAACACTAGAAAAACATGATAAAACTCGTCTTCTATGGCCATTTATAAATAAAGCCGAAATTAATCCGTCAAAACTCTAAAAAAATTAAAAAATAATCTACTCTAGGAGGGAGGAGAGAGCCATTACCCATCAAGTTTTGGAGTTGATCATCAAGACAAATATCTAGCGTCCCTTTCTCTTCCTTGATTTCTTGCATTTTAATCTAATAGAAATCATACATAAGATCTCCATGATTTTCCAATCCGTGATCCTTTCTGAATTATGGTTGTATGAGAAAATTATTTATTTTGCTTTAAGTTAACCCCAGTTTGTAAAATTTTATGAGATACTTTTGTATTGTTCTTATATAATAGTATGACCAATACTTTCAGATATTATCATTCTTCTTTCATGCAAGCATTTAACCTTGAATATTCTAATAGGAGTTATGTGATGAAAATATAGTAACTTTAGTGTGACTTTTTATATTTCTTGATGTTCAATAACTATATACTTTAGGTAAGCTCACTGTAGAGTTTGTGCATAATTTAATAACCGAGCCTATATGATTCAATAATTCTATATTGAATTCTTAGTTATATGATTATATGTGAGATAATTATTGAATTAAAAATCATATATAAAAGTAACAAAATGTTATAAATCTGCTCCTAACTCAATTTTGGAAAAATTCTGTTAAGTCCCTGACTATTCTGAAAATTCTATCAAATCCTGAATAAATTCTGTTTAGTCCCTTTAATTCCTGAAAACTGATTCCATACCCGAAATAACTGTTGTTAAGTCCCTATAATTCTTAAAACTGTTTTCAGACATAAAATAACTGCTATTAAGTTCTTATAATTTCTGAAAACTGTTTCGAGACCTGAAATATTATTAATCAGGCTAATCAGTCCCTGTAACTTCTGAAAATTATTTTCAGCCCTAAAATATCACTGTTTAGCTCCCACAAGTTTTCTAAAAAGAAAAAAAATAAGTATGCTATAATAGTTTAGCTTCCATAAAATAGTTTAAGAACTTATGATAATTTATGTTTGCTCCATATTGAACCCTTTAATGAAACTTTAACAAATTTTAACTTAAAATTAAAATCTTAACACTAATAGATGTCAAGTTTCTAAGTTTAAATTTGAATTTAGTTATGGACGAATTGTGACACGTTATTATTTGACACTAGTTTTTATGCATTCTATTGATATTACCTCTACTTAGTCGCTTGTATATGTCATGCTTGGACAAATTATTGACATGACTGACATTTTTCACTTAGAGACACCATGATATATGAATTACAATATGAACATCTTGAATATGAACACGTGAATATGAATATGAACATAAACATGAACATGAAAGATTTAAATGACATGGATAAACACTTGCGTGAGACATGTACTTAGAATTATTTGGGAAAGTGGTACATGGTGATTATATGGGCTTGGTAAGGACATGGTGGTAGGTTATTCTTGGCACTTAGTTCACGCAAGAATATTCATGTTGTATAATAAACTTGGTTAAAAAAATGATATGACACGGGGCTAATATGAGAGAAATTGATGGTGAAAACTAAGGAAGTATACCTTGAGTACTCCTACCTATGTACAAGGTATGGTGATATTTATTTTATATGGTGCATGTCACTTTGTGACATGGATTATTGATGAGCTCATTCTACTTATATATTACTATACTGTATTATTCCTGGCATGGTTCCCACTGAGGTACACAGACGCTTTTTCTACTAGCAGTTTTCAAACAATGATAACTATTGATTGATATGCGAGATAGGCTGTGGTATGAGACACAGTCGTTTTCGCGTCTTAGGACCCAATTGACATATGTAGCAGGCGTAGGATGTGGTACGTTTACTGCACATGGTAGTTAGGATAGCGTCACCTATTTAGTAACCCCTAAGAACATCTTCATAATTAATCTTGTACTTTTGTGATTCTTGTGATGGTTACTACTAGTTGATTATTTTGTTATACTTATTACACTTGACTTACTTTATACTATGATCATATTTACGTTTTTGTGAACTCTTGTTTATAATCATGACTTGAATATTATATGACTGGTTTTAGTAATAAACTCATGGTACAAATACTTGATTGTGTAATAAAATAAGTATCATGTAACTACATATTGTGTGTCCTTTCCTTATTCATACACATCTGCGTGTTCTGCACGTATTGCATATTTTCTTTCCTTTGTTTGTACTTGTCAGGAGTTTTTAACTCCTCAGGGTTTGCTTATCCTAAATAGTGGAAAGTACGTGGAGACACCAGCTAGAGACGAAGAGTACTACGAGGATCCAGCTGAAGCTTAGTGGCAAACTTGGAGAGTTTTTTTAAATTATTTGCTTTCATAAAATGTATGAATGTAACGCCCCGATCCCGGCGATACGGGGACGTCACTGCAACGTATATACGTAAGTCCGAATTACCTTCCCGTATATACGCTAAGCATCAGTACAGACAAGAATCAGAGTACGGAAGCAGTGGTGCATTATACATTCCAACACATATATATATACAATCACAGAGTTATCACCAGATGTGATCCAATATTACAATAATATTATATCACAGATGCGCAAAGGCGAGAATACAAAAGATATACATATATGAACAGTATAAAAGGGTGTCCACATACATGTATACAAGGAATGTACAAGTATGAATAGAAAAAGGGCACTCACGAGTTTGCTAAGAGGAAACTCGAGAGGCATACAGGGGGCCTGGAAGGATGTGGCCCTGGACGGTCGGCTGGAGATCCACGCTACCGCTGCGCTACTCTGAGCAGTAACGGTGAGAATCCACACGCTCCGGGCTTCATAACCTGGACATGAGAATCCAGGGAGTCAGTGAAACTCCCCAGGCGAGTATGATATGATGCCAGGTGGCGAGCCAGGATGAGTACAAGTGTCAAGTACCGAAGACAGAGGGTTAGAACACAAGTGAAATATATATGAACAAGTATAACATAATATCCATAAAACAGGAAATCCAAGGTAAAGCTGATCATAAGCAAAAGTGATTGTATACGCTTAAGTCTCGGTCCCATGAGACTAATACATCGAAGGAATAATCCAAACAAGGAAACCCTCATCTATATACCTTTATCTCATGCCACCGAAAATCCAAGCGTATAGAATCAGAGTTGCAAAGTAGTCATAACAAGAATACATAACAGATGTGACAAGAGTGCATAACAGGTATCAAAACAGGAATCATAACAGTAATCATAACTGGGGTCACAGGAAACACCTATTATTATTATTACTCGTCTGACCCATATATCTCGGTATGTGACCTGGTGTACGGCCAACCCACATACATCCATATATAAGCAAGTCGAGGGTTGTTAACGGAAGTAGATGGAGAACTGATAGAACTTCTTATAGTGGTTTTCATACACCTGGAACCGGCTTTGGAGGCCCAAAGTCCCCCTATTCAGTAATTCAGATTCACTACCCGCCAGTACATATATATATATGTATATACATACTTTTATACCCCACCACTATAAGCAAGATATCATTCCGGCATCCATCACTTCCTCCCATACCCATACAAGTTGTCCTTTTTATAGCTTATGAACATAATTATCAGATTTCGGGAATGAGCAATATCATAACAAGAATACATAACAGTGATCAGTACATAACAGTAATCAGGTACTACATTCCCTCTATCGTGATAATTATAAGAATCGGTGTATCATGCTTGGTGTCAAGAGATAGCATGATAAATGGTGATGTATATCAAGTAACATGCATAACAATGGATTGATAATAAGTCTGGGTAAGTCATGATATAACAAGATGGTCTTGCCAGATAGTGGCATGTCAGGTGGTCAGGTGATAACATACTGGAAGTTAGGTGATATACATGTGTTAAAAGGAAGCATGCAACTGACAGGTCTGAAATAATAGCAAGTAGTAACATGGAAGTGACTCCAAGTCCAACGACCACGAAGGGTCGGCCACGCATGGTATATGATGAAGAAGCAAGCATATCATAAGCATGGTACAAGCACAAGATGAAGCTACCATAATACAAGCAATGTAGTACAATACATGAATATGGAAATAAGAAGCGAAATACTTATCGACCGATGAAACGGGAAACTCAATAGAGAAGGGCGAGACTACTCGCATACAAAAGAAAGTAGCGAGTGAGAATACTCGCCTAAACCTCAAAGCGCCGAAAGATCCGAAATCCACGAAATCGGGGCACGCCATAAACTATGATATATATATGTAGAGTGAAGAGGAGAGAGAAAGAGAGAAGTGAAGATGATGTTAGTCAAGATACAAGTCAAGAAGTATAATATACAACATATAAACCAAGTATAAGATCCAAGTTTGAGAAGGTAAATAACTGTAACAAACAGACAGAATTAGTCGACTAGGGTAGGATGAGTAGTCGACTAATAAAGGGGTTAGTCGACTAACAGTCTGGTATAGTCGACTAATACTGGGTTCCAGAGAGTTGATATTCTGATTCAGGAAAAGTTAGTCGACTAGGGTCATAGGGGTGTAGTCGACTAAGGGCCTCTAGTCGACTAGGAACTAAGGTAAGTCGACTAATACTGTGTTTCCAGAAAAGGTTAAGTTTCAGCTAGGGTTTTCTAGTCGACTAATCTATAGGTCTAGTCGACTAATCGACTGGAAACAGTAAACAGAACAGATTTTCTAGGGTTTGTGTTTGATGATCCAAAAATCATAAATTGAAGACACAAGTGAACATGATATGTAAACTTAGGTATACTAGGAAATAAATCAAGTCTTGGTGATGAAGAACACTTACCTAAGAGAAGCACAAGGTGATGGAGTGATGGTGGTAGTGATGGAAGTTGATGATGAAGAAGAAGTTGGGGTTTTGGTAGAGTTGATGACCTTGGTGGCTTCCATGGAGATGAAGGAGGAAGAAGATGACCTTGGTGATCTCTTGGGAGTTGGTGGTTGTTGTGGTGATGGAGATGAAGGGGGAGATGGAGGTTAGGGTTTTGGTGAAGGTGAAGGCTTCTCTTTTGAGAAGTGAAGAAGAGAAAAAGAGAAGTGAAGAAAAATGAAATAGAATGTAAAGGAAGAGTTTATATAGGTTTTGACTTTTGTGAGGGAGGTGCAAATATGATAGAAGAGAGGGGGGTTTTTGTAAAGTGGGAGGTGAGGTGAGTGTCCTTCTCTTGGCCACTTGGCCGGCCATGGGGGAGAGAGAGAATGAGTGGGATTTAAAAAGGATTAGTGGAAGTGAGTGGGATTATGTGGAAAATTGGAATTATTGGAAAATTGGAAAAGGCTTTGGTTAGTGGAGGAAGGAAAGAAATAAAGGAAAAGGAAAAAGGAAAATAAATTGGAATAAGGAAAGATATTCCCTTGTAAGTAAAAGTGGAAATAATGGAAGTGGCGGATTCCCGGAACTGAGTCGTGGATGCTGAAATCTTTCGGGAAAATACCGGAATCGTCCGAAATTCAAGTATCTCGGAACGACCCGAAATAATTACCAAAAATCAATAATAATATATAAAGACCAATAGTGAAATCCGTTTGAAGAAATACTTTATAGTTTTAAAACTAAAAATCCTGGAATCAATAATTTACCGACTCCGTTGGAATTTTCATAAAATCCAAAAATCCTCAGAAAAAGAATGTAGGTAGAAAATATGATTCTAAGGAATAATGTCTAAAGAATCATTTAGAAATTCCAAACCGTTTAAGAATTAAAAATCCAGGAATCGGTCAGCGGCACTGGCCGATACCGGTTTTGAAGACTTTCATTTTAATTCCAGAAAAATCTAGAAAATCATAGAAAATATATAATATTGGAAAATGATATTTAAAACTAAAATCGGTCAATTCTAATTATCAGAATGTCTAAATCGAGTAATACTCTAGGATCGGGCCTTCGGTTCAGACTAGGGCTGACTCCGAATCCACGAATCCAAATCCAAGACAAAACAGTCATATAAGGAATTCATAATACAGAATAAATACAGGAAACAAATCGAAAAAATACGACCGAAAATCTGAATACGCAACTAAGTACGTATTCCGGGAACGGGGTATTACAATGAATAAGAGAAAAAAATGAACTCATTTCTCAATTAGACTTGTATCTAGTTATTCGATTTTTGTGCACTTAATTAGTTGAATAAACTTTTGATTAGTTTTACTTTCATGTATGTGTACTTTATGTGAACCTCATTTATATGCATCAGAAAAAAATGGTATAATTTACAGGTTAGAGGCTTAGCATACTCCTTGAGCGTGTCGCCAGCCCAAGTCACGTGCTTGTCTCGCTCTAGTGGGAAGCGGAGCGTGACACTTATGAAGGAAGGAAGAGGAATCTTGGAGAAGAAGAAATGAAAGAAAATAATGAATTAATATTGTTTAATTAATATTGCTTAATTGGGTAAAAATTTGACTAGATCAGAACGGTTCTCAAATTTTTTGTAAAATAGTAAATACTACATTGAGAGGCAATGTGAGATCGGATTCAAGAAATTTAGTTTGGTTTGCAAATTCACAATCCTGAAATCGATCGGTGATACTAGTAGACACCGGATTGGTCAGATTTTTTATTATTTCAGAAAAATCTCTAAAAATACAGTAAAATAGAAAACTATAATTCTGAAGAATAATTTGAAAGTAGATTCCAAAAATTCAACCAATTTGTTAATTAAAAAACCTAGCGTTTTCGGTATTGATCGACATTGAATTCGGAGATTTTCCAAAATAATTCAAAAATATTCAAGAAATTCTAAAATATCAAAATATTGGAAAATAATATCTGAAGCTAAAACCAGTTTAAGGTAGGTTAAATCAAGTATATACGCTGTATCGAGTACTCAGTGACACATATATTCAGGGCCAGGGGTAACACTTCCAAGCATGATTCCTAGCCATCCATCTCTCTTTTTCGTGCACAACAACCACTCCCACTAATATTTGATAATACATATTTGTATTTATAAATACTTTGTATTGGAATACCCATTTAATATCATTTGTATGCATGAAGTATTTAACATGTATACACATGTACATTAGTTCCCATATATACTCTTATTTGTATTTCCATGCTATTTGCATATATTTATTATTTTATATAAATTTGTATGCAAATATTTGCTTCACCATCCCAAATAAATTCCATTAAAAAATTTGGTGATATAATCATCCACGAATTATCAGTTCCAAATATCAGTGCTAGTTATGGGTATAATCTAATTAATCAAAGATTAAAGCATATATTAGGATTTAAAAAATCGGGGTGTTACAAGATCTGTCCAAACAGACTATGGTTTGTTTGGCTGGATTTCCGACCGAACAGTGTGGGGGAGGGGGAGATTGGGGTGAAGGGAGATCCGGGGGATGGGGAGGTGGGGAGATCAGTGGGGGGAGGCCGAGAGGTAGGGGGAGGAAGAGAGGAGGCTGAGGAGGTGGGGGAGGAGGGGGACGCTGGGAAGAAGGGCGGCCCGACGAAGAAAAGAGGAAGAAAGGAAGGAGGAAGGAGGAAGGCATTTTGGATTTTTCGTGAAATTGTCAAACACACATGTAAATTTTTGTCGGTGCCTTTCTCATTTCTTGGGTGGCAATATCTGCCCCTTAAATTTGGGGTAACGGATATTGCCACCCCCAAGAATGAGGAAGCACTCCATGGATTAGGGTACCCTCAAATTTAATAAAAGCTCCATTAGAAAAATAAAAATGGCTAAAACACCATTTATTCTCCTCCTCCTCCTCTCTCCCCCTTCACCGGCTGCCCCCCTCGCCGACGAACTCTCCCCTCACCGGTGAACTCCCTAAGCCTCCCCTCCTCTCGTTGAATCCCCCGGTCGCCCTCCGCCGACACTCCTCCAACCTCCCCTCCCCCTCTCCGAACTTCCCCCTCATCGGCGAACTCCCCGGGCCTCCCTCCTCCCCTCCCCTCCCCCTAGATCTGTTCTACCAGGGTTCGACCGAGCAGACACTAGTCTGTTCGGCCCCGGCCAAACAGATCTGGGGGAGGGGAGAAGGGGGGAGATCACGCTGGCGGGGGGGGGGGGGGAGGGGGAGGAGGCAGGGGCCGGGGAGGGGAGGAGTCGAGGGGCAGAGGTCGGGGAGGGGGAACAGGGGGAGGCCGTGGATGGGGAGGAGGGGGGAGGGGTTTTGCCTACAAGGAAGGAAGGAGCGCAAGGAGGAGGCCTGGGAGGGAGAGGAGGAAGAGAAGAGAAAGACAGGGAGGAAGAAGAAAGGGGTGTTCGATATTTTAATTAAGAATAAAATTGTCCAAAAAAAAAAAAAAAAATGTAACGTCACACTTACAGTCATTCTATCGGGTGGTAATATTAGCTCCCTTAAATTTGGCGGCCTTCGCGCTCTCGCCCGAATGAGGGCCTTCTTCCATCTCTTGTCGAGTTCTGCTTCGATCGCTCCGCCAATTTCGCCGCATAAACCCTACCTTTCATCTGTAGTCATTTTGTGGGTTTTGAGTTGCAAAGGTATTCTTGAAGGCTCAGAGTTCGAATTTTTAGGTTTTTGTGAGGGGTTTCTGCTTGATTGTTTTGGTCTGTTAACGATCTCAAGATCTCTGGATTTGGGTCTTGAGATCGTTTCGAACGGATGTGCAACTATTCAATTTGATTGGTAGATGGAGATTGCAGCTTAGTTCTTTTATTTTGTTAGGTAACGGGAGCTGCTTGCTAGTTGAAATTGGAGCTTTGGAGGCTAAAGTCGAGTACTTGATGCGATTAGATGACGAATAAAGATTTCGAAGCTGAAGGTCGACCTAAAGAGAGTGAGGGATTTGGTGGTTCTGCAAAGGACTTGGATCGAGGTCGAATTCTTTTGATTCTAGGGTTTTGGGATCGGAAAATTCGGGGTTTTGGAAATCGCCACGGCCAGGTTGGTAGTCTTTTAGATTTTGTGTGTTCGATTTATAATTGAAGTTTTAGAGAGTGTTAATTGTTTGTTAGCGACATTTAATGAGGTTTAAAGTGTTTGAATTCATGTATATCGCGCACTTTTTTAAGGTTCGCGATTGTGAACTCGAAGAAAAATTTCTTTTCTGTTGTCTTTGAATAGCATCTGATTCTACTTCTAGTTGTAAGGGTATTTTGTGTTTCAGTATTACAGCGAACGTGCCGGCATGTACATTAAAATTATCATTTTTTTTTGTCTTATTCAATTATGTCATCATCAAAATCTCGACTAATTTTAGTTATAACCTAATTCTATATCCCAAAATGAGTACTGATAAAGCCTTTTGTTTCTTTTCCTGTCTTCTTATTCTGTTCGGCCTTTTGAACAAAGGCTGTAGCCTGGTTTTCAACCTGGACACCCCATAACCCAGTCCCACCCCTTTTCACTAAGCCAGGCCTAATGGCTATATGGTCTGTTCTGAAGAACTTTTAGGATTTTTTTTTTCAAGTCAAACTGCATTCATGGTCACTCTACTTCGCAAAAGATATGGAAAAATCTTAAAAAGAAACAACGATGGCTATATTGTTTTAACAGTTATTTTCAAAGACATGAAACTCTAGCACCAGCTTATACTATACTAATTAAGCTTGTCCAGTAGGACGTATCATTGCAGTTATACGAGTTTTCTCAATTCCAACTAATTTTCAAGATACAATATTTGTTACTATTGCAAAATATTAACTAAAATCTAAACAATACACAGTCTTCTAGTTGGGTTCATTAGTGAATTAAATTCCCACCACTTTATTGATAAATCACGTTCCACGATCTGCAAAGTTACCAGAAGCTAGAAATGGTCACTATTTGGCAGTTTTAGTAGGATTAGTTAGTCATAAATAGGTAAGTTTTTTTTTAATTCTTTTTTTTGAGGGAAAGGGTGGGGCCACAAAATTGAAAGCCCCAACCTATTTTATTGCTCAATAGTTGTTAAATTCCATCACATGCATTCCCAACCCCTGTTTTAAATATCGGCCGAGTTAGCCGAGATATCGTCCGATATCTCCTTTTTTGTCTGCTGCGAATACGATATGGGGAAATCGTTCGCCATATCGTTTGTAGCAAAAAACAACCGATATTTGAAATATCGGCCGATAAATCGCCCGATATTCGCCCGACAAATCGCCTGACATATCGCCTGATATGAAATAACTTATTTATTGCACGATTGCATGCAAATGTACATTATTTTTTACTGTGTTTGCAAACATATTACATCATTTTTATTAGGTAGATATTTATGGCTCTAAACCAACTTTTAGTTATCAATATTTATATATTGTGTTTGATATGTACACCCGATATGCGTATCCCCGATATCTCCCCCGATATCCAATATCTGATATGAAAAACTCCCATCGATACGATCCTGATATCTGATATTTAGAACCTTGTTCCCAACTATAAGAATACAGGTCCAAGATAGCTTTTACATCCAACAAAAGAAAACTTCCACCGTCTTTCAGTTCAAGCGTCCCACACAAAAAGATAATAAAGAGCAAACCCTCAAAAAACCCAAAAGACATATGCAAAACAACCACAAAGAGAGAAGTCCAAAGGAATTGAGGAACATAACCTTCAGAACTTCCACCTTCAGCATCACTATACACTTGCAGCATTAAGATTCCCTGCCCTTGCTCCAGAAGTCGAGGCCGTGCCTCCAGCAGCACCATTTGCAGCTCCAGCAGTAGCAACATCAACTTCAGCAGTTCCACTTCCAGCTCTAGTCCTCCTGCTATACTTTAGTCTAATGTTGGTGCTCTTTCTCAAAGTGCCTAGCCAAAAGGAAGCAAAGTGATTTATCTTGGCTAAAATTTGTAATGAATGCGAATTCTTACTCTGAAATGTCCTTATATATTTTTTTCACTCCAAATGCTCCACTGAAGTGCAGCTGCATTGCTATCCCGTCCCACTCTTTTTCTGGAAGGCACTTTCTTGTTGTCTCCAATCTGTCCACAAAGCTCTCAATGAATTATGACTTGTCTGCAACCCAAACCTATGCTTGAGTGATTCCATAAGCTCTGTACCCATATGCATTCTAAAAATAAATGAGCATGACTCTCACTTAGTTGACCACAGAGAACACAGTTCTGATCAATATGAACCCCTTCTTTAGCAGATCTTTTGATGTAAAACAAGATCACAATCACATTCAATTCAAATAAAAGGGAAAAAAACTAGGGTTTAACAAGAAAAATGAAAAGAGAGATTAGGGTTTAGAAATAGAATCAAATAAATTTAGGCTTCGCACCCCTTACGCGGGCTTCACACCTCTTACACGACGGGCTTCACACTCCAATAGTCAAGAGCACTCTCAAGTGAATTTAACTGGATTTTTTTTTATTTCATCACTGTCTACCAATAAAAAGAAGTCTGATGCCTATAAAATAGGCTTTTACAAGAGAGCACTTCTAGGGAATAACCGATGTGGTACTAAGCACCCACATAACAAAAAAATATCTACTTAAAAAATAGCTAAGGCATAAAAATAATTAGCAGCTGGTGATGTCCCCATCATTTCCCCCGGGGTGGGAGAAACTCGACCCTGTCGATTGAGGCTCCCCTCACAAAGCATTTCAATTGGGCCAAGGCGGTGGTCGTGGCAGCAACATTGGTACATCACGTCGAGGCCATGATGATGGAGATGGAGCCGGTCTCCGTGACGGGTCGACTGTGAAAGATAGCAGCTCGATCAAGACACAGATAGCAGGCTGAGGCCCATCATTTCTGCTGAAGACAGAGCTGATATCAGAATCTTATGGGCTATGTAACTCGTGAGCAATGGAAACATTTCTTTTCAGAATCCTATTGAAATCTAACTGTCACTTTACTATCAATTGCAAATTCCTACAAAATACTATATCGGTATGCAGCAAATTTATAGATGTTACTGCAAATTGCTACCGGCCTAGTCAATGTACACTTCTCTAAGAACTAGTAATGAGGACATCACCAGTTCTTAGATGACTCCATGCCTGTTTATTTTTTTTGAGTTTAGTTGTTTCTTTTATTTTTCTTTTAGTACCACATTGGTGATATCTGAGAACTAGATTTCTGTAAAGCGTATTTAAAGAGGCTCAACTCAATGAATAAGGTAAACAATGATTAAATGAAATTTTTTTCAATTGAATTCTCTTAAGTGCGCTCTTGAGTTTTGAGTGCGAAACCCGTAGTGTAAAGGGTGTGAAACTCAAAATTTTTCTGGTTCTTTCCTATGAACCTTAATTTCTCTTTTCATTGTTCTTGTTAGAACCCTAGTTTTTTTTCTTTTATTTGATTGAAGGTGATTGTGATCCTCTGTTACATCAGTTTGGTATCAGAGCTTAGGTCTTAATCCCTTTTCAATTTTCTTTTCCAAAACCCTAGCCCCTGCTTCAAAATTCTAGATCTAGATCCGTAGATCTATCTAAAAAAATTGTTCAATATTTGACTGAAATCACAGTCAAATTAAAAAAAAAATCATTGTACATCTTCCTCCCCCAATCTCTCTCCTCTGCAGATTAACCTTAACCCTAGCACTTTCACCGCCACCATAGTCACCCGTCATCACACCGCCGCCCTCAACTGCCACCACCCATCACGTCAACCACCACCACCACTATCCCTGCCAACCTCATCAAGCCCGGTCCAACCCATCATCACATCATCTCCATCATCATTTCCATCAACATCATCCTCAGATCTGCATCAACATCATCACCCATCGCTACCAACTCCAAGTCCTCAGATTTACATCACCGCCACCCAATTACACGGTTCCTTTTCTCCTTCGCATTCGTCCTCTTTCACACCGCACTTCAAAACCCATAGGGTGCTCACCGCCACCATCGACATCTCCCAGTATTCCCCACCTGCACCATCACCTTCAACTTCAATATCTCCTTCATCTTCCCCATCATGTTCATCGCTGGCATCAACAACACCGCCACGACAGCACTGCCACCAGACATCTCGACTGCAACCACAAATCTCGCCACTTTTCGCCCAAATCTGCCTCCACCATCGTCGCCGTATTCCGCTGCCAGCCGCCTGAAGGGGGATCTGCATCCCTAATCCTCGAGCAAGGAAGAGAGAAGTAGTTTCATTTGGGTTTAATTTAAACCCCCACCCAAGACTCTTCTTTTGGATTACTGGGTTTAAGTGCTCCCAACCTGAAGTTGACCATCTGACCCGTTTACTGCCCGACCGAGTCGGCTGAACCGGCTCAGCCGCTGACGTTAGCGGCTTTTGCTGACATCATCGGCTCACATAAACTGCCGGCTCAGCCTGGTTTAGCCGAGCCAATCACTGAGCCGCTTGCGCCACTGCTGACGTCACCCGCTTTATTGCTGACTTAGCGGCTCCCCTGAGCCACACTGTTCATTATAGCTGCACAATGGCATTCCTGAGCCTGTTTCAGACCCGTTCGGTCCGATTCGAGTTCCGTCTGAAGCGTTGGGCTCGTGATTGAGTCTCGAAGCTATTGGGCAAAATTCACGGTAGTTGGGTAGCAGATCTAACCTCCACAAGTCTCTATTTTGAGCCTTACTGTTCATGGTTCAAAGTCGCGGTTTCGGCCGTTGACTCGGCGGGCACCGTTTCATATCGGCCGCGATGTCTCGGAACGGACTCGGGCGATATGCACAAAATGCTTTAAATAAATCTCAAAAAATTTTGAAAAAATCACGATAAATCTTAAAAAAATATAGACATAAATTTTCATACATCACGTCCAAAAAAATTATTTTGAGGGATAATTAGAGATATAATGATTTGAGGGGGTAAATTTAAGAAATATATTAATTTGAGGGGTAAATTTTGAAATATGAAAAATATAAGGGTAAATCTGAAAAAAAAACAAAAAAATTATAAGATAGATAGAGGGTGAGAGAGAGATCAGGTGAGAAGAGGGGGGAGAGATCATGTGAGAAGATGGGGAAAGAGAACAGAGAGGGGGGGAGAGATCGGGTGAGAAGAGGGGAAGGGAGAGAAAGAGATCAGTCTGATCTCTCACTCCCTTTCTCTTCCTTCTCTCCGATCTCTTCCTCTCCCTCTTCGATCTCTCTCTTCGATCTTGGGGCTTGACTTGGCGGAGCTCGACGGCGACGGGCGGAGCTCGACGACAATTGGAGGTAAGTTTTTTTTTTCTCGCTTTTTTTCGCAACGACGAGCCTCGACGGAGATCAGATTTTTTTTTTGTTTTTATGGCTTGACTCTAGGAGAACTCGGGGTCGACTCGGCCATATCGACCGAGTCAACCCGAGTCCATGGTCGACCGACCGATATGACCGAGTCGACCTCGGCCGAGTCGACTCGAATTTTTGGCGGAGTCGCGTTAGTTGGCCAAAAAAGCTGGAACGTGGAACGATTTCGAACCAGTCTCCTCCGTTTCGGTTCCATGTTCCGGTTCCGAGTCGGAACCGGAACGGGCGATACTTTGAACCCTGTTACTGTTCGTGTAGCAGAACAACGGTGATTTTTTGGGGTAATTTCTGAGTTTATACACTGATTTCGTCATGGCCTTTTACTTTTGTGATAGATATATAAATATTGATGCTGATAAAAAGAAGTGGAACGGGATATGTTTACGGCATTTTGGGCTTCTAGTGATCGTTATGGATATGAGGAGTGAAAAAATCATCTTGAAGATTTCTTCTGTTATTTCTCCCTGACATCTGAGCAGAAGTATCAGTATGCTCAATGAGACTAGTCAGAGAAGCTTATGAGTGGTTGGAAGATAGCTATATCGACTGTCGATGTTGGTTAGTCTTGCAAAATCTTTTTCGTACTCGATATGCTCCAGACTTTCTTTATGCATCTGAGGCAGACTACAGTAAACCCAACGTTGAAGTGTCAAATCCAGAGCCAGAACTAAAAGATGTCAAAGACTTCGAACCAAGGTTCTAAAATATCGGATATCGGAATCGTATCGAATGGGGAGTTTTTCATATCGGATATCGGATATCGGGGGAGATATCGGGGATACGCGCGCATATCTGGCGTTCATATTGGACACTATATATAATGAAATATTGATAATTAAGAGTTGATTTAGAGTCATACATATCATCTACCTAATAAAAATGATGTAATATGCTTGCAGAGAGAGTAAAAAATAATATAAATTTGCACGCATTCGTGTAATAAGTAAGTTATTTCATATCGGGTGATATATCAGACGATTTATCGGCCAATATCGGGCAATTTATCAGCCGATATTTCAATATCGGTCGTTTTTTGCTACAAACGATATGACGAACGATTTTCCCATATCGTATCGGCAGAGGCAGAAAAGGAGATATCGCACGATATCTCGACCGTATCGGCTGATATTTAAAACAGGCCTCCGAACTAAAGAAAGAATTGAAAGAGCCAGAAGTGGAAGAGCCAGAAGTGGAAGACTCTTGTAGATCTTCCTACAGAGCTTACCATGTGGTTATTGTCTTTGTCACCACATATGATATTTCTCTTGTCTTTGAGATCGCATGACGTTTACGACCCATTGCAGATCTTCCTACGAGAGGCAAGATCACAGGAGATCAAGCTAGTCATAGTGCAGTCAGTTTAGTTTTCATTATGGGTGATTCACATCTGTCTGCTACTTGTGATAAGTTCGATCTACCATCCTTCACGTTCGATGTCACGAAAATCAGTTCCACCTTCACCACTCTGAGTTAGCCATGACGCATTAGTGCTGCTACCACGACCACCACCTTAGCCCGTTTGAGATGCTTCATGAGGGGAGTCTTCACTCAAGAGGGTCGAGTTTCTCCCACTCCGGGAGAATTGATGAGGACATCAATAGTTCTTAGATGTCTCTATGCCTTAAATTATTTTCTTTGAGTTTAGTTGTTTATTTTATTTTTGTTTTAATACCGTATCGGTTATATCCGAGAACTAGACTTCTGTAAAGCCTATTTAAAGAGGTTCAACTCAATGAATAAAGTAGATAATGATTAATTAAAAATTTGCGGTTAGATTTTAGAACTGTTGAGTTCTTGAGATTGGGATATGAAACTCGTAGTGTAAGGGGGTGTGAAGCCCGCGCAAGGGGTGTGAAGCTCAAACCTATCCGGTTCTATCTCTAAATCTTAATTCCTCTTTTATCTGTTCTTATCAAAACTCTAGTTTTCCCTTTTCTTTGGAGTGAAGGTGATTGCGATCTTGGTTTACATCATCTTTAGTGTTGAGTCTTCCTCTAATACATAGCCAAACTAAAATCTTTACTTTCAAGGGAGTAGCTACTTGCCACATGTGTTCAAAATTTAAATAGGGTAAGTTATGTTTATCCGTTTAAAAGTTTACCACTATAGCACATATTCTCCGATATTTTTATATTTTTCTTCAACACTTTTCCTTCCCGAAGCTTACTCTATCAGTATTTTGACCACCTACCAAAATGACCATTAGTATGTTTTACAACAAAATTGTCCTTATTCTTACAAATTATCCCCTATGGTTTTAGACCAAAAAGAAAGAAAGAAAGAAAGAAAAGAAAGTACTAAAAGTTTAAAAAAGTTGAACTAAAATGAAACATAATATTTAAAATTCTACGCCTATCCTTAATTTGAATCACAGGCCAAACCCTATATTAACCTTTCCTACTCTTATCCATACCTAAACCCAAAATCTAATATGGTTTGATTAGAGGGATTTTCTAAACAATTAATTGCTTTGATTCTTGAATTGACAGAGCTTATACACGCTAGAGATGCACATACATACACGGTAGTTTAATATGGTTTTGTTTTGAATGTTTAACTTTTCAGGCTTGGAGCATTGTAACTCGGCACCAGTTCGATCGAATAGCAATAGTTTGCTGTACAGAGGCCATGATCTTTTTTATCAAGATCAAAGACGGACAAGAAGGAATCTCTGGAGTATGATTTGAAGCTTGATAGGCTATCGGAAAATGAAAAGGTATGCATATGCTTATGTCTCATTTCTTTTTAATGAATAAGGTGGATTTTTCCTGCTCTCTCCTCCCCTTATAGGGAAGAAAATTCTTCTAATCGTGTTGCTGACCTACATTGAACCTATGATCTCTCAATGACAAGCATTGATCTACAGACAATGAGTTCCTCTTATAAGGCACATCATCTACACGTTTCCCATGTGCATTGATTGATGTCTCCTCTTTGTAATTATATGCACTACTTATTGACACTACTGTAACCTGTGTGCAAACACTCATCGACATTCGACCAGTAATATGACTGATCATATAACCGGCATAAATATTCAAAATATAACTGATATATGCAACCTTCTCATTTTGCATGGCTAAATATGTATCTCTTTTGAGCAAAAAAAAAAAAAAAATCTATTAACTTCCAAGTCATAATATTTTTTCAATGAGTTAGTTTATAGTTTATTCTATTTCTTATTTGATAAATTACTTCATGTTCCAGAAAAAGATCATTGAGAATATCATCAAAATTCAAAACGATGGTACGGTGGAGGTTGATGGAGCACATAATGCGCCTGTAGCTTCGGAGCTATTAGAGCTTGATGCTGTCAATGCTGTGCCCTTTGATGAAGGAGAAACTCTCTTTGAATTCAACAAGACAGTCCCAACAATGAAAATTGCAATACTTGTAGTTGGAACAAGGGGAGATGTACAGCCTTTCATAGCTATTGCAAAGAGACTTCAGGCACGTACTCTTGTAAACTTAATTATATGCACAGATTTTGATTCTTGATATTTTCACACCTACAGAAAATTTACCGTGTTATAATGTATTCTATGAGATATGCCGTTGCATTAACTATATGAACAGTTATGCTCCGATAATTAACTCAACTATTGGTACACGTGTCAACATATTGATGAAGTCAGTTGTCTGATTTGACTTGTATTGTTGATCTGAAATGGAACAGTCTCTGCCAGATCAATTAGCAAGTTAAGAAATCTGATACTGATACTTCCCAAGCTAACAATTGTTTCTGATAAGCCTTACCATGATTTTTTAGCTCTTCTGGTAAATTTGGTGAAAAATCTTAATTTATCCTTCACCATTAGGCCTCAACAGTGTGGTCAAAGGAACTAGAAATCTAGTCGTTTAAAATGAGACACCAAAGGAAGTGCTTGATCTTTTGGGAGTTTTCACCCTAACAATATGTCTCCTCTTGCCCCTCTGGTATATATATTTTGTAGATGTTGAAAAGCTGACCTTCCACTTCCATATCATATTTATTATTTGTTTTGAAGTGCAAGGTCTCCTTTTAGGTGTCAAGTATGAGAAGTGGTTTTGGAAGGAGCCACTAGTCTTTATGATTTGATTTCTATAAGATAACAGCATGTACCAGGATCCCACAAGTTGTCTATAAGATTTGATTGCTACTCCACTCTTCAAACTGTTACTTTCTCAGTCCTGATTGCAAAATAGGTGCTTGCTCATAGAAGACAAGTGATTGTGCAGTCTGGTAGCGGGTTAGCATCTTAATTATAAATATTTGACTTTACTTGCATGTGCTGATCTGCTACTCTTTCAACCTATGACATCAATTATGAAACTTTGAATCATAGACATCAGAACGTATGACTTTGTATTTCATCTAACTTGATTGTAACATTTCAATAAAGATAACACAATGATGTTTGAATCTGGCCGTAATGAGCTGTCCCTTTAGTTTAGCATCTGATGCTCTATCATTCTACATTAAATGTTTGTCTAGTCAGGCTTTAGCACATGTTTATGCTTACCTTCCTCCCCTTATAATGCATTGCAGGAGTTCGGTCATCGTGTTAGATTGGCAACTCATGTGAATTTTCGCAATTTCGTGCTGTCACATGGTGTTGAATTTTATCCTTTGGGTGGTGATCCTCGAATCATGACTGGATGTAAGTAGATTAATTACTTAGCTATTTTTTTTAATTTAAAGTTTATTTTTGAACCTTTTTATTATATATATACAACTATGGTTTTGATTTGCAAGTCAACTTAATATCTTTGTCACTTATAGTTTCATCTTACCATTCTCTGACATTTGGAACCTTTTCTTGGTCATTTCTAAATTCTGTGTGTTTGAGATGCGCATGATTTATGAGTAGTGCCCTAACAAGTTGTGATACTGTAGAAGTTGTAAAATATCTCCAAGGGGGAAAGAAAGCTTAAGCATAGGGAACGAGGTCATTTAGAAAACTAAAACCAAATAGGCTGAATTTGCTTTGAATGTGCTTGCTTGGGGAAAGGTCCTTTGCTTCTTCTGCTTCTTCAGTTCGCTTGCGTTTGTGCTGTTTTCAGCACGTCTGCACTAAGCATTGAGTTGAAAGATATCCCTTTGTGTTTTGGACTTCATATACTGGTCTACTTAACTGGATCCTAAAACAATTGTAACAGATATGGCAAGAAACAAGGGTTTTCTGCTATCAGGACCTGCAGAAATATCTATACAGCGAAAGCAACTGAAGGAGATTATTGATTCTCTTCTTCCAGCATGCACAGAGCCTGATTTAGAGTCAGGGGCATCTTTTAAAGCTCAGGCAATTATTGCAAATCCTCCCGCATTTGGTGAGATTACTGTTTACAAACTTATGTTTTTATCTATCCTCTCGTCATATCATTATTTTTGGATGATGTTATTAGGTTATTCACTCTTTTAAAGATGTGGAAGAAGCTTTGTTTTATTTGTGGTTATGCAATATAATTGCCAACTAAGGAAACCAACATTTGATTTCATTAAATCCACTTGTTTCTGACTTTCTAACAATGTGCTGTTACGTTTATCCTTAGGATTGCATCACCGCAAAGTGTCATGTGGATTTCATATTCCATACATGCTACATTGTTAGCTTGTGGAATTCTTGAAGATCTTAAGTTTAAAATGCATGAATGATATCAATAAAATAAAATTATGGAAGTTAACTTGTGGGATCTAGTAATCACTATGCTAAGTTTGTATTCTTAAATAACTGCCATCTTGGCTTTGTGTGCTGTAGATGAAAATTTAGTTAGGGATATGACAGCAAGGACTTGGTGCAGTGGGCATTAGGAGATATTCAGAGGGCAAATGAGTTTTAACTTTTAACCAGATTTTTCAAATGTTTAAAACTTATTTTCGCTTTTCTATTTGTCAGACATATTTTCATGCTAATCAAAGGCCTGAAAAGTTATCGTCATTCAGATTGCGATCATGAACACAGGAAATGTCATTTAGATGCTTGGTTTTTTTTATTAGCTTACATGGTATTTGTCTCGTGTCAACTGAGTGACACAAGTGACGTAAGGAAACGTACTTTGTTTCAACCACTATGTTACATGTAAAAGCTGGCATCTGAGCAAAGATATTTGAATATTTTGTTGCATGGAATAAGAGTTTGATTATGTTGACAAACAGCAAACTTGTGGGCACGTTTTGAGTCATCTTTTATTGAAAGGACTTGAGAGTAAACTCATCCCTTATTTTATTACATCATCAAAATGTACAATTTGAGGTCATGTAATGGGAAGCTAATTACTGAGTTCACAGACACACCTTCTAAACTTGTGCTAGGGTGTCCAGCTTGAATCATAACAAATATTACAAATTAAGTACATTCCTTTGATCTCTATTGAGATAACTTTTAGCTCTTAATGAAAAATGTTTGGCTTTGTTGACCACAACCTGCTTTATCTATTCTAAACAAATAAATTTCTTCCTGGAAACGTGTCTGATGTATTTAATATAATGCTTACAGGACATACACATGTTGCGGAAGCTCTTGGTGTGCCACTTCACATCTTCTTCACAATGCCTTGGACGTAAGTCTATATTGAACTCCCCGGCACTATTGCTCAAGTTTTTCTTTATTTCATGATGGGTGATTGTAGCATTATGAATAGTGTAAATTTTATCCTGTATAATGTAATAAAATTGTTGATGAACCTGCCTGCCTGGTAACTGGTTTGCTAAATTTGTTGGCTACTGAATTGTGGTGTCAATATCATGCATGTGCATACCCTACCTGTTCCTTCAAATCAATTTTATGCATGAATGTCAAGTTATTTGTTCGATATGCCTATTTATTCTTTTGCCAGTGGCATATTCCAGAAATGTCATCTTTAATTATAATTCTTATGACTTATAATATTCCTGGTTCAAGACAAACCATAAATTCATGCTTTTCCTTTTGTAAGCTAAATTTTAGGTTCTCCTACTTTTAGGTACTTTAATAACTTCATTAACAGAGCAGAAAATATTCAAACTCATTTAATTGGAGCTTCAAAGTTCGCAAAACTTGTCTGTGATTACTTTGTCTTGTTCCCCCATTTTTCTTGTTGTCAATCATCTTATGAATAAATTCCCGACTTTGAAGATCTGAAGTGTGGCATGCATGAATAAGTAGGGTATGGTTGCTCTTCTATACTGTAAACTCTTAATTAACTTGGCTTTATTCTGTTTAGGCTTTAGAGTGGATTCACCTGTTTATACGTTATTGCCTACCCTACTTTCTTATTTTGGCTTTCAGCATATTCTGTTGATACTAATTATCAATTCTTAATTAAATTATTAACTTATATTTAATATGATAATAGAATGAAGCAATTTGGGGGGTATGGGCACAGTTATTAATGTTTGTTTGGAACCAAAAAAAATAATTCAATGTTAGATTGTTAAGATAGATGGTCAAAACCAACAGGATGTCGCTTTCCAGCACAACTTCTTGTCTCTTGCCTACTATTTCTATTTTAAGTAAAGATTGATTTATTACATAGGAAAATTTTATCAAACTCTAAAGAACTACATCTTTATTAATTCTCAAAAGAACTACAAACCAACCCTCTCCTTGTATAGACTCAAACAAAATCAAATCCTACTTGAATTATTACTATAACTCCAAACCAGTGTTCGAAGACTCAGCCGAGTCGGATACAACTCAGCCGAGTCGTATCCGACTCGGAGGGTGTCGAGATGAGTCCGAGACTCGGTTCGAGGGAGCCAGCTCAGAATTGACCAATTCGGCCAAGGCTCGGAGAACTCGGCCGAATCGGCCAAGTCACGGTCTGACTCGGAGTGACTCGGCCAAGTCAAGGCCGAGTCTTAGCCGAGTCGGATTAAAAGAAAAAACTCAGACATACCTGATTTAGGGCTCGCCCCCACCCGCCCCCCGCTTGCCCGCTCGCCGTCGCCGCCCGCTTACCTTCTCGCTGTCGCTGCCCACTCCATCACCGACGCTCTCTCTCCGCTCTCTCTTCTCTCTCCCTTGTCTCTCCCCAGTCTCTCCCCCCCCCTCCCCTCTCTGTCCTGTTCTCTCTCCTCTCAGAGAGAGATCGGGACAGAGAGGGAGAGAGGGGAGAGAGTGATTGAAAGGGAGAGGTTGAGTGAGAGGGAGAGAGGAAGGATTGGTGAGGGAGAGGGTGAGGGAGGGAGTGAGAGATCGGGTTTGGCTGAGAGGGCACCCGATCTCTCTCTCCCCCCCTCTAATTCTTTTTTTATTTTTTTATTTTGGCTTTTTTCATATTTATCCCTCAAAATGTTCATATTTCTAAATTTACCCCCAAACTATCATATTTCTCTAATTACTCCCTCAAAACAACTTGTTTTTGACATGTGATACATGAATTTTGATGGATACATTTTTTACAATTTGTCGTGATTTTTTCAGAATTTTTTTGAGATTTCTATGTAGCGTTTTGCCGAGACCGATTCGAGTCGCGACGACTGATCCGTCTCAGCGCCCGCCGAGTCGGCGACTGAGACCGCGACTTTGAACTATGCTCCAAACACTATTATGACTAAGACTCTAAATACTGTTAGGGCCCTATAACAAATTATTAATTATATCTAATATCCCCTCTCAAACAAAATCAAAACCTACTTGAATTATTACTATAACTCCAAATATT
The DNA here is from genome assembly GCA_038442645.1 of Agave tequilana. Taxonomy (NCBI): domain Eukaryota; kingdom Viridiplantae; phylum Streptophyta; class Magnoliopsida; order Asparagales; family Asparagaceae; genus Agave; species Agave tequilana. Next base: position 79,548 of record JAVJIF010030728.1, on the reverse strand, counting down.
CTTAGGCTGAGACTCTACATAGTATTTGGACTCTATATCAAATTATTAATTATATCTAATATACCCTCTCAAATTCACTACGGAATGAACAACGAGAATTTGTTTTACAAAAACAGAAAACCAGTGTTGAAACTGTTGAAATGCTAAAAAGAGATGTTGAAAATGCCAAAAATAAGTACTGAAGTGCTGGTATTAAATGTTGAATTGCTGCTTGTGATGCCAAATTGCTGAATTCTTGATGCTGATGCTGAATTACTGATAAGCGCTAAAAAAAAAAACTTCATGCTGCTAATGGTGGTAGATGGCGAATGAAGAACAAATCTGAAGCAAAGAACCATAAATCAAAGATCTTCCTCTACAAGTCTCAAGTTGATCTTTCGCATATCTGAAACTAAACAGTTCATGAACGAAAGATGATGACCAGTAATGATGAACAGTTCCGCTGAACAATAACACTGAAAAATGCTGATGAACAATGAATAATTACAATAATGATGATGAGACATAAAACCTAATGCTCTGGTACCATGATAAACTATAAAGGGAAATTTTATTTTAACTCTAAAAAGTTTACATTTTTATTAATTCTCAAAAAAAAAAAAACCTACAAAATATAATTCCATAGAATCATAAGCAATCCTCTCTTTATATAAGACTCAAATAAAACCAAATCCTATTCAAATTATAACTACGACTCTAAATACTATTAGGGCTCTATAACACTACAAATACTATTAGGGCTCTATAACAAATTATTAATTATACCTAACAAAAATCTCATCCAGATCTGATTTTTTGACTTGGAAACTATAACAAATTATTAATTATACCTTTCAGCCACAGGATGCTAAAAATTAAAAAGTCAAATATTCAGAATTCAGAGTAAAAGTCTCCTAAGGCCTCTATTCAGCTTTCTTTCTTCTCTCAGGTTTTTCATGTTCTTTTTAGTGGAAAAATGCGCACAGTACTGAAGAATTTGAGATGTAGATTTGGTTGTGGTTATTGTTGTTTTGTGGAAATATCTCCTAAATTAAAATATATATGGTTATTGGTTAGGTGATAATACTTTGTTTTAAAACTGGGCAGAAGCTGACGATTTTCAGTTGTGCATGATATAGGGCTGATGATGAACTGATGTCTTGTTTGTCCAAATTGAAGCATCACTGAAATTTCAAGAAATATCTGGATCATACTGGAGAACTTCTGATTTTGACGTCACATCTGAACCCCTTGTGTTATTCATGTTTCTAGCATTTACATATTATATTTTTTCCTAGAAAATTTAATAGAATGATTCGTCAATGCATTTGTCATCAATAAAAATTTGACCTTGGTCTGTTTTGAGCTCGGCTGATATTTCTTGGACTGGCGTTCATCTGTTAGTGAGTGGGGGTAGGTCTAGCCCTATACTGACTGGTGTTACCCATGTATTGAAGTGATTTTTCTTTTTCAAGTGAGCTCCAGCTCTGAGCTTTAAGATTTGGCTCATGCTAGGTGGTGCCTTGGTTGTAATGCTCATGGCCTTTCTAGTTGTTAAGCATACTATTTTTGGAGACAATGCTGGTTAATGAAACAAGCAGGTTCATTAGAACTTAGAGAGACTCATTACATGTAATTATTTTGGAGATAATGATGTGTATTCTTATTTCCGTACACGTAGGCAGGCCAACACATGAATTTCCACATCCTATGGCACGGGTGTCGCAGAGTGCAGCCTACTGGGTATATTTTTCAGACTCCTCCAGTACTTCAGTTTGCTTGTCTAATCTTTTGGGATTTGTCACTAACTGAAAGTTTTACTTTTTAAACTATTCAGCTATCCTACATTCTTGTGGACCTTATAGTTTGGTTGACTATTAGAGGATTCATTAATGACTTCAGGAAACGAAAGTTGAACTTGCCTCCTATTGCTTACTTCAGTAGGTACTTTGGATCAATATCACATCTGCCAACAGGATACATGTGGAGTCCTCACCTTGTTCCGAAACCAAAAGGTCAGTGTGGAAGTCCATAAGTTGATTTTCACTTTCTGGCATTCTTTATTTTTGTTGAATGAAGGCATTATTTGCCTTTTTTAAACATCTATTGAAATGCCTTATTGTGATATATTCTTGATGATTACTTGTAGTTTTATTTGTTTGTTAATTGTGCTTGATATGGTCTATTATTAATTTTGTATTGTAAGTATTGGATTAATTTTTTCTTACTTTTCTCCTTGGTTTTCTTTAATCACCTTGAAGAGTTTTTCTACTTAGTTGTCAGTAAAACATATACTTCACAATTTGACAAAGAAAGCCCTTATAAATTTATGGTCGACAATTACCTAAGTGTGGGGGTGTGGTTAGGTCGACAGTCCATATTGGTAGTTCCAATTTGAAGTCTGCTGAATTAAGTAACAGCTAGAGATGGAGTGCGAAGAGCTGCAGGATCTGTGCTTACAAATATACCCAATTACCAACCCAAATATCTCCTCTATAGTGTTGGTTTCTTCTATTTCCTGTGCACTTAATTGGTTTGTTGAAAGCTGGCCTCCAATGTTTTCAATTTACAGGATTAGATAATTTTATGTAGTGGAAGAAATTGACTTACACCCTTTAAATTTTATAAATGAAGATGCTATTTTTCCAATTAACCAATCAGTGTTAGCATACCAATTATCATCTTGAATTTTCAATGAATTAAGCAGTATTAATATACCAATAATCATCTCCAATAATAAACAAAAAATTGTATATCTTAGATTAATTCAGAGTTCAATAATATGATAAGATTTAATCTACTCATACTAGAGGAAGGATAGCTTTGTAAGTTATTTGATTGCAAACTGTCGCAGACAATTAGGATGTCATACAACAAAAAGTGTTCCAATAATCAAGTTGTAGTTTTTTTTTTTTAAATATCTCTGAAATTCAAGAAATTGTCATGGAGAATAGTTCTTCTGGCTCCGACTGCCACATTATACCTAGATACTGTGTTATGAGAAAATCCCATTCAAGTTTCATCCTTGTTCTATGGCTTTTATCTAGTTCATGATCAATCATCTAGGTCACTCGTGACCCATTCCTTTACTTATAAAATGTGGTCATTCAGTTCTAGTTATTTTTTGGTTGCATCTGCACCAGTCATTGTTGTTGCTAATCTGCTTCTGCTAGAGGTAGGTTCATGTCCTGTGAACCCTTTCTCTGTTTGTGTTTGCTCGATATCAAAATGTGAGCAGAATGCTAATCTTCATGTATTGTGACTAATTCATGATATAAATGTGCAGATTGGGGTGTCTTAGTGGATGTTGTTGGTTTCTGTTTCCTCAACCTTGGAGTAAAGTATCAACCGCAAAAAGCCTTTGCAGAATGGATTCAACAGGGATCAAAGCCTATATACATTGGATTTGGTAGCATGGTATGTCTTTTGCAGCATAGTGTGATCATAAGCAAATAATTCCCCTTCTTGGTTCCTCAAATGTGAATGTTCCTACAGTGCATGGTCATTGACTTTTACTATAAAATATTTCAGAATGTTTATAATTTATGATGTATGTAACACTTGAAGTGCCAGACTTAGGTGTGGTGTTCATCTTATGTTCATTTTATTCAATTCAGTTCTATGTAACTTGCAATTCCTTACTGTCCAATATGAAATGAGACGAACCATTTGCAGACGCTAATTGATGTTTTTTCCCTTTCTAAAAAAAAAGAAAAAATCAACTGTACAAATTCAAGGAATTTCACAGGAGCCCTGGCACAATTCAGATTTTTACTGCTATCAACATCAGAACTGATTTGAGGAGATGGCTCTTAATAGAGCTGAATAGTACAATAAAATTCATGTAGCTGACTCCAAAATTTGGATAAAGGCTTGGTTATTGTTGTATTAACATGAGAGATGTTAAATGGTTTATTTTAGAACCAATTTAGACATGGTAATTTGACATGAAAGGTCTTAATGAGTGCTATACTATGTTGCACGGACACAGACACGTCGTTACAGACACGATACGACTCAACACCTAGACATGTAACGAATTCTACAAAGTATATACAAAATAGAAGAATCGTGTCCGATTCGTGTGTCTAACACGTGTGTCTGACACGTGTTCGACACAACAAGGCTCCACGTTTGGAGTGTCCGTGCTTCCTAGGTGCTATATGACTCTCATGTTGGATATTCCTGTGCGAATATAGTCCGATATTGGAAAGTGAATAAAAAAGTGATGGATTTAAATAGAAAATTGAGGCCTCTACCAATCAACTTAAGTTTTTAGGTTAGAATGGTTCTCAGTCTGTGGTTAGGGCCAATCATGTTCCCCCATGGAGGCCCGTGTAACTCCCCAACATATCACACGTATAAGAACCAAAAATTAATAAGATGGTATTTTTTTTATTTTAATATAAACACAAACCCTTGGCCTTTGTTTGCATGAAACTAGCATAATGGCGATGAGGATCTAAAAAGGTTTGACTTTTGACACTGTTTGAAATACTTCAACCTGTTGATTTTTCCCTGCAATATGAGGAAACCCTCTGCAGCTATAATAAAGATTCTGACCTGTATGGGTCCTATTTGGATGGAGAAGTTATTCACAGATGGTGTGAGTGGACATGACAAATATGATTTAATAGTATCTGTGGAGGCATTGATGTGAATGGTTTTGTTAAATTATGGTTGGTATAGACTTGACACAATTATTACTAGTGGAAAATTATTAGGGATAAATATTAATATTTTGATACTAAAAATTTCAAAAAGGCAATATTTAATATTCTGCATCGATTAAAATTATGAATTAAATTCAAATGAAGTCCAAAGTGTAGATTCCCCATTGACATTATCATTCTAATAAGACCAGAGAAGAAGGAATAAAATCATATATGGAAACGTGAAGAGTAGAATTAACAAATAATTAAAAACTAGCAGGGGAATATAGGAAAAGTGTTCAGAATGATTATAAAATATCCTAGAGTTACCATTGTTGTTATCTAGGATCGGTCGTGCATTGGGATGCGGGATTGGAGGATGTTGTTCATAGATTAAAGCAAGATGTTTGCAGTGGGGGGTGCTTCTAAACACAAAGTGAATCTAGAGTACTTGTGAAATAGAAGGAACATTTTTATATGATGGAAACCATGTTATACGGGTCCAAATGCTCAATAAAGAGACATGTCGGAAAAAAAAGAAGAAAGCTTGAATCTAAGATGAGAATATTGATAAGAATCAACGACAGTAAAGAAAGAAATGGGATGGATTTTGCATGTGAAACAGAGATTGCTAGGGTCACCAGTTGTGATTATTGGTGAAGGTATAAAATTATCACACTTATTAGAGAATAAAGAAAGATATAAAAGTAATAGTACCCAAGGAGATGGATCTTAATGGAGGTAAGTGGAGAAAACTGATTCCTGTAGCAAACACTAAAGTCATGGGAGGTTTGTGGTTGTTTAGAGGTCCAGTATAATAAGAAAATAAAAATATGTTACTTTGTGGTAATTAATTGTAATGTGGAACCTTAAGTCAAGCAAGTCCATGACGTTTATAAAATATGCTGATGAGAAAACTAATTAAAGTGAGTAAATAAAAAAGCTAAGGTAATTGTGGAAGTTCATGAGTCTTATACAGAGAACATAATACATGCCATGGGATAAGCATGCCAGTACTGTTTCTTCTAGACTACATGCCATCACAAATGACTTACACAAATCTCTTAGGGAAACTAAACATATTAGTTTGTTTCTCAACTTAAGTGTTCACGGGGGAATAAGTATGTAGGAAGAATATAACAAATAAAAAATGAGCCTTTCTCTGGAATCTGGGAATCATATTCCTAACCAAATCCTGAGCGGTTTCAATATAGTCCCTCACTACATGCAGTTTGGACTTTATCACAGACAGTTCATTCTTTTTGAATGTCTGATCCAGTTGCAGACCCATATATTGGTCAAGCTTTTCTGGATAAGAGTACTGGGTGGCTGAGGTTCTTGCCATGCTAGTGGCACTAGCTCTGAGCGCATATACCTCACTAGACACATCCTAGAGATATACGCCTAGTTTACAGCGTAGAAGGTGTGAAGGACGTGATTGTTTCACTTCCAAATAGAAACAAGGAGCATTATTTGTCGGTTACTAGGACTATCTATTTCAGATAGTGAGCCTGTAACTATTACCAAGCACCATCATTGTCTTTTAATGCACTGATGTTGTCTCGTCGTCGCATTGATTTTTCGTTAGTAATTCAGCTCAGATGGATCCTCTGGAATGATATTTCTTCTAAGCAATTTTTATAGATCCTTTGGAATGATATTTCTTGTAAGCAAATTTTCTTTTGCTGCAAGTTTTCCTCAGACCGTGAGGATTATTTTACTTGATGGGTTACTGAGTTGTTAGCAAATATTTTTTTTTTAATATTGCATGTATTAGTTATGGTCAGCATGTTCACATACTTATGTCATACTGGGCCAACTCTTGGCATATGACAAATTTGTCTTTTTTGCATGTTTTGTCTTGTAGTTGTAGAAGTATCTATAGGTAAAGTAATGAAACATAAGTTTATTGGTTAGGACTTGGGAGGATTCATGGTCTTCTGGACATCAGTGCATTGCGTTCATGAAGCTGATTCAGTATGGGAAATGAGTTCTTTCTAACTAGGAGTATATGATTCATGAGCCTAGTTTAAATGTTTAGGATCTTATTATCAATCTTGTCATCTCCATGTGGGGTTGAGTTTCAGTTGCATGCCTTTGCAGATAATGTGATATCAATCTTATGTTTCATTTTTTTCTTTATGGCGTATCCTGTGTATGTCCATGCAGGATTTTGATTCCTGTCTCATCTTATTTAGTCAGGCAAATAGATTGCCTCGGCTTTTCTTCTTTTCTTTCTCTCTCTCTTTTTTAATTTTTAATTTTTCTAATTTCATCAATGTCTACAATTTTGCTATCAATCATGAATCCTGGTGCTTTTTATGTGATATGTAAGTTATTTGAATATGTATCACAAGTTTCTTTGTCTTATTAGGCTAAGGATTTCTTCTATTTGTATGTAGCCTCTTGAAGATGGGAAAAAGACAATGACCATCATCTTGGAGGCACTGAAAGAAACAGGACAAAGAGGAGTAATTGACCGGGGTTGGGGAGATCTTGGAATCAGTAAGTACTTTTCCTGCCGAGATATTCCTTCTCTGCTATAGCATTGGATTATGTTTTAGCTTTGGTGAGCTAATGTATTATGTGTTTCACTGATGTTTGATGTTTTTGATATACCCTATCAATTATCTTGGTCAGTTCAGTAATGTTTATCACATATAACATCTTTGCTTGATGCCTATATGTAACTCAATGAAGTCCCATTTGCTGCTTGTATGTACTCTGGTTTGAAATTTCTCTTTTTGTTGTACACTACATATCTGCAATGAATATTTCCTCCGCCTGACAATGTTTTTTCCTTCTTTTGGGGCTCATTTCCAATCAAGCTGCCTAATAGCCATGCTTAGATAAGTTTTTGCACTTCCTTTTCTTCTTTTTCTATTGATAATTTAATGAAATTCACCAGCGAGCTTGTCGAGTGGTCAAGGGGAAGAGATCCAGAATTTAGATCCTGACTCCTGTTCTGTGCCATGCATATTGGACTTATTGAGGAATAAAGTTTTTTGGTGTTCTGGCATATATCTCTGCATACTTTGGACGTTATACAAATTACTCGTTGCATTATGGACATTCCTAAATTAACCTCTTAATTTTTCTGTGAGTGTTGCATAAAGCTACTTTAAGGAGCATTTGTGCAAACTTTTTTACATTGATGTTTTACATAAACTCCTGAATAAGTTTACTGTATCGTCCTTGAACTGGAGGATATTTATAGAAAGAGACATAATTTGAGAATTTCTTAGTACTTCTGAGAAAAAAACAAAAAAAATAAGTGGTATGCTAAAAAACCAATATTTTCCTACTTCCGAACATAATAAATCTTCATACGAGTTAGATTTTTCCTCTAATATGCCTGTAGTCTTTATTTGCAGGTTCTGAGATTCCTGCTGATGTCTTTCTTATCGAGGATTGTCCTCATGACTGGTTATTTCCTCAGTGTGCTGCAGTGGTGAGATTCACTATTTGTTTCTGCAGTAAGATCATTTTGTCTTATGTGTTTCTTTTCAAGTATATAGCTATACAAATACCTTTATTTGATATATATATATATATATATATATATATATATATATATATATATATATATATATATATATATATATATATATATAATATATATATATATAGGGCTTACTGTACCTCAGCCCGCGGGCTGAGAGAGTTTTCTCAGCCTGCGGGCGTGGCAACATCACCGCCCCATATCTGTAATAATTTTGGCGGGCAAAATCCTGTAAAATCCCGCCCAATTAATGCCAGTCACCTCAACATTGTAATTTCCAAAAATACCCTCCCTCACAACTTTTTACCGACCTTGGTAGCAGTCCTCAGAAAAAGACTGCGACCTTGGTAGCAGACCTTGGTAGCAGTCCTCAGAAAAAGACTGCGACCTTGGTAGCAGTCCTCAGAAAAAGACTGCGACCATGGTAGCAGTCCTTAGAAAAGACTGTGGTAGCAGACCTTGGTAGCAGTCCTCAGAAAAAGACTGCGACCTTGGTAGAGTCCTTAGAAAAGACTGCGACCGTGGTAGCAGTTCTCATAAAAACACTGCGACCATGATAGCAGTCCTCAGAAAAAGACTGCGACCTTGGTAGCAGTCCTCAGAAAAAGACTGCGACCTTGGTAGCAGTCCTTAGAAAAGACTGCGACCGTGGTAGTAGTTCTCATAAAAACACTGCGACCTTGGTAGCAGTCCTCAGAAAAGACTGCGACCTTGATAGCAGTCCTTAGAAAAGACTGCGACCGTGGTAGCAGTTCTCATAAGTACTGCGACTATATTAAAAATCATTAAATATGAAATCAGATAAAAAAAATTAAAGAAGCAGCATTCACTGTCTTTTACCGAAAAAGTAGCTTTTCATAAGGGGTATTGGTAATTTAACTTCTTTCGATAAGCGGGCCGCAAGTTAGTGGGGTGCAAAATTGAGCCACGTCAGCGCAGGCTGAGAGAGTTCTCTCAGCCCGCGGGCTGATATACATTTTTCTCATATATATATATATATATATATATATATATATATATATATATATATATATATATATATATCTCACAGCTGAAATCAATCCTATTAAGGTGCTGCTTGCCCTCCTCATAACTCATAAGTCATATCATGAATAATTATGTCTTTTATATTTAAGTTACGTGCCAGAAAAGTTTTGTGAAATTCAGACATATTATGTTTTTGTTCTTCATCCTAGTTTTTAATGCTATAGATTGCTATACCAATATGGAAGCAACTTTACTGCAGCTGCAACTGGAAGGCTAATAGCATCTTCTTTTGTGAATGACCAATCCGAAAGAATGTAATGTGGTGCCTAGCCTTGAAAGCCGACAAGATTCATCAATGCTAAGCTGTGCTTTTTATATATGTCATTAAATAACAGATAGAATAGTCGTTCACAAAGTATTTATCAACTAAACCTTGTTTTGGAGGAACCAAAAGTAAATAATGGTCATATGTTCCCTAATCTTGGAAATAACATCAAGATCTTGTCACTACTAAGCTATTATGTTATGTGCGCGCGCGCGTGTTTAGAAAAAAAAATTGAAAACCAGAATAGTGGTTCAACACGTATTGATCATATGGCGCTTCTTCATCAACCCTTGTGATTATTTTCTTCCTATTATTTTTCTTTCTTTGAAGTGATCTAATTTAATGAATTCAAATTAAGAGTCTTCTCTCAACATAAACGGTCAAATGGTAATGATGTTTGCAAACTAGCAGCTTTGTTCTGAGTTTGACACCCTTTATTTATTAATTGTCTGGTTGTTCAAACATACTCAGGTTCACCATGGTGGAGCTGGCACAACGGCTACAGGATTAAGAGCTGGGGTAATGTTCCTTTTTTTTTTTTTTTAAATCCTTATTAAATTTCTTTTTTCCAGGCCTACATATGTGGTGCATTGACACTCCTACACTGCTGCTGGGACTCCTACAGCTAAACTATGGTTGCAATCTTGATCTTTAATAGCTCACCATAATTTTGTTGCCTCTAATGTCTACTGTATTCCTTTTCCTTTTCCTTTCCTTTTCCTTTCCTTTTCTTTCTTTTAGTGTGTGCGCGCGCGCGTGTGTGGTGTCTCTGTGTTTTGAGGATGAGATGGGGTTGCTATTCATAGATATTATTATACGCACTTATGCAGTATCTGTTAGGTGAGGCATGTCAGTATGTAGAAGTAATAATTTCAGGTTGGTGCAACCCCCCTCCCCCTCCCCCACCGACTTGTGGACTTTGGCTTATTCCATTCAGTGCCTTGCTCTCAAGAATAATGGTACTATAGCACAGAAGCACCATCTTGGGCCCCACTACTTGGAAGTTGCTGAAGTTTGTCATGTAGCCTACTTGTTTAAGATCACACTCTTTTGTTGACTCATAATGCATCCTTCTCTGCAATCAAACTATGTCACGTCGAGCATTGCGCGTCCAGGTTTCTTTTTCTTTTCTATACAGTCGTCTGACCTTTGCTGAATTCTAAATTTCTAGTTGTATTGCCTTTGCTGTTCCATCAAATTCTCATAGAAGGCTAGTGCATATTCACAAGAGTGCATATAGCAGTTCTATGTGAGGAGTTGAACCAATATTTCTGTCTGTGAAGTCTTTTGGTATATTTACTTTTTATTTCTTTGGCTAATCATCATCATCATCATCATCACCTAAGCCTTTTACCATCCAAATGCGGCACAGATGGCCCACTACTCAAAGTCAAAAAGATATGACCAGGGGAGGAGAGAATAGACCAAATTCTATTCTGTCAACATCAGTTCAACACTTCCTGTTGCTCCATGATTTGGTGCAAAATTCTCAGTGAAGATGACTGTGACTGGGAGAGGATCATACCAAAAGACCTTTGTATCTTCCTTTTCGGTCGCTAGATCTTCCTTTGCGGTCTCTAAGCTCATGCGACTGAGGGGCTAACCTCCAAATTGCCATCAAAAGGCTAGATGAAGATAGATGAGCCAAAATATAAGGTATAACAAAATATTATGTGAGGCTAGGCTACTACTTCCCCTGAGCTTTTCATCCCCATCCTAATCCCCCTCACCTCACACATGCCCACACACATGCGCACGCACATCAATGTTTTATATTTGATAGGGGCTAAATCTGGCCAGAAATCCTGATGTTAAACTCTTGATGAGAATACATTGGTGCATCCTTGAGAGTTGAGACTTTCTATTCACTACTCAATAACATGTGCATATGTATCTCTACTAAAATGATCTCCATAGTGGTTCCTTGTAAACCATAACTCTATCTTGGAACATCCTTTCCAGGTTTAATTGATTCATTTTAGCTTATCTTTTAAAGCATTCTCTATCCTCTTCAGGTGTCAACAAGCCTTTTATTGCCTCTTTGCCAATTCCTCATCTTCTTGATTCACAACTTCGAGGACAAGGATCATGCTTATAAATTCTTTCCTGAAATTTTTTCCTCTTTTACTGGATTCATTGGCTTTTGGTTTACAGTTTTTCTTAGACATGTCTAATTAATCCACCATTACTTCATGGCAGGGCCTGTGCACTCTTTAATGCCCAACATCCTCTTTGATGTTCTTCATGAAGTAATGATGTTTTTAGTGCAGCCTGCAAACACACATTTGGATGAAGACACCATAAGAATCGATGCCATCATGTTATCTGCCAGACAAAGTCCCATAATGCACACAAACACAGAGATTACCAAGCCTTTTTGCATAACCTAATGATGTTATTTCCATTCGGCACTTGAATGTAAGGCTAATATGACGCATATAAAATGCTTATGGTTTAACAAAATGGTGCGTGTAGTCCCATATTATGGGGTTGAGTAGGAACTGTTCTATTTATACTTCATCTGTTGTCACCTAAAAGCCGTGAGAAGAGTTTGATGCTTTTTGATGGTTGTCACATAAAAGCTTTGATGCTGGTTTGAATCGTATGATGATAGTGAAGCGGAATGACGCTGGACAACAAGAACTGAAATAGTTTCTTCTTGTTTCAGATCTTTGATCTGCGAATTTGAGGGGTTTTGGAGAGGCTTTTGGGATGAAATCAAGTTGGGAAAGGTTGCAAGATGTGGAGTGTTAGCGTATTGGTGTAGGGCTGTTTTGTGAGGAAGAAATGATCAAATAACAAAAAAAGTGGGTGTTTTGGTTCATATTCAGATCTGGACAAATCTCGACAAAATAAAAGGGTCTTTTATTAAGGGTGAATTAGGGTTTTAATGAGTGAAAATCTATGGGTTTTTATTGGCTATGGTTTTGCTACCAAAAGAAAATAAAAGCTAGAAGGAAAGAAAAAAAAATTAGGAAAGTTTCTGATGGGGGATGAACTACAAAAAGGAGGATAATTGATAACAAACACTAAGAAATCTCAATCTAGAGTTTGCAACTCAAGAAATATTTGAGAATCTCTCCTTAAAGCATCTCACCCAAAGCACACTAGGTACAAATGCTTTAATAGCAATTTTCATAATTTATCAACTAAGAAAAATAATAGCAGTCTTGACTTTATATTAGGCCTACATCATGAGAGATTTTCTACTGCAATCAATGTGGGACTAAAAAAACTTAAAATAGCTAAAATAAAACGACTACTAAAGCAACTTAAGTAAACTAAGTAAAGCACTACATGTCTCCATCATTCTCCCATGATTGGGGAAAACTCAATCTTGTCAAGTTATTTCCCTTCAGCTCTCAATCAGGCCATAGTGGTAGTCGTAGAGCCAACAGATGTGCATTAAGACTGAGCCAAGACAGTGGGGGTGGGACAGGCTTCTATGACAGATCTGTTGTAGGCGATGATAGATGCAGAAAGACATGTGCAGCAAACCGGGTAGAATCCTCTCCTCTGAAAGTCGGGTTGATATCAAGATCTCATGGGATATCGAACTCGTAGATGATGGAAGCATTCCTTTTCAGGACCCTATAAGAGCCTATTCGCTGATTATGCAACGTCATCACAATCTCAGAGCAAAAAATACCCGTCACTTCATTAACAATTGTAAATTCTGGCAAAATACTATATGAAAATGCAACAAATTTATAATCATCATTGCAAATTGCTATCTTTTGTAACGCCCCGATCCTGCGGATATGGAGACGTTATTGTGACGTATATACGCAGGGCAGAAATACCCACATATATACGCTAAGTATCAGTATACATGAATCAAAGTGCGGAAGCAAAGTGGTAATATACATTCTAACAATAATATTACAGGTACACTGTTATCACAGAGTGAGATACAATATTACAATAATATTAAATCACCAAGAAGCGTCGAAGCACGATTTACAATATAAAAGATTAGAAAATACTCACGAGCAACAAAAGGAGAATCTCCCGAGCCGATTAAGGGGACTGAAAGAAAAGGGGCTCCGAACGGTCAACCGCTAATCCACGCTTCCGCGGCACACTCTGATCAGCTACAATAAGGCCACCACGGTCCACGCCCTGGGATCTGGACATGAAGGTCCAGGGTTATCAGAAAGCAACCCAGCGAGTACGTAAGATAAAACCAGTTGGCGTGCTCAGGCAATCACACGTATACATGATCAAGTGATGTGGTTTAGGCATACAGGTATAGGAATGACCAGTAACATAAATGCAAATCAGAGAACCAATAGTAAATTTGAAATCAAGTACATGTGTATCGATAAATCTGAATTGGAAAATATGCATAGAAAACGGTATCGAGAGTATAGGTACACCTATACATGCAATGCCAGTACGAGTCAGTAAACAAGAAATCAGGAAATTCTGTGAAATAATCTAGAAATCACATATAGCAAAAAGAATGTCCAGCTCAAGTCATACAACATGATTTGTTGATTTATAATAATAGGTCAAGTCATGGGTAAATTAGTGTGCTCAATTTAAGTTATCCAATAATAATCATCAGTACCATCCGATATTTCAATCATTCTCTGTCATTGTCACCCATCACTGACAGTCCATGCTAGAGTTTGTACTTTAGTAGAACTCACTTGGATCTGATATGGGTGTATTGGTATCCGGACGAAGGAGAGACCAAATATCACATTTTTAATATTATTTTTATTTGGTTATTAAATTCTTATTGTTTATCTGATCCATATGTCTAGGTATGTGTAACCGGTACACATACATCCACATATGAATAAGACGGGTTATATTGAAAATTGATGAAGAACTGATAGATCATATTTATAGTGGGTCCCGCCTCTGCACGGGTCCACAACTCAGGAGATCAGGCTAGTGCTTCCAGGAACTTATCATTACGCGCCCCCACACGACACTTCAGAGATCAGGCTACTGCTTTCGAGGACTTATATTATGCCTCACACGACGCTTCAGGCTACTGCTTCTGAGGACTTATATTACGCCTCACACGATACATCATCGGGGACTTATATTATGCCCCACACGACACTTCAGGATATAACCACCATCATAAATATGACATTATACCGACATCTATCAGTTTCCCCCCCCCAGTGTAAATTGAGTAATTTATTATATATTGTCCAGTGATAATGTCCACAATGTATACACAGTATCCAATATCCATGATTAGTCAATTACGGGGATCAACAATAGTATAGTGTCAGGAGTATAATATCGGGAGTCTCCCTGTTTCAAGGGTTAAGGAGTCCATGAGTTTAGGAGTACAGAAGTTCAGGAGTACAGGAGTTCAGGAGGTACCAGATTTCAGGGTATCAGATGTCTAGTAGCAGTATAATAATCATGTCAAGTCTCTGTAAAAGCGATAATCATGAATAAGCCAAGTAATACAAGTGTCAGGTGTGATAGTATCCAGTAAGGTGACACAACATCAAGTCAAGTGTATCAGTACCAAGTAGCAAGTCTCATGTGTCATATATTAGGTGTCAGGTAATTATCATGTGGGTGTCAAGTAATTAACATGTTAGTGTCAGGTAAGCATACAGGTGTATAATGATAATGCAGGTACATGAAATAATAGAGTTTACGAACTTAATGATACATAGAATATGCATACAACAGTGGTGTACGATTATGAACTACCAGTGTAACATGGGAAGATGCATTCAGATAATTAACCTGTCAGTGTCATGATTTTAGTATATCAGATGTTAAATGTCAGGGAAAGTATAACCATACATGTAAGCACTGTGATCGAACATGTGAGTGGCATGTCATATGACATGGTATAAGTAAACAATATGAATAAATATTTCAAACTCTTCACAACCATATATGTAATAATAATAGATTAATCTATTAAATAGTTATGCGAAACTGAGCGAAGCGAGAGCGTATCTAGGCATATCCAATACGCATACAATACCAGCTCAATGAGTAACAATAATGACCAACAAATGAATAACAATATATAGACCCAACTGTAAATAATAACATAAGCCGAAAGGGAGAGTACTCGCAATTAACTAAGAATTTGTGCTCGCATAACACGTATCAAGTATTAAGAAAACAATCACAATAACGAGTCAAGATACTCGCAAAACATGAAACAATATGAGAAAGCAGTCGCCTAAAACCACACGACGCCGAGCAATATCCGGGAAATCTGCGAACATCACGTGCACGCGCGCACGGGGAGAGGAGAGAGAAAGAGATAGAGAGAGAATGAAAGAGAGAAGATAGAAGAGAGAGAGTGTGTGCTGAAAAGGAGAGAAAAGGAAAGAAAATAGGGAAAAGAAAAACAGAGAAAGAAAGGAAGAAAGGAGAAGAGAAGGGAAAAGAAGGAGAGGGGGCTGGTGGCAGCGGCTGCTGGCCACTGGCGGTGCGGCCGGAGGGGGGCGGCGCGCGGCCA
Source organism: Agave tequilana (assembly GCA_038442645.1). Taxonomy (NCBI): domain Eukaryota; kingdom Viridiplantae; phylum Streptophyta; class Magnoliopsida; order Asparagales; family Asparagaceae; genus Agave; species Agave tequilana. The sequence goes on along the minus strand of JAVJIF010030728.1, from coordinate 63,640 downwards.
GAGCCTGGGGAGGAAGGAGGTGGAGATGGGTTGATGTTGTTGTTGTGGTTGTTGATGTTGTTGATGGTGTTGTGGTTGTTGATGTTGGTGCTTAATGTGTTTGAAGGAGGAGGAGGTGGTGATGTTGGGGAGTTAGAGGAGGAGGTGGAGATTGTGGTTGGGTGGTGAAAGGGTGGAATTGATGGTGGATTGAAGAAGAAGAAGAGGATGGTGATAATGGGTTTGGGAGAAATTGGAGAAGGGGGAGATGTTAATTGAAGAGGAGGGAGGTGGAGAAGAGGAGAAGGGGGACTAGAGGGAGGCAGCGGTGACGCTGGGGGTGCTGGCGGCGACGGTCAAGGGAAAGGGAGGAGTTGGGGGGAAGGGAGAGGGTGAGAGATGGAGAGAATGAGAAGAAAGAAAGGAAAGTAAAGAGGAGAGGGAGAGGGGTGGAAAGGGGGAAAGATGGAGTTGTTGCTGTCATTCGTTGGCAGGGAATGGGGAAGATGGGGAGCAGGTGGGAGAGGAGAAAGGAAAAAAGAGAAGGAAAAAAAGTAAGAAAAAAGAAAAAGAAAAAGAAAAAGGAAAAATGTTAAAATAAGTAATTATATTATTAAATAATAAATAAGTAGAATAAAATAGGAGAATTAAGTAAAGGAGAAGAGAAGAAAAAAGTAAGAAAGGAAAATAATTGGTGAAATAATATTATTATTTAAATCGGGTAAAAATCGACTATTTCAGAAATGTTTTCAAAAATTCTTAAAAATAAAAATATTATTTTAAGATGCATGGTGAAATCGGATTTAAGAAATTCAATTTGGTTTTCAAATTAAAAATCCTAAAATCCACCGGTGATATCGGTCGACACCAAAATCGGTCGAATTTTGATAAATTCAGAAAAATCTCTAAAAATACATTTAGATAGAAAATGAGAATCTAAGAAGTAATGTGAAAACCGTTTCTGAAATTCAACTCCATTTGTAAACTAAAAATTCGGGAATCGGTTAGTGATACCGATCGACATCGGTTATGAAGATTTTGAGCCGAGCCACCAAGCTGATTTCGAGCCACCCGCCAACATCAGCTGACGTCAGCGGTTGTATTGTTGATGTCATCGGCTCGTATAAACTGCCACTGCTCGCAACAGCAGTACAACAACCTTTTGGAGCCCGTTTCAAGCCTGTTCGGAGTCCAATTCGAGTTTCGTCTGAAGCGTTGGACTCGTAGCTGAGTTTCGGAGATACTGAAATTTTTTTTGCAGTTTATGGATAGCAGATCCGGTCTCACAAGCTCTTATCTAGTGTCGATACAGTTTCTAATTGCATTCCCGCAGTACCTCAGGCCCCGTTTCCAGGCTGACTCGAGCCATATTCGAGGCATTGAGACCTTGGGGGTAATTTCTGAGCTGAATTCTCTTTATGGGCTTTTTATTTTTGTGGTAAATAATAAATACTGACTGTGATGACAAGTATGTTGAACGGGCTATGTTTGAGGTTGTGGATCAGCTTTCTCCACTTATTCCTATCGAGTAATATGCCTTCACTAAGACCTTTAGCTTCTATATCCTGTCGTATTACCTTCATCCATGTTTTTTTCGGTCTTCCCTGCGCTCTTTTAACTTGCCTTAAATTGATATGCGCTATGTAAGTTTACGTCGCACATGACTAAATCATCGTAGACGGTTTGGTCATGTGGCTTGAAATTAAACCCCTTTCATTTTGCATGATGAATTGAAATTAAACCCCTTTCATTTTGCATGATAATTAGCTATTCAATCTGTTGTACATGATGATTTACTTAGCAATTTTGAATCTCTTTGCATGCTGATGTGCGAGAGTAGGTAAGAGATCACTGGGTGCCCAGGCCCGAGTTAATTTTTATCTAATTATCAAATTTTATTTTTATCTCTTGTTTTTCCATATTAGCTCCGCATCAAGTGGCTTATGGTTCTCAATGAGTGACAATGAGTGAAAATCTGTGAGTTTTATTGGCTAAGGTTTTGTTAAAAAAGAAAAGAAAAACTGGAAGGAAAAATGGAAAATAAGAAGGTTTCACACCTTTTGTGAGGGGCGTCATACGACTCACACCCGAGATTCGCCGTCGCATGAAGATGATTTCACATCCAATAACACATCACACGTAAAAAAAATCCATGGAGGAAAGCTTCTATAGCATTCATCAACCAAACAAAATCAATATCATCTAATAATTTTAGCCAGCAACCCTAATTTAAACATATATACGGTTAGAATTAAAAAAATTACAGAATACCCTTACTAGAAAAGACTATAAATAACCTTAAAAAATACAAAAAAAAAATCCCAAAAATAATATAAAAATACCTAATGACTTTAAAAAATTATTTTACTCAAAAAATAACAATTTAAACCCTAAATATCAAGAAAGAAACTCTCTTTATTTCTACTAATACTTCTTGATCCTCATCAGAGAGTATGTGGCTTGGTGCATTGAGGGGGCTGATTGACTGGGAGCCATTGTTTCTGCCCTGTGAGGCTAAAATACTAGGATCTGAGTGAGACTTCAACCATTATGTCCAATCAAATAAGAAAGAACTTCTGTGTTCTAGAAACAAGTTGAAGGTTGTATTTGCATGTACGTGCATAGAGAGAATGTCTTGGGAATTGCTGCCTGCTAGTATTAAACCTGTTTGTGTCATATTTATTTATTTATCTATTCCCACTTTTTGATCTCAAACCAACCTGTGTGAAAGTCTTATATGCTGCTCAAGCAGAGTTGCATGTGTATGCACATACCATAGCGTGATGCCTACATAATTTGCTTATCAAATGCTTCTAGTCACTTTCTACAAATGGATGTCAACTGCTATTTTGCTTATCGAATCTGGGATACATGTTTCTCTCTTTTTCTTTCTTTTCATTCTGGCTGATTTACGACCTATGCATGTGTTGTTGTGTCTAACTTTACCTTCATGATTTATAGTGCCCAACAACCATTGTCCCTTTCTTCGGGGACCAGTTTTTCTGGGGTGACCGTATTCATGAAAAAGGAGTGGGGCCTGCATCAATCCCCATATATGAGCTAAATGTTGAACAACTTTCAAATGCTATAAGATTTATGCTTGAGCCAGAGGTAATCATACTTGTATCTTCTAGGCTTATGTTGTACTCCTGCAGTTTACACAGAAATAGATGAGAAAGCTATTCTCTGTTGCCAAATAGTGGACCAAGCTATTCTCTATCTCCATCTAAGCTATGCGAGTTGCATTATTAGAGAATGGCTGCAGCTTCAAAATGGTGGCTCAGCCAATCAATGCTCAGTTGATGTCCTAACATTCTTCGTCCTTTCTGCATGTGTTCAAGGTTAAATCAAGGACAATGGAACTTGCAAAACAAATAGAGAATGAAGATGGTGTTGCAGCTGCAGCAGACGCATTCCATAGGCACCTACTATCAGAGTTACCCATCCCTCCTGTCGCCTCAGATGAGCCTCCACACCCACTCTATTGGGTATTTCATATCATTGAAAGGTGGTGCTGTCTTCCGTTCACCTCGTAGCCATCTCATTTCATTTGTTGCTGCATGTATAATTTGTTTCTTCTTATGTGGGTTCTGTTCATTATTTGTTACATCATCATTGGATTTTCTGCAAATATGTGGACGATAAGGAAGTGAAATTTTGACTGTTATGTCATTGGGTTTTCTATAATAGCTATTCAAGGTTTTTAAAGAGAGGTTGGTCGCTGTACGAAAACAGTGTTATGGTTCTGTTAGAATTTGGTCCAGGTGTTGTCAGTGTGATATTCAGCAGTGTTGATGGTTTTTCTATTGATTACAATATTCTTTAACCGTTTTGCTTTACATGTCATGAGATTGTTTTTTGGGCTAGTAGCTTGTGTGATAACAATAAATTCGGATTTTTTTTAAAGGAAAAATTGAATAATAATATTAGTGCCATGCTTCTTTCCTTCTCTACTTCCCCACATAAATATTTACTCTCCTTTTTTTTTTTGGTAAACCTAAATGTGTAAATCATCATTCAGATTCACTGTTTGTTGTGATGGTTCGATTTTGTGTGTAATATGCTTGTATTCAACTATTGCTCCAGTGTAGAAACTTGATGCTGTTATTTACAGGCTGATAAAGAAAATTTTTATTTTTATTTCTAAGGTACTGAAGCTTGGAATGGGATGGCCTCATGTAGAGTGATTAGAGATGTACACAGGCATTTTCTCTTGCACATTTCTAAGATAAAAAAACAACTTAGAGATAGGCAATTGTGGAGATACTTCGGAAAAGACTAGAGAGTTTTTGTGGCACCATGAGCTGCGAGATAACAAGCAAAAACATCAGCCAAGCTATAAAAGAAAATCTTCAATTAACTTTTTTACTTTTTTCCAGAAGTTTATCAGACTTGTTATCCTGTAGAAAATTATCATGAAAATTGAACATATATCATTGGTTTGTGCCATTGAATTGAGACTTTGCTATGATATACTGAATGGTAATGGTTGGCTTAAAAGGAGGAAGATTCTCATAGCAGTTTGCTAAAAATTTTATGCGAAAGATTCATGGTAGTTCTATAATAGAACAAGTTCAGGTAGTTGGAGATGAAATTTTAATATAATTTTCATGTCTTCGTTTTTTGTGTGTGTGTGTGTGAGAGAGGGAGAGAGAGGGAGAGAGAGAGAGAGAGCAAAAACCCTGCAACTAGTGAACGAAGACAAGGGAGAGTTTTATACCAACTTAACGAAAACTATAACACAAACCATAACCGAAACTAAACACGAAAGGAGATTTTAACACCTGCACATCTCCATCACAACACTGCACAAAGCACTCAAATCAAAGAACAACGAAGAGACCACACACAACCAACCAAGCAACAACTAGTACTCCCAGCTCCCCCTGCTCTCCCTCGCATTGCCACTGACTCAACCTACTAATTCCCTGCCGCAGCCGCCGAACCGGCCGGAGAAAGCCCAGGAGGAGTAGGCACAAGCGGAGAAGGCGGCGGCGCGACCTCAGCATCACAATAGCCCCTCAAGATATCAGCCTCTTCGGCGGTGAACCCGATTGAGGCGAGCATCGCCGGCCAGCAACTCCTAGTGATCACCCTGATGGCCCTGCAGCACCCTATGGTCAAGTAAGACTCACCGTTGAGGAAGAAGAGCACAATCTCATTAGTGCACGACCGGAGCTCCGTCAGCGCGTTCCAGCAGTCGACAAGGCTCGATTTCTCGCCGGTCAGCCCAGCCTCGAGGCGGGCCCCGACGGGCGGGAGGGCGCGGGGGGCCGAGAGGGCGACGAGGGAGGAGACGGCGAGGAGGAGGGTCAAGCTGTGGAGGAGAGACATTGTTGATTGAGTTTTGGAGATGAAGTGTGAAGGGGTTGGGGGTTTATATAGTGTTTTGAGGCGGGAAGAGGAAAAGGTTTGATTTGAGTTGTGTTATTGAAACGTAAGAGGAAGTGTAGTTGTGAGTTGTAACGTATGTGGAATGTCAAAAGGATTAGACTTGACTGCGAGTGAAGCTGAGAGGTTGCATTTTGTTACTGTTAATTGACTTTAATAAAGAGAAGAAACATGTGTTTTGTACTTGATAGGTGCTTGAGGAGTAGTTTGTGTTTTGTGTATTAATAGAATTGGGGGGAGGAAAAAAAAATTGTATTCGGAGATGTTCCTTTGAAGTCCAAGTACATAAAATGTTCATGTAAATATGTTGAGATGTTAGTCTTGGGGCCCATAAGTGACAGCCTCCTCTCCTCAAATTAAAAAAATCCTCAAATAAAAAAAAAAAAGGAAGGAAAGGAGCTTGATTTATTGCATGAGAGAAGTGATATAGTATGAAAAGATGAGGAAAAAAAAGGATATAGATTGAACTGATAGCAGGAAAAGAAAAGAAAAAAAAGTGGCATGCAGTTTGGTAAATTTTTAATATCATCCAACTCTAAAGGTTGGAATTGCAGTTAAAATGTATAACATGAAATATTTTTTATTAGATGTTACAATTGGAACAGCTGAATTTGAGTTACTTATAGCTGAACATATTTATAGCTGAACATATGAATAAGTTTTATGTTCAGTCTTTTTTTACAAGAGTTATGAATTGATTGAATCTGATTATGATATCGTGTGTGGTCCGCTAACAACTGATCTATTTCACATCTTTTAATTCGAGCTTTGATTGAACCTATTATTATTATTATAATAATAATAATAAAATTATTATTATTATTATTATTATTATTATTATTATTATTATTATGTGCAAAGAATTCTCCATTGCTTATCACATGGAATGAATCAACAACTCATTATCCATCGTGAGCTTCTTTCTCTATGCACTCCAACAATTTCGTGACTGTTAATGCTTCTTCAATCTTCCAACAGGTCACCAACCATGTTAATTTTGCATTTTGGAATAGTTCTAAATTAGGACAAAGAAGCAACTTTTCTAGCACATACTCAAAACATTTTATTAAATCTAACCTTTTCGCCAAGGGAATAATTTAGAAAAAAAATTAATATTGCATGTTCCTTACAGATTCTTTACAATTTTTAAATTTATGTTTAGATTTTTCAGGCCTAATAATTTATCAGACTTCAAGTGAAATATACTTGAAACATAACGATAATCATGAAAAGTGTAGTTTAATTTTTGTTTATCCGGGCCAAAACCCGATGGAAAATAAGAATCCGACCCTGATCAAAACCTGACCCGAAACCGAAGCCTCGTGGGTAAGATTTGGATCAAAAACTAAAATCCATGGCTGCTTCAGGATGGATATAAAAACTGACTCAATTGATTACGGACCTAATTATTGTAGGTTATACAGAGAGTCCTCTATTAACACATGTGAAACATAATGTTAAGAGAAATTATTTTTCATGTACTAATGTGTAAGTATGTCATATTTACAATTGTATTCTCTTCTCTACTAAAAGTGCATGTATATCACTGACACATTAGGAAGCACTGAGGCTTGACTTAATGGTTAAAAGGTCAAGCTGAAAATGAGAGATTTTAGATTCAAGAATGCGCTATGGCTTTTGCTAAAAAAAATAAAGGGTATTTCACTGCACGCCCCTATGTCAAATCGTAATTAGGAAAAATCTCAGCTTCATAATTTTTTTCGCTTCAGCTACCTCTTTTTTTTAAACCAATCACGTGCACCTACGTGTCAAGCACAAAAGTGTTCCTCAGTGATGAAAGATACAAATGCTTCCGCATTAATCGCTTTGAAAAAGCGGAGCGCTTCGAAAATGTTGACTGTTGGTATATAAAAGACTGTGATCACTATCAAAGTCCTAAAAAAGGAATCATATTTTTTAGTCTTTATAGAATTGCAATCATGATCGCAGTCCTCTTTATGATGCTGTGACTATGATTGCAGTATTCACAAAAGATATCTTATATTTGGGTCTTTATGAGGACTACAACCATAAAGAGGATTGAGATGGTCGGCAGTCCTCACAAGATTTCCTATTTTGAGTTTTTATGAGAATTGCGGTCATGATCATAGTCTTTTTTTTATTAGGATTGTGATTATGATTGCAGCCCTTACAAAATGCCTTTTTCTGAGTCAGTCCTCACAGAATATATCAGCATCGTCATTATCAGCAAACCCCCGTCTACTAACATGAATGATCCCTAATACTTTTCAGACCTAAACATAAAAAAAAAACTCTTCGCGAGCACAAACAAACGAGATCTACAAAAAGGCTGATCCAAAAAAAAACACACTGCATCGGAGTCAAGATTGAGGGGAGAGCAACGATGACGGCGATGGGATAGAATAAAAGAGAAAATAAAATATATAAATAAGTGATGGTTAGAAGGAATGTGCTGATGTGGATGAGACTGTAGCGAATCAAATTATGACGTTTGATTTATTTTTTCTTTCTACCTATGATGTAAAGTAAATGGTTGTAGCACTATTTTTTTAATAATAATCCCGAGAGGAATAAAGGCAAGAGAAATTAGCTAAATGTGAATCTTCCAAATATAACACGGCGCCAAAATCTGGAAGAAAAAAAAGAAAGAAAGAAAGAAAGAAAAGCTGCGAAATTATACCACACGCGGAATCTTCCCAAAATATTGAAACCCGAAATCAAAATCACCCCGCCCAAAAACTCGCGTCCCATCAGCAAAACCATGTGGGCCCCACAAATCCGTTAGATTCGTAAATAGCTGGGTACAATTTAAAACAAGTGCCAAAAGCAAAAGAATTTTTTTAAAATTAGCTTACTCTACTACAAGAAACTAACCAAAAAAAGGCAGAGAGTTGACTGCGACCGCGGTGGTCTGTTGACTGTTTTGGGTATCGGACTTGAATCCAATTAATTCTAGTATCGGTGCCCGCTCTCTGCATTCTTCACTGACACTGTGAGTTGTCTTCTCTTTTCGCGCTGCCGCGTCCGTTTGGGTCTGTTTGTTTGCTAGAACTCGCTAGAGATAAATCTGACACCAACCGTCACTTAGCCAAGTTTTCTCTGCACGCAAGAACTGTGTTTGGTTGGCAGCGTTGGAAAACCCTAATCATCACGAAGGCCCAAACTATTTTCTCTCTAGGCGGTTTCCACCGCGAGAGTGGAAACCATCAAAATTCTCCTGCACGCGGGCCCCATGAGATAGAAATTAGCAATAACTGTGGGTTCCAGTTTGGGGGAAACAAACCAAACAAGCCCATATTTCAATTTTCTGGTTAATATTGCCACAATTTTTTTGAAATAAAACCGTAAAGCAAACGGTTCCTGACATTTCATTAATAAGAGCTTAACGAAATATTTCCAAACAAGAAGGGACAAACATACACATACACAATTTGAACCTTGCCATATATTAATTACATGAATTTGCAATTACAACTGACAAAAAGCTACTTGAATTTCCAATTATGTGAATTTAAAATAAATATATTTTTTTACGTTTATCATAATTAAAATATTTAGCTCAAGTTCAATGTTTAGTCCGTCTCTAGCTATGAGCAACATGAATGAGGCTGAATAAGGTGCCATGAGTTTCGTTAGCATTTTTGGTCAACCTCACAATTGCCACACAAAAAAAAAAAAAAGACCTACTTGAATTTATAAATACATGAATTTAAAATAAAAATAGTTCTTCTTAAATTTTTGTAAATTAAGATAATTAGCTCAAGTTTTATGAGTAGTCCCAGTCCAACCCAGAGCTCACTAATTTATTTAGCATGTCTTTTTTAAAAATACAAAATATGCAAATTTAGTTAAAATTAAGTGAGAGAAAATGTAGCCGGATAGTCTAGAAATGCTTCACAATTAACTCATACTAATTAGTTCGACATGGTTCTGTCATAAAAAGAAAAGAAAAAAATACTTCAATCAGCGTGAACACACCATCCAATTTCAAGAAAATCGAAACCAAACAATTGTTCTCAATTGTCGACAAGTAAGCAGGCCTTTTGTTCGTTCTTCGTGGGCCTCAAAACTGTCTACTGGGCCGGCTGGTTATCTTGAAAGGCCCAATTGGGTGATTTGAAGCATGGGCCGGTGGGCCCAATGGATAATGTCCCCGCCCATTGCTTCTTCTCCTTCCTCAACGGCGGCGGATGCAACCGGGGGGTGGTGGGGCGCCGTCGTCTGAGCTCCTCCTAAACATCAGCGGCAATCTCACCTAAGGGAAAGGCTACGCCTACTGGACTGCAACAACGCTGACAAGGGAAGAGGCAGTCGCCGACGTTCATGCGGCAGCTGCGGGGCTCGATTATCTCTCTGCTGGTCAATTTTATCCTGCTCAATCAAAGAGTAAACGAGGTGCCGGATGTTGATCTCATATTAAGATGGACCACTTAACCTAGGTTAATTAGCATTGGATTCCTAATTAAAGTAAGCTGATATCATGTATGCCCATATTAAAGTTATATTTGCATAAAGTTTAATTAATCATGTGTGTGGTATTAAGGACTATGATGGGTGGTATTATCACATAATGGTTATTTTGCAATTAAGGCCCACTTCTCTCCTCCTGTAAAGAAAACAACTTCTCCCCTCTTTTGGGATTCCATCAGTTTTTTGCAAGAGTTGTGAAAAGAGAAGGAGATAGAGAGAAGAAGGTGATTGCAATTAGGGTTTGCAAGATCATTGCAGGAATTGAAGAAAAGGGATCAAGGTCTTCATCCATCCAACATTCTCAATTCAACTATGGCTTCCGGTATGTATTTAATTTGTATATGCTTTCAATTCTTGAGATGTTTTGATTCTAGATCCTTGACATGCTCGTTTTAATCCGCATTATAGTTGTGTTATTTCCAACATTTGGTATCAGAGCTGTGTTTATAGAATCAATGCATCTTGGATTTAGGAATTATGGAAAGTTAGGGTTTTTAATTAACAATTCATAAAATCGAATTTTGACCTTTTAATTGTAGAATTTGTAGAGGATTTAATAGCCCTAATATCATGTTCATATTCCTCTAATTATGCAATTAAATTGGGATCAAAATCAAGGAATTAAAACCCTAATTTTTGATAATTAGGGATTAAAATCGACTAAGCAGGAACTGCCTTTGAAAACTGCTTCGTCGACTATTAGTCGACTAATCCCATGTTATAGTCGACTAATTCTCTTTCCAGAGAGTTTGAAAGTCTCTGTTTGCTGCAGGAGTCGACTAGATTTTTAGTTGATTTTATGACTAGTCGACTAATTAGGTTATAGTCGACTAATCATATTTTTTCAAGTCGACTAATTCAGTGACCCGAAAGTTAAAAACTCTCTGTTGGATTCAGGAGTCGACTAATAATATTTGTAGTCGACTGATAAATTTTATAGTCGACTAATTATAGGGTATAGTCGACTAACTTTTCCTTGCCCTAGTCGACTAGACCTAAACCTATAGTCGACTAGACTTGACCCTAGTCGACTAGTAATTCCTTGTAGTCGACTAATAGTTATGAATAATCAATCATTAAAGTATGTTACACATTTAAGTTATTGTGCTAATATTGATTGATGCTTGGTCAAGTAATGTATTGAAGTATTAAGGGATTACTCAAATAAAAGGATTAAAGAATATTATTGGTTAGTTTTGTATTCATAAGGCTTATTGATTTACTAGTTGCCAAAGTGACCTAGGTTAGTAAATCTTATGAATATACAACTACATAAAAGACTTGTCAATGTAAATGACATTAAAGACAATAATATTCTCGATGGCGGTTCTAGTTAGGAGATTGGGACTGGCCCAAAGGAAAGTCTCTTTCAAATAATTGTGAACCGGGGTAGGGTAGTGTAATTTATGCAACTTAGTGGTGTAGAAGTGAATACCCAAAGGTAACATGACTTACTGTCTAAGTAGCATAAATTATATTAGACCTACATAGGTGATAAAAGTTCTCACCTAAAGAGTGAACACTAGATATGCTTAGGTTTCGCCCAAAGGAGAAATCAAAGTGATATCAATAGTTCATCTTAATTAAATTTAAAACTTGTATTGATTAGTGGCCTAATGTGAGCTTGTCCTATTATGTTTCAGTGAACGTCCCTACTTCCCTTCACACTCATGCCACCAGCATTCCGGCCTTGGATGGTACCAACTTTTCAGAGTGGTTTGAACATGTACAGTTTACACTGGGTGTTTTGGACCTAGACATGGCTCTAACAGTTGACAAACCTGATGAAGTAACTGCTGAGAGTACAGCAGAACAGGTCAGCCATGCTAAAGCTTGGGAAAGGTCTAATAGGCTCAGTCTTATGTTCATAAAGATGACCATAGCTAATAACATCAAGACTTCACTCCCTCCTACAACTATTGCATCTGAACTATTAAGTGCGGTTAAAGACCGATTTAAGTCTGCAGATAAGTCATTAGCTGGCACCCTAATGGCTGAACTTACCATCATGAAATATGATGGTAATAGAGGAGTTCAGCAACACATTCTAAACATGACTGATAAGGCTGCTAAGCTAGGATCACTGGGAATGAAAGTTGATGAGTCCTTCTTGGTACAGTTCATCCTCAACTCACTTCCTCCTCAGTTTGGGGCATTCAAGATCCACTATAACACTCATAAGGATAAGTGGAATCTGAATGAACTAACTGGTATGTGTGTACAAGAGGAGGTGAGACTGAGGCAAGAAGGACAGCACTCAGTATTGGCAGTAACTTCAGGAGGTATCCATAAGAAAAGTAAATATGGAAGAGGTAAGAGATTTCCATCAAAGAAAGGAAATGACCATGGGGAAAGTAGCCAAGGTCATAGAAAAGCTTTCACTGTCAAATGCTACTTCTGTGGCAGAAAAGGACATGTGAAGAAGGACTGCAATAAGAGGAAAGCTTGGTTCGAAAAGAAAGGTACAAATCTTTCTTTTGTATGTTTTGAATCAAATCTTGCTGAACTTCCTTCTAATACTTGGTGGATTGACTCTAGAGCCACAACTCACATAACTAATTCAATGCAGGGATTCCTTACAACCCGGAAACCGAAGGAAAGTGAGAGATTCGTCTTTATGGGGAACCGTCTCAAAGTGGAGGTCGAATATGTTGGTGTTTATCGACTACTCTTGGAGACGGGTCATCAGATGGATCTTGAGGATACTTTTTATGTACCTTCGATTTCAAGAAACTTAATGTCATTATCCAAATTAGATGTTTTTGGATATTCTGTTTTGTTTAGTTGTGGAAAACTCTCTTTAATGTATAATTCAATTCCGGTTGGACATGGAATTTTATGTGATGGTTTATATAAAATTTCATTGAATGATGAGTTTGCACAATCTTTATTATCTCTGCATTCGAATGTTGGTATAAAACGTGGCTTAATAAATGAAAAATCCTCAATCTTGTGGCATAGACGACTGGGGCATATCTCCAGGGATAGAATTATAAGATTAGTGAAGACTGGGATTTTGGATAACCTAGACTTCACTGATTTTGATGTGTGTGTGGATTGCATAAAAGGAAAGCAAACCAAACACACTAAGAAAGGTGCCACAAGAAGTAAAGAACTCCTGAAAATAATTCATACAGATATTTGCGGACCACTCTCCATTCCATGTTTTACTGGAGAGAGATATTTCATTACCTTTATAGATGATCTGTCACGTTATGGTTATGTGTATCTAATTAATGAAAAGTCTCAGGCTGTTGACATCCTTGAGGTGTTCATTACAGAAGTCGAGAGACAATTAGATAGAAAGGTTAAAATCATAAGGTCAGATAGAGGTGGTGAATTTTATGGTAGATATGATGAGTCAGGACAACATCCTGGCCCATTTGCCAAATTTCTAGAAAAGCATGGCATTTGTGCTCAATACACAATGCCAGGTACGCCTCAGCAGAACGGTGTTGCTGAAAGGCGGAATCGAACTCTTATGGATATGGTTAGGAGCATGATGAGCTTATCAAATGTACCCAATTCATTATGGAATGAAGCCTTAAAGACTGCTATGTATATCTTGAACAGGGTTCCTAGTAAGGCTGTCCCAACAACTCCTTTTGAGTTGTGGACTGGTAGGAAACCCAGTTTAAGACACTTACATGTTTGGGGTTGTCCAGCAGAGGCTAGAATTTATAATCCACAAGAAAAGAAATTAGACTTAAAAACAATATCTGGGTATTTCATTGGTTATCCAGATAAGTCTAAGGGATACAAATTTTATTGTCCTAACCATAGTACAAGAATAGTTGAAACTGGTAATGCCAGATTCCTGAAAAATGGTGAAATTAGTGGGAGTGCTGAACCAAGAAAGGTAGATCTTGAAGTGGTAAGGGTAAATATCCCAATACCCTTTCCTTCAAGAGAAATTGTTGTCCCTCAGCTTGATCATCAAGTTGAGATTCCAGAACAACAAGTTAATGTTGGTTCACCACTCCATGAAGATATTCCCATTGAAAATATTGTAGAACCACCACAACCGGCAGCTTTGAGAAGATCTCAAAGGGAAAGAAGATCTGCCATTTCAGATGATTATGTGGTATATCTACAGGAATCTGACTATGATATTGGGATTAATAAAGATCCAGTTTCATTTTCACAAGCCATAGAATGCAATGATTCTAGTAAATGGGTTGATGCTATGAAAGATGAGTTGAAATCTATGGACCAAAATCAAGTCTGGGATCTCGTTGAATTGCCTTATAACAGTAAGAAAGTCGGGTGTAAATGGGTCTTTAAGACCAAGCGCGACTCTAAAGGCAATGTCGAACGATATAAGGCTAGACTTGTGGCCAAAGGTTTCACTCAGAAAGAAGGCATTGACTATACAGAGACCTTCTCTCCAGTATCAAAGAAGGATTCTCTTAGAATCATTATGGCACTTGTAGCTCATTATGATTTGGAGTTACATCAAATGGATGTGAAAACCGCTTTTCTAAATGGAAATTTGGATGAGGATATCTACATGGAGCAACCTGAAGGGTTCGCAATTAAAGAACAAGAACACTTGGCTTGCAAATTAAAGAAATCTATATATGGACTTAAACAAACTTCCAGGCAATGGTATATAAAGTTTAACGATACCATTACCTCTTTTGGATTTACAGAAAACACTGTTGATCAGTGTATATATCTAAAGATCAGTGGGAGCAAGTTTATTTTTCTGGTTCTGTATGTAGATGACATCTTGTTAGCCAGTAGTGATCTTGGTTTGCTGTATGAAACTAAAAGCTATCTTACCAAGAATTTTCAGATGGTTGATATGGGTGAGGCAAATTATGTTATTGGCATAGAGATCTTCAGGGATAGATCTCAAGGATTGCTAGGATTGTCTCAGAAAGGTTATATCAACCGAGTCTTGAAAAGATTTCATATGAAAATGTGTTCAGTCAGTCCTGCACCCATTCAAAAGGGTGACAGATTAAGTGGTAGCCAGTGTCCCAGAAATGACTTAGAAAAGGGTCAAATGCAGAAAGTTCCGTATGCATCAGCTGTTGGGAGCTTGATGTATGCAAGCACATGTACCAAGCCAGATATCAGCTTTGCTGTTGGGATGTTGGGAAGATACCAAAGCAATCCAGGAATGGACCATTGGAAGTTGGCTAAGAAGGTTATGCGGTATCTTCAAGGGACAAAGGACTATATGCTCACATACAGAAGATCAGATCAGTTGGAGGTGATCGGCTATTCAGACTCAGATTTTGGTGGTTGCCCAGATAGCAGGAAGTCTACATCAGGATTTATTTTCTTGCTAGCAGGTGGGGCAATCTCGTGGAAGAGTGTGAAGCAGTCCATTATTGCTTCATCCACGATGGAGGCTGAGTTCATAGCTTGTTTTGAGGCCACAAATCATGCATTATGGCTAAGAAATTTCATCTCAGCACTTGGTGTAGTTGACTCTATTGCCAAGCCGCTGACGATATATTGTGACAATACAGCAGCCGTATTCTTCTCTAAGAATGGTAAGTACTCTAATGGTTCTAGACATATAGAACTTAAGTACTTGGTGGTTAGAGAAAGAGTTGAGAAACAGAAAGTGTCAATTGTAAGTTTAAGTACCACTTTAATGGTTGCTGATCCAATGACAAAGGGATTGCCTCCAAAGACATTCAAGGAACATGTTGTAAGAATGGGTCTTTTGGGCAATCTGTAAATGTGTATTTTGATACTTATGTAATTGACATTATTGTACAAATAAAAGTTTTTGTTTCTGTGTTTCCTGTTATCCAATTATGTGTGCACATATTATGTTTGGATGTATGTTAAACAGGAAATGTCTTTACAAGACAATTACAGGGGTCATTATGGTTATGGACTCAATTAGTAAGGGTTATCAATGTTGTGGTGCATAGAAGGGAGTATGACGTGGATGTTGTATAACCGCTATGTCTCGCATTGGTAGTCCAAACTAATTGCAGTATTACGGTATTTCATATTTGGGCTTATCAGTTGTTGTTTTTAAATTCGTGATCACGTGTCAAGTTTTTCAGTATGGAATCCAATGGAGTCAAAATGTTTTGAAAATGAGTCTTTTCTTTTATTTGTTTTCTAAAGTTTTAACCTAATCGGTTAATGGTCCAAGTGGGAGAATGTTGATCTCATATTAAGATGGACCACTTAACTTAGGTTAATTAGCATTGGATTCCTAATTAAAGTAAGCTGATATCATGTATGCCCATATTAAAGTTATATTTGCATAAAGTTTAATTAATCATGTGTGTGGTATTAAGGACTATGATGGGTGGTATTATCACATAATGGTTATTTTGCAATTAAGGCCCACTTCTCTCCTCCTGTAAAGAAAACAACTTCTCCCCTCTTTTGGGATTCCATCAGTTTTTGCAAGAGTTGTGAAAAGAGAAGGAGATAGAGAGAAGAAGGTGATTGCAATTAGGGTTTGCAAGATCATTGCAGGAATTGAAGAAAAGGGATCAAGGTCTTCATCCATCCAACATTCTCAATTCAACTATGGCTTCCGGTATGTATTTAATTTGTATATGCTTTCAATTCTTGAGATGTTTTGATTCTAGATCCTTGACATGCTCGTTTTAATCCGCATTATAGTTGTGTTATTTCCAACACCGGATCCCTCAAAGCGTCAAGCTACAACCATTGCTAAGTCTTGACGTGTTTATGGGTCCTCATTAGACATATCCAATAGAAATTTTCCTATAAGAAAATAAGAAAATTTATATTTTTATAGAAAATTTTTCATTAGACATGTGCATCAGACTCAGCCCTGCATCCGAACTTCAATCGGGGAATGCTTGTGGGATTAGAGGACTGTGAGTTGGATGGGATGAACCCCTGGGCCATTTGGCAGTCACCTGGTGTCTGCTTAGGGTCTCTCTTTTGTTTTGGTTAATTTTGTTTTTTGTTTGTAATTAATTAGCCCTCCAAAAAAAAAAATTATCAGGTCTTTGCAAGTAGAAAGCAAAACGGTCCACAAAAATCTGAGACCGTTAGCGGTCAAGCATCATTTTCATTTGCTTATTAGTCAAGCGAACATGGTCCTAATTGCCAGGAAAAAGTGCACCGACCATCATTAAGCTCACCCTAAAATTCCACGTGGCTTGATAGTATTGGCCGGGCGTAAATTAATGGCTACAGGCTACGTAGATTTTAGGCTCCACAAGCTTTTATTCAAAGAGAGTAAGGACTACTCATGTGAAGATGACGGGGATCCAGCGGCGCCTGAGGGCCTGTCTGTTTGACAAATTTTGGATTCGAAAATATGTAAATAAATAAAATACTGGCAGATGCCTAACTTGTGTGTTTGG
Organism: Agave tequilana; assembly: GCA_038442645.1. Classification (NCBI taxonomy): domain Eukaryota; kingdom Viridiplantae; phylum Streptophyta; class Magnoliopsida; order Asparagales; family Asparagaceae; genus Agave; species Agave tequilana. The sequence continues at coordinate 46,493 of JAVJIF010030728.1, read as the reverse complement.
TTACATTTTCAGTGGGAGAGAGAAATTTATGCGGGGTCCACTGGAATCATTATAAAAAAGACATCGTACCGTTATTTAAACTCAAAAAAGTAATAAATAAATCTGTTATCTAAGTACACATAATAAATTAGTAAATACACCATTCTTTAAATCACCCTAAATATCTTTTTATTTTACACACACAATCAAAATGTAAAAATCAAACTATACCATCAAATTTGAAATTAATTCTCACCTCTTTTCTCCTATCTCAAACCCCAGCCCTCTCCCCCAACCCCCTCTCCTGTCAATTTTTTAGAAACAACTTACACAAGAATACGATAGTCAAGCTTAGACAATAAATATTGCTCTCATTGTAAGCTAGCAGATTTACTTCTAGGATTGATATGTAAACAACAACAAAAATAAGTATATATTTTTTAGGAAGAAAAATCTTGTAAAATTTATGCGACTCTAAAAGAAAGTTAACCCATTTTGAGAGAAATAAAGACAATTTTTCTAGAATTTTATGTGGTTTTCAATAAAAGTTGGTGCATTTTGTCTAATTCAATAAATATTCGGACTTGCAATCTTAAAGATCCACACTTTAGAGAGGTCATTATGTGATTTCAAGAACCAGAAATATTTCAAGTTAAATTTAGATTAATTTATTAAGTAAATTCACTTGTTCTTTTAATTATAGTGAAAATAAAATTAAAAAAACTCATAAGAGGTTGGAGATTGTTCAGGTAAATTCATAAAATTTTCCTCTGTTCATTTCATTATTTTTTCACAAAATTTGTCTCATTGTTTCTAGAGAATTTCAATCTGGAAGTTCAACGTTCTTACAATAAAAAAACTAACATCCGATCTAACAACAATCTCTCGAGAAGAACCAATAAATAATAATAAATAATATATAGGGCAAACCATTCTTACATTAATTTGAGGAGACTAAATAAAAGATGATCGAACTCTCTGATCAAAACATGAGAAAAAGAAAAAAGAAAAAAGTATGACTATAAACAATAACCCAAGACTTGAATCACTCTCCAGGACCATGCCTTTAGTTCTTCAACGTCGGCTTTGTTGTTAGTCCTTGTAATGCTTCCAAGTTGTCAACTGCTTGTATAGTTGTTTGAAAATCAAAGTGAGTGATTTTTTAAAGAATAGATGAGTCTAAATTTTCTAGGGTTAATGGGCTGAGCAGTGGAGAAAGTTTTGATGTTAAAAGAATAATTAAGTTCATAGGAGTTGGGTGTACTTACTAATTTCATGGTATACTAACTAATTATTGTGATAAAATTGTAATATTTGAAAAATTAATTTTATATTTTGAATTTTTCATTTGAAGGTAAAACTGTCTAAGAAAATCTTAACTTATTTTTAAAACTACCATGGCGGTGAGAAAATGGTGACACATCAAACCTTTTAATGGTTTTTCGAGGGAAATCAACCTTCTAATTGTTGTTTGTAATAAGATGCAGTGTTTGAATTAAATCATGAAAAATAGGAAATTAGGAAATTAAAGAATGATATAAGGTACGAAAAATAAACGTATGATACACACACATATATGCGAAATAAAAGAATGATTTTATTCAGAGATTGCGCCATAGAAAGGTAATGTATATTTTCTCTTCAGTATTTTCCTCCTCTTTTGAGCGTGACACGATATAATTTGTTTCAGTTTTCGTATGATTAAACAATTTATTTCCTTTTTGGTTGGTGGAAAAATTTTTCTACCGCTTGTACGATACATTTTTCAGCAAAAATGAACAAACAAAGAAAAACTTTGACAACAAAAAAGATCGAACTCTTTGATAAAATTCAAAATAAAACAAACAATTTGACCATCATGCAACAGGGGCAGTAAAGAGTGTGAATGCCTTCCATGACTCCTAGAATATAGAAAATAGGGGGGAAATAATAAATGGAGGCCAACAACTACAAATAAGTTTTCTTTACATTAATTCTTCACATTGAATACATTTTTACAAAAGTCAATCAAATCTTAATATTTCATATTAGTCAATCAAATTAGTTAAATTATTTTTGATAAGTCATTCTATTTAGATTAAATTAGTGATAATTGTCAATGCGGTTTAGCTTATCGGTATATGGACGATGTAACGGTCCCAGTTTTTAATCACCGAATTACCATAATCAATTTCATACTCTTCATAACATCTCTGAATTTACCGAAAATTTCGGCAGTATCTCCTCTATAATTAGGAGTCTGGCCTAATACACATTAATCAAATTTTTTAGTTAACATCAGCCTACTTATCAACTACACAACCTAGATCTCAATAATTAACTCATATAACACACACACACACACACACACACACACACACACGAGAATACATCTATTAATAGAAATTATACTTGTTGTGCTCGGAGACAACAACCCTTAGAAGATCCAACCTGATCTCAATCACCAAGAACAATGAAAAACAAACTAGAAGAACAGCCAATCACAAAAACCAGATCTAACGAGGTTCGGCCAACCTGCCTACGTCCTCGGGGCAATTCACGGAGAGAGTTTTCTTTATGGAAGATGGATTACAATAGCTCTGGATCTCTATCAACACAAGAGAGTCCGCAGCTATACTTTGTCTAAGCACTAAACCCTAGAAAATTACAACCAGGGCTTAAATACATAACTTCCCGAAACAACAGATTTCGCCCAAAACCCGACTGTCGGTCGACCGGCCGGTCGACCGACTCCCTCTAACGGTCGACCGATCCGGTCGACCGAAACAAACAGAAAGTCGGGTTGCTTACAGAGACCCTCTTCGGTCGACCGGTCCGGTCGACCGAAGCAACCAAGACCCTCTTCGGTCAACCGGTCCGGTCGACCGAAGCAACCTGGGAGCAAACCTGTGCACTTCGTGCACGTCGGTCGACCGGTCCGGTCGACCGACCTCTGTCTTTTCTGCTGCTGCTTCTTTTTCCTGCCTGCTGTTCCGTCGCCTTTCGTCGTAGACTCCTTGGCAGTCTTCAACAGCACCTGGCATGACTTCACTTCCTCTACTGTACTCTCTCCTCCAACAATTCTCCACCTCGGTGAAGATTGTTAAATCTGAGCCGAACACCGACTCGAAAGCGGCTGCACCAATCTGGTTGCCTACGTACCCCTTGCCCAAGGGATCAAGCCATCCGTAGTTCATCCAAATGAGCTTCAACAAGCTCACTTCACCTGAAGGATCTGGAGCAAGTCTTTGCAGTGTGCAAACTTTACTCCCGACACCACCTTTGTAAGCATATCGGCCGGATTCTCCGAAGTATGAATCTTCAATAAATTTATGTCATCTTCCTCCAGAATCTCCCGAACAAAGTGATACCTGACATCGATGTGCTTCGTCCTTGCGTGGTAGACTTGGTTCCTCGCCAAATAAATGGCACTCATACTGTCACAGTGTATCTTCAAGATCTCCTGTTCCACTCCCAAGTCATCTAGCAATCCCTGAAGTCAAATCGCCTCCTTCATGGCCTCGGTCAAGGCCATATACTCTGCCTCTGTAGTCGACAATGCGACTGTGGACTGAAGTGTGGAGCGCCAACTCACTGGTGCCTGCGAGAATGTGAATACATACCCCGTCGTCGACCGGCGTTTGTCAAGATCACCTGCATAGTCCGAATCCACGTACCCTATGCATTCTTGCTTCCCAGTGTTGTCCTTCTCAAACACGAGGCCTACATCAACAGTACCCTTGATGTACCTCAGGATCCACTTCACTGCTTCCCAATGACCTTGACCTGGATCATGCATATATCTGCTAACCATGGAAACTGCCTGTGATAGATTCGGCCTTGTACACACCATTGCATACATCAAGCTTCCCACTGCATTGGCATATGGTACATGAGTCATATGCTCACGCTCCTGAACACTCCTTGGAGACATCTTCGCTGACAACTTGAAGTGCGGCGCCATTGGTGTACTTACAGTCTTTGTATCTTTCCCGATATTAAATCTCTGCAGTACCTTCTCCAGATAGCCCTTCTGAGTCAAGCTAATCCTGCCAGCTTCTCTGTCCCTTGTGATCTCCATACCCAATACTTTCCTTGCTTCCCCCAGGTCCTTCATCTCGAACTCAGACGATAAAGTCTTCTTCAGAGAATCAATTTCAGATCTTGACCTAGAAGCAATTAGCATATCATCTACGTAAAGTAGTAGATAGACATACTCACCAGATGGTAACTTGTTGTAGTACACACATGGATCATAATGGCTTCTTGTGTACTTCTTCTTCCTGATGAAGCTGTCAAATCGCTTGTACCATTGTCTTGGAGACTGCTTCAAACCGTACAGTGATTTCTTCAGCTTGCATACCAACTCCTCTTTCCCTGCAGTTTTGTAACCTGTGGGCTGAGTCATGTAGATCTCCTCCTCAAGATCGCCGTGGAGAAAGGCGGTCTTCACATCAAGTTGGTCAAGGTCCAACTCGTTCTGTGCCACCAAGGCTAATAGGATCCGAATAGACGAGTGTTTTACAACTGGGGAGAACACCTCGTTGTAGTCGATCCCTTCTCTCTGTGCGTAGCCTTTAGCCACCAGCCTTGCCTTGTAGCGCACTTTGTCTTCTTGGAGTGATCCCTGTTTCTTAGCAAATACCCACTTACACCCTATGGCTTTCTTCCCCTTGGGCAACTTGGTCAGTTCCCATGTGTTGTTCTTATAAAGAGACTGCATCTCTTCATTCATGGCCCCTTTCCATAACTCCGCTTCTGAACTGATTTCAGCTTCCCTGAAAGTAGATGGAATGGCTTCTTCAACAACTGGAAGTGCATGTGCAATTACCATGTCTGTAGTGAGCCAGCCAGGTCTCCTAGTATTCCTCCTTGGTCTTCCAACTGCAGTGGGATCTGGAACTGTATCCATAACCTGTTCCTGATCCTCTTCAACAACCTCAGCATCTTCTTCTGCAACTTGATCACCTCCCTGTGTCACCTCAGGAATGATCCTCACAGATACTGAGTCTTCTAGAGATGGTGGATCTGCATCACTCTCCACCTGCTGCAATAGCTCCTTGGTCTTCTTAGTCTCCACCTGCTGAGAGACTGTAGGCTTCATCATCGAGGCCTCATCAAAAGTGACATCTCTGCTGATTATGAATTTGTTGTCCTGTTGGTCCCAGATCTTGAACCCCTTGGTTCCTTTCTTGAAGCCAACAAACACACCTTTCTTCGCTCTCGGATCCAATTTGTCTTCTTTTACGTGATAGTAGGCTGGACATCCAAATATCCTGAGCACATCATAATCTCCTGCAGCTTTACCAGACCAAGCTTCAAGGGGGGTCTTTCCCCCTATTGCAGACGACGGCAACCTATTGACGAGATGGCATGCATACCCCAAAGCTTCAGCCCAGAACTTCTTTGGTAATCCTGCATTTGACAATATGCACCGAACCTTCTCTAGCAAAGTTCGGTTCATTCTTTCAGCCACCCCATTCTGTTGCGGAGTTTCCCTTACTGTGAAGTGCCTCTCTATGCCCTCATCAAGACATAGCTTCTGGAAAGGGTCTGACTTGTACTCTCCTCCGTTGTCAGAACGAAGGACCTTGACTTTTCTTCCTGTACTCCTTTCCTGATTAACCTTCCACTTCACAAACAATTCTAGGACTTCATTCTTGTGTCGCATGGTGTACACCCAGCACCGCCTAGAATAATCATCGATAAACGACACAAAGTAGTGGGTTCCCCCTATTGATGCAGTCTTTGTGGGTCCCCATACATCTGTGTGCACATAATCAAGAATGCCTTCGGTGCAGTGTGAAGCTGTTTCAAACTTCACCTTTGTCTTCTTGCCTATGATGCAATGTTCACACAGATCCAGTTTGCAGGTCTCTGCACCCTTCAGTAGCCCTTTCCTCACAAGAGCTTGCATAGATTTCTCCCCTGCATGTCCCAGCCTCATGTGCCATAGCCGGGTTAGATCTTCCTTCTGACTGGTCGAAGCTGCCACCTGCCCTGTCACTGTACTACCCTTCAAGTAATACAAATTATTCCTGCGGTTGGCCTTCAACACCACCATTGAGCCCTTCGTCATTTTAAGAACACCTTCTTTAATAGACACACCGAGCCCCAATGATTCCAAAACACCCACTGAGATCAAGTTCCTCTTCAGCTGAGGGACATATCTCACTTCCTTCAGCTCCCTTACCATCCCGTCGAACATCCTGATAGGAATTGTGCCTACACCCTCCATGATGCATGGATGATCATCGCCCATGACGACCGAACATCCCTCCAGCTTCTCAAGACTAGTAAACCAATCTCGATTAGGGCATACATGATATGTAGCACCTGTGTCCAGGATCCACTCGTTTTCCCCCGAGTAACCTACAACAGGAGTAGTAACTGAAAACGAGAATACCGAAGAATCTGAATCTGAATCCTCTGCCTGTGATTTACTGCTAGCAGCCTTTGTCACTCTTGCCAGATTTGCCTCAGATTTTGATTCCTTCTTCTTCCCCTTGTACTTTGGACAGTCAACTTTCCAGTGCCCAAACTCTTTGCAATACATGCACTGGTCTTTCTTAAGATCCCTTAAGCCCGGTCTTGACTTCGATCTTCCTCTCACCTCCTTGCCTTTCCTTGATGAGCTCCTGCCTCTTACCTCCAAAGCCTCTGCTGATGAACTAGATCTCCCAGAATGTTTCTCATTCTTCCTTTTCTCATAACTCATCAGTGCTGACGATATCTCATCATAGTCTAAGGTTTGCCTTCCATTTATGAATGTCATTGTAAATATCTCATACTCCTCCGGTGGAAGAGAGTTCAGAAGAACGACTGACTTGTCTTCCTCACTTATAATGGCATCCACATTTAGCAAATCCGTAAGAAGCTTTGTAAACCTGTTGAGGTGCTCATTTACTGTGCTTCCCCTCTGCATCCTGAACAAATACAGCTTGCTCTTAAGCTGCAGCCTTGACTCCACGCTCTTTGTCAGGTACTTCTTCTCGAGGGTATTCCACATATCCTTTGCTGACTTCTCATGTTGAACAGAATATTTGATATCTTGTGACAAACATGAGCGAATCAGACCACATGCCGACCTGTTCATTTTTGCCCACTCATCATCAGTGGTAGTATCCTTCTTCTTCTCCAAAAGGAGCGTGTCCTCGAGGTTCTGTGCATTCAATGCATCCATAACCTCACACCTCCACATCCCGAAATTGTTAGTTCCATTGAACTTAACAACTTCAATCCTGGAGTTGTTCATTGTTTTAACAGACTTAGATTCCTCTGCCATTGAGATCCTTTCCTTGACCCTCTAACTATGCGGAAGATCAAATACTTGCAAAATAGATCTATTTCTGAGATAAAAAAGTGATTTTTACCTCTACCTTGAAACCCTAGCTTGAGTTTCTCACCAGATCTATTCCACCCCTGATTCAACGAGCCCTCCTTGCGTCCACCTGAGATCGACACACGATCTCCTTGAACACTAATGCCTCTGACCTGAGATCGACACACGATCTCCACCTGATCAGATCTGGAGCCCTTCGAATCTTCAGAATATCCCAAGCGTAACCTGAAGCTCTGATACCACTTGTTGTGCTCGGAGACAACAACCCTTAGAAGATCCAACCTGATCTCAATCACCAAGAACAATGAAAAACAAACTAGAAGAACAGCCAATCACAAAAACCAGATCTAACGAGGTTCGGCCAACCTGCCTACGTCCTCGGGGCAATTCACGGAGAGAGTTTTCTTTATGGAAGATGGATTACAATAGCTCTGGATCTCTATCAACACAAGAGAGTCCGCAGCTATACTTTGTCTAAGCACTAAACCCTAGAAAATTACAACCAGGGCTTAAATACATAACTTCCCGAAACAACAGATTTCGCCCAAAACCCGACTGTCGGTCGACCGGCCGGTCGACCGACTCCCTCTAACGGTCGACCGATCCGGTCGACCGAAACAAACAGAAAGTCGGGTTGCTTACAGAGACCCTCTTCGGTCGACCGGTCCGGTCGACCGAAGCAACCAAGACCCTCTTCGGTCGACCGGTCCGGTCGACCGAAGCAACCTGGGAGCAAACTTGTGCACTTCGTGCACGTCGGTCGACCGGTCCGGTCGACCGACCTCTGTCTTTTCTGCTGCTGCTTCTTTTTCCTGCCTGCTGTTCCGTCGCCTTTCGTCGTAGACTCCTTGGCAGTCTTCAACAGCACCTGGCATGACTTCACTTCCTCTACTGTACTCTCTCCTCCAACAATACTTTACTTGCCTACCTCAAGATTTGGGGTCCAAAATCATGTTTTTGATTAACATATACATATACATCCTAAATTCATCTTCAAGTCTTATCGTATGCCAGTGCACACAGATAAAGAATAAGAAGAAGAAGACTTATTTGTGTAAAGACAAGATACCATTAGCTATGGTTCTTGGTTGTATTTATATACACATATTGGTTACATGTTTACATTGATTTAGGAGGTACAATAGGAAAACATTGACTGAGAGAAATAATAGGAAAATATTGACTGAGAGAAAGAATGAAAAACACATGGTGCATGAATCCCATGAGTTCCATGTGTTCCTATAATCATGGAAAGATTTTAGGATCTGATTGATTTCATGAGAGGTGTCTTTCACATGGATCACGTGTTGTCATTGATATCTCTAACACCCTCCCGCAAGCGAAACGGGTTCGAAAGAACCGAGAGCTTGTTCTTCAGCACAGAAAATCTTAAAGAACTCAAAGGCTTAGTAAGGATGTCTGCTAGTTGGTCTTTAGTGCTGACAAACCGAACATCCAGGACTCCATTGGCGACATAGTCCCTCACAAAATGAATGTCGATCTCAACATGTTTGGAGCGGGAGTGACGAATAGGATTGATCGAGAGATATGTTGCACCGAGGTTGTCACAAAGAACTATTGGGGGAGATTGCGGAACTCCAAGTTCACGAAGTAATGACTGCAACCAAACGACCTCTACTGCAGCATTGGCCACGCCCCTATACTCTGCCTCAGTGCTAGATCGTGCCACAGTACACTGCTTCTTCGAGCTCCAAGAAATGAGATTTGTACCAAGAAAGACACAATAGCCACTGGTAGATTTTCGATCATCGATCGACCCTGCCCAATCTGTATCGGTGTAAGCAGTAAGCTGTGCAGAAGAATGGCGAGAGAGAAAAAGGCCATGTTGGATGGTAGACTTGAGGTAATGGAGGATCCGTTTTACAACACTCCAGTGCTCATCGGTTGGAGCTTGCATGAACTGAGCGACCTTGTTCACCGAGAAGGCAATATCGGGTCTGGTAAAGCTTAAGTATTGTAGAGCCCTAACAGTACTTCGATAGACAAAGGGGTCAGAGAGAGACTTGCCAACAATCTTGGATAGCTTACAGGAAGTGGCCATAGGTGAGCTAACAGGCTTGACACCATCCATCTTGAGTCGGAGAAGCAAGTCACGGATATAGTTCTGCTGAGAGAGAAATAGACCGGAGGGTGTACGATGACACTCTACGCCTAAGAGCAGTGGACCGATGTCTTTTAATGAGAACTCCCGGCCTAGTTCTTGAATAAGACGAGTGACAACCCGTGAGTCATTACCTGTGATGATGATGTCGTCCGCATAGATTAGAACCAGAAGAAGATCTGTCCTGACCTGACGGAGGAAGAGAGACGTGTCAGACTTGGAGCCTACAAAGCCCAATGTGACTAGATAACTGCTGAGGCGAGAAAACCAGGCCCGTGGAGCCTGTTTGAGGCCATAGATACTGCGGTGAAGCTTGCATACATGATTGGGGTGAGCGGGATTGATGAACTCCGAAGGTTGTTCCATGTAGACTGTCTCAGTAAGAAAACCCTGCAAAAATGCATTATTCACATCCAACTGTCGAATAGACCATCCCTTGGAGACGACCAGACTGCACATGGTACGAACAGTGGTCGGTTTGATGACCGGACTGAATGTCTCACCATAGTCTAATCCTGGTTGTTGATGAAAACCCGTGGCCACCAGGCTGACCTTATACCTGTCAACAGAACCATCAGATTTATGCTTTAACTTGAAAACCCATTTACAACCAACCAGATTCATGGTAGGGTGGTATGACACAAGGGACCAGGTTTTATTCTTAAGCAAGGCATTCATCTCAGTGTCCATTGCCTGGCGCCACTTGGGATCTTTAGAAGCTTGCGTGAAACATGTGGGTTCGATAGGAGTGGTGGCCAAATCAGCCATGAGACAGGTAGGCATGGGATACCGGGTGGCTAGCCAGAGTTTTGGTGTTCTGGTGTTATCCTGTGTTCTAGTGACCATATGGTGGGTCCTGATAGGAGGGGGACTGGGAGAGCCTGAGGATGAGGACGAGGAGAAGGACTCATCGGCGGGTGCTGGTGGAGGTGGTGGAGAAAGAGTATGTGATGGAGGTGATAGTGGAGGAGGAGAAGAGTCAATGGTGGGGCCCGCATGAGAAGAGGGGACTCGAACAATGTAAGATAGCAGAGGCATGGAGATGGGGATCGATGGTGAAGGCGTAGGAGTAGGGGGAGAGAGGGAGGGCTGAGGAGAATGAAAAGGAAAGGAAGATTCGTCGGACACAACATCCCGAGAGATGTAAATATGACCAGAGGGGACATGCAAACATTGATAACCTTTATGCGAAGCCGAGTAACCTAAGAAGACACATTGAGTGGACCGAAAACTAAACTTATGAGTTTGGTATGGACGCAGATGAGGGTAGCAAGCACAACCAAAAATTCGTAAGGAAAGATAGTCAGGTACTTTATGAAATAATTTCTGGTAGGGAGAGAGATTATGGAGAATGGGGGTGGGCATTCTATTGATGAGAAATGAGGCAGTTTGAAAAGCATATGGCCAGTAATGAAATTGAACATGTTGGCCCAAAGGCCCATCACTCTAGTTTTGATGATGATCAATTCATGTATTTATAATACTAATAATCTTGTGTTTAATTAGTGACAGATTTATGATCAAGATCTTAGTAGGTGTGGAGCTTCAACAAAGGATTTAAAGACATATTTTGGAGCTAGCACCGGTTGATTCACGAGCCTATGCATCAAGATCACATCAAGTACTCAAGAGGAGTCGAGCTCGTTGGATTGCATTTGGACCAAGTCAAGAAGATGAGAAGACTTCAAGGGAAGACTTCAAGATCAAGACTTGTGTCTAGGTATAAGATTTTGTTTTTGTTTTAGTTAAAATGTAAAGGATAGAATAGTTGGTGGATTGCTCAAATATATATCACACACACACTATTGATTTATATGTCTTTTCATAATAGGATTTTTTAGTTTAGAAAAGATTTTCATTTTGGAAAAATACATGTTTGGTTTTTGGTGCTTTCTTATATATACATGTTTTAAACCAAAACCATGTTTAGTGCTTAATGTCAAAAACATAGATATTTCATCTTATTTGTGTAGTGGATCATATCCATACACACTATACTTTAATGAATTCAAAATATCTAGTTTTTGTATTTAAAGGAGTTTTGAAAAAACAAGATTTTGGAAAATACAAGTTTTTATTTGAGCCAATATTTTCCTACTTACAAAAATAGTCCAATCTTTTATAACATGTCTTGATATTGTGCAAGCATGTTTGTTTATCAAAGTATATTGGTAAAACTATTTTTGTAGATTTTCTGTGTATTTATGGGATTTTATTTGAACCAAAAAGAACAACTTTCAATTCCCAGAAAAACTGTTTTCAGGCTTCAGCGGCCGACCGAAACGGTCGACCGGAGCTGAAGTCGGCCGACCGCGAAGTCGACCGACGTGCACAGACGTGCACGCCTAGACCTGGCAGTTGGCCGGTCGACCGAGCGGTCGACCGGGACAGAGAGCAGTGCTCTCTGTTTATTTCGGTCGACCGATCGGTCAACCGGAGGCTCCAACAGTCGGATTGCTGACCGTTGGCGGTCGACCGACAGGTCTGACAGACCCCAACGGCTAGTTTCTAGCAGCCTATAAAATTGAGGGTCTTGTCATTGTTTTCTTTAAGATTTTGGGAGAAGTTTCTAGGCCAGTTTTTCCTACTCATTTCAGAAGTTTTTCTCCACGTATTTGAGGGCAAATATTTCCAATCAAAAGGAAAATTTTATCAAGAGTGTTAAAAGAGATTTCTTGAGTTTTTCACCATAGTTCTTTTCCTTGTTTTCTCACACCACACTTGAGCTATCCATTGCTATATTATCTTATAGGTGTGTTGTAGTGAGAGTGCCTTTAGGTGATCAAAGTGTTGTGATCACCAAAGATCTTTTCTTGTTCTTTGAGGAAACGGGAAAGTGTGCTCGTGGTGGTTTAGAGTTCGGTTGTGAACTCTTGGTTGGAGGTGCGGCCTCGGCGAGCTAGTGAGCTTGCGTGTGTACGGGACTAGGGAGTCCGAGGGATTGTAGGTGTTGCGGCACCAAGGAGAGATCCATTGAGATCGAACATAGTGGAAATCCTTCGTGTGTCGAAGGCGGGGATGTAGAGCAAGTGTGCTCGAACCTCGAAACAAACCCTTTGTGTTTGCGATTGCTCACTCTCTCTCTCTCTCTCTCTCTTTGTCTCTTATTATATCTTGCATTCAATTATCGTCTTTATCATTTACATGCTTGATATACATTGTGCTTTATTGATATACTTGCGTGGGTTGTTGCTAACACTTGTATTCAACCAAGAGAGCCAACGCGGCACCTCAACCCATTCAAGGGGAATCTAGAGGAGTTAGTCCAGAGCCCTTCACGGGAAATTCGGCTACACTCTTGTGTTATACATAGTGTTTAGTGTAAAAGTTTTAATTTGGTCATATTAGTTTTTAATTCCGCATTATTTGATTCATTAAGTGACCATTAGATTAGCCATCACCTATTCACCCCCCCTCTAGGTGATTTTACAGAACATTTGACCGGGCCAAAAGAGTAAGGCCGGTCTCGATAAGGTGACGGTGCTTTCTTTCTGCGGTGCCGTTTTGGGCACTAGTGTGTGGACAGGATAAACGATGAGCGATACCTTGAGAAAACAAGTAAGGTTTAAATTTGATGAACTCGCCACCACCATCAGTTTGGAGTGCTTTAATGGAACGCCCAAAAAATTTTTCTACATGAATTTTGAACTCAAGAAAAATGGAGAAAGCATCACTTTTATTTATCAAAGGATAAAGCCAAACATACTTACTGTAGTGATCTACAAAGCTAATATAATAGCGATGACCACTTACAGCGGACACAGGAGAAGGACCCCATAGATCGGAGTGAATAAGCTTTAAACGAGCAGTAGCAATCGTGGAAGATGACGAAAAAGGAAGACGGTGACTTTTTCCTTGCTGACAGGGGATGCAGAGAGGGGTACCAGCACGGTCAGGGAGGAAAGGGAGTTGATGCTGAGATAAAACACTGGAGACAACTCTGGTGGAGGGATGACCTAGGCGCTCATGCCAGACGGAGGAAGATGCACGCTCACCGAGAAGAGCCTGAGGAGAGGCGGTGAAGTTATGATTGAAAGAACACCTAGAGGGGGGGTGAATAGGTGTTTGTGCTAATTTAAAACTAAATGCAAAACTAAGTGCGCTAAATGCGGAAGCTAATGCAAATTTTGCAACACACTTAGTACAATCAACAAGTGTAGTCGAATTCCCCGTGAAGGGCTCTGGACTAACTCCTCTTGATTCCCCTTGAATGGGTTGAGGTGCTATGTGAAGCTCTTGTTGATTAGGTACAAGTGAGGCACACACAAACAACCAAGCATATACAAGATATAGCAATGTGAATTATGCAAGGCACAACACTAGCTAATAGTTATGATATGACAATATGAATTATGCTCAACACAAGCAAATATGATATGAATGAAGTATGATGCTTTGCACAATATAAAGAGAGCGTTTAGAGACAAGTGGATCAAACGCAAACACAATGATATGTTTCGAGGTTCGAGCACCCTTGCTCTACATCCCCGCCTACACCACCGTGTAGGATTTCCAATCCACTATACCGTCCACCGAGGACTCCCACCGAGGGAACCTTTACCGGGAAGGATTTTTACAACAATGGAGTACCGAACTCCTCTCCCAAACAACCGCCTCACAACCGAGGGGTAGGCCCGTAGCCAATACAACCAACAACCAACACCTCTACCGAAGAGGGTTTACAAACCAACACTCCACCTCTCACTAGAGGGAGCAAACCAATCAACCCAATTTACACAACCTCAACCTCTACCAAAGAGGGAGCAACCAAGAAATCAAGGGTTTACAATAGGTGGTCTCTTTCAACCACAAGCCTCTTTCCTTTTTATTTTTTCACAAAACAAATGATCCTAATAGATTAGGATAGTATGATAGCTCAAGTGTGGAAACAAGGTGTTTTTGGAAACAAGCAACAAAGAAAAACTAATTGGGAAGTCTCTTGTGAAAGATAGAAAATGAAAGATCAAATCAAAATCCCAAAACCTAGTTTTCTTTGATTTTCTAAAAACCCAAAATACAAATCAAATTGGAAGTTTAAAGCCCAAAACACTTTTGAAAACTTGTTTTAAACACTTTATAAACCAGAAATTTTTCTCCTTGAAAATCATGGCCAAAACCCAAAGAGATGGGGTTTATATAGGCCTAATACAAAACTAGCCGTTAGAGCTGAGCTGGCAGCTCTGACAGGCAGCGGTCGACCGGCCCGGTCGACCGCCAACGGTCAGAAATGTGACCGTTGGGCAACCACGGTCGACCGGCCCGGTCGACCCAAACAAACAGAGAGCTCTGCTCTCAGACCGGTCGACCGTCCCGGTCGACCGTCCCAGTGTCTCCAAACGTGCACAGATTTGTGCACGTCGGTCGACCGACCCGGTCGACCGACTTCAACCTAGTCGACTAGGTCAGTTGACTTAGTCGACTAATAGAAGCCTAGAACAGAAACTAGGTCAGAAAAACTGGGAAAATTATTTTATAAAAATCTTTTATCTTTTCTAAAATCCCATAAAACTTGTTTTAACATTTTGTATTGAAACACAAACTTGTGATAAAAATTTCAAGACATATATCAATCATATCAATTTATTTTCGAGTCTTGCAAATTTTATCAAAAACAAAACTAGTATTTTTATCAAACTTGATTTTTCAATACATGAATAGGATAGTCAAAATAAGTTTGTCTAGCAAGTTTAAAGCATGTATGTATATTTAGAACATATCTAATATACATAGAAATAAAGTAAACTTATTTTGATCTACCATTCATGAAAACCAAATCCAAAACATAAATCTTTTGTGTGTTGTGCACTTGAGCATATCAACTATACTAAACTTTATAAATGGATCTAAAACACACTATCTAAACTATGGATACCTAAGTCTTCTTGACGATCTTCATCTTCAAGTTGACTTGCTCCAAACTCCATCCATGGGCTAGGCAATGTGTGATCTTGAAGTTTTGGCCCTGGAATCATCATGAAAAGCTTCTAAACTCCTTGTTGAAGCTAATCACCAACTAATATCTTGGTTAATGATCTGAAACTTAAACAACAAAAGATTATTAGTAAACATAACTACATGAGTTAATCATCATCAAAACTAGGGTGGAAGGCCTTTGGGCCAACAATCTCCCCCTTTTTGATGATGACAAAACTCATGGAGTTATATATGCATGGATTAAAGTTAAGCTTCAAAGAAGCTCCCCCTTAACTCATGCATAAACAAATAAAAATATGTGACAATGAAGCTCATAAATATGTATGCAAATGTATGACATGTATGCAAATACAACATGTCAAATAATCATAAAAGACATCAAGTTCTCATAAAACATACATTTGCAAAACAAAACATATATGCATATCTTTTTTTTATTTGTTAAACATGAGAAAACAAAACATATATGCATATCTTTTTTTTATTTGTTAAACATGAGAAAACTAAACACAAGTATGCATATAAACATGTATACATCAACATGTATAAAACATATTCTAGAAGCTCTAGATACCAATTAAATTAATAAAATATTAACAAAACACTAGATGCTCTAGATACCAATAAAACTTAATATATGCAAAAACATAAGTATGCATATATAAACTCAAAATATTCTCCCCCTTTTTGTCACTCATCAACAAAGGGGTAAACAATCCAAACAATAAAATGAGGGGTAAAAATCTTTCTCCCCTTCTAAGTCAATCAAAACACTAAAACAATGTTCTCCCCCCTTTTTGTCTAAAACAAAAACAAGGTCAATAAGGGGTGACAATCAATTAAGGTACCAATTGAAAGGAAACAAACAAGAAAAATATTGATACTAATTTTAAACAAAACACATGAAAGATCTTGATACCAATTGATATTAAATATAATAATTTTGAATGTTTAAACAAAATTTTGATACCAAATGTAAATAATTTTCATATTAAACATATGATACCAATATGAAATTTTCAATCATAAAGTAAGGGAGTGGAAAATAAATACCAATTGAAAAATCACCAATTGAAAGACAAAATTAAATTTTCTCCCCCTTTATGAAATACCAACTAAAATGATGCATGAGCTTGATACCAATTTAAAAATAATCAATTAAAACAAAATTGAAGCTCAAGCACTAGCATAAACAAGATTTTGTGAAAAATTTATATCTTAAGCACAAATAAAACAAGTATATGTGTATGAAATAGAATGAGTACCAATCACCAATAGATGATACCAATTGAAAATATACATACACAATAAACATATGAGTATACAAAAAGATCAAAATGATACCAATTGAAAGAGTTCAATGATACCAATTGACATAACAATAAAAGTATGGTATAACTCATATAATCTAATCCTCCCAATCATGATTCAAGTTTTAAATGATTTTCACTTGTAAAGCATACATGAACATGATCTCCCTTCCAACCTCCCTTGGAATGTAGGGGTTTTCAAAAATAGATTTGAAAATGTAATATGTTTGAAAATCTCTACCATAGTGAAGAATACCGTAACTAGTTAAATGGAAAAACTTTTAAACTAGTACGAAATCCTTCAACTAAGGAATACAACAAAAATAATTTTTCATAAAACATGAAATCCACATGATATCAAACACTCAAGTCAATGAAGCATAAATATGACTCATGAAAACAAAACACATGAGTAAATAAGAAATGTAAGTGTACAAATATAATGTGAAGAACATGATCATGAAAATATACAATTTAGCTCAATATTCCTTTAAACAAGAAAACACGAAAATCATTAAAACTTATTTAATCTTCAAGGCATATGTATGTCTAATACAAACTAAAGTATACATACATATCCAAAACTCAACGAGTCCACAAAATATATGCATTAAGGCACGTGGCTCAAAAAGGATAAACATGTATATCTAATCGTTTGGACAAGATAGACATATACATGAAGTTAAACAATTAAACACAAAATTAAGAAAAACTAAATATACATCAAAACAAATTTTATTTCAAGGTATATGTATGAATTGTCAATACAATAAGTATACATACATATCCCTAAACACAATGAGTCCATATATAGATTTGCATGAAAGGCAAATGACTCAAGGGGTATACATGTATATCTTAAAGTTTGGCAATACAAACATATACATGAAGTGAAACACACAATCATAACACAAATTCAAAAATAGGAATACAAGTTTAAAATGTATGAATCATCAAAACTAGATTATACTAGCACATCTAATGGGTTCAAATAAGCATTCAAGCTCAAACATATATAAATTTATTTGTGGCCCACTATATGCACGAATATATACCTAGTCTTAATGAAAACTAACATCTAAACATGTAATCAACACATGAAGCATAAAACACGACATAGAAATCATCATGATAAAAATAAAACATGATTATTATGTAAATTTACATGTATTAGATTCATGATGTACATTATAGCTTAAACAAAAGTGAGAACACTAAGAATATAAGTCCATATAAAATATGGATGTTTCAACCAACTAATAAGTATAACACTAATCTAATTATCATGGCATATTCATGATGATCACTAAACATCAAATCATACTATGAAAGATAAACATGGAAAGCATGTAAACATAAGGAGTTAGAGTTTCGATATCAAAACCAATGAGGGCACCGCTCTAGTTCTCCAAAACAAAGGTGGTCCTCTCCACCAAACTTTCCCTTGAAAGTGATGCATCCAATTGATTTCCATGAAGCTCGGAACGCATCCACTCCAAGGTGTCATCACTCTCACGTCATGTGAGAGCCCACACCTACATCAAAAATAATAGGAGGGGTGGTCTTTGGTACCCATATCTTCTTGGGTCCATGGGGGTTAGTACCTTCTCTAACCCAAACAAAATTCTTTGCTAAATTTGAAGTATGTACTCTATCATAGCAAAATTTAGCAAGGTGGCCCTTACGACCACAATGTGTACATGTGTACACATGAGCATACATTTGTTGATGGTGTCCGTGTGGAGCATGTGTATGCCGTGGAGGGTGTGCATGCATAAAGGATGGAACTTGTTTCTTTCGAACCAAGGTTTCCAAACGTGAGTGGTTCATGGCACATTGGCTCATAGTGGAGCCCAAACAATCCATTTTCTTCTTAATTAAATTTATATCATTTTCAATCAAAGAAGAAGTGGAGCATGCAATGGGTGATCTAGGTGAAACTACCCTAGCATGGCAAACATGTTCATCAATCTTATTTTTCAAAACTTCATTTTTCTTTAAACAAACATTCAAATCATTTGAAATAGAAATTATTTTATTTTTCAAAGCAATATTCTTCTTTAAAACAAAATCAATTTTTGAAGACAAGTTTTCATTTTTCTTCAAAAGTGTTTCACAATCATTTTTAGATTTTAAAACTTTATTTTCTTTTAAAGCAAGTTCAAGTTGAGATTTTAATGAATCCCTTTCACTTAAAATCTCATCTTTCTCTTGCAAAACAATATCAAGTTTAGAATGCAAACTTTTATTTTCATTTTCAATTCCTAGACTTTTCTTTCTCAAAATTTTATATTTTTCAAATAATTTTTCACAAACAATAGTTAATTCCTCATTCAAAGCATGGGCATCAAAATTATCACATGAAGAACTAGAGCAATCATCATTATCATCTAAGTGAGGTTCCGAATGTACCTCAAGGGAGTCATTCCCTTGGACCATCAAGCATTGTGAGTCGGATTCTCCACTAGATTCCTCTTCTTGGATTTGCACTTGAAGCTCGGAGGTGGTGGTGGTTGTTGTTAACTTGTTTCACACTGCAAAAGCGGAATCAAGGTTAGAAACACTCATAAGATATTCTTTAGATAAAGTGCTTCTGATGGCCTCTAGGGCTTGTGCATTGGCCCATATATGATTGCTATCACTAAGGAAGGATTCCTTGGTAATGGCAAGGTAAACTTTATGACCTAGGGTTTGTAAATAAACGGTCATCCTAGTCTTCCAAACATGAATGTTGGAAGGGTCAAACATAGGTGGGGTCATGAAAGCCATGGTAAACTATATGTGTGCAAACACGCAAATGCAAACAATAGATTAGCAAGCAAATGGATCTCACTCCTAGGATGTTAAGCCTAATATCAGGAGCACTAGCTCTGATACCAATTGAAAGAACACCTAGAGGGGGGGTGAATAGGTGTTTGTGCTAATCTAAAACTAAATGCAAAACTAAGTGCGCTAAATGCGGAAGCTAATGCAAATTTTGCAACACACTTAGTACAATCAACAAGTGTAGCCGAATTCCCCGTGAAGGGCTCTGGACTAACTCCTCTTGATTCCCCTTGAATGGGTTGAGGTGCTATGTGAAGCTCTTGTTGATTAGGTACAAGTGAGGCACACACAAACAACCAAGCATATACAAGATATAGCAATGTGAATTATGTAAGGCACAACACTAGCTAATAGATATGATATGACAATATGAATTATGCTCAACACAAGCAAATATGATATGAATGAAGTATGATGCTTTGCACAATATAAAGAGAGAGTTTAGAGACAAGTGGATCAAACGCAAACACAATGATATGTTTCGAGGTTCGAGCACCCTTGCTCTACATCCCCGCCTACACCACCGTGTAGGATTTCCAATCCACTATACCGTCCACCGAGGACTCCCATCGAGGGAACCTTCACCGAGAAGGATTTTTACAACAATGGAGTACCGAACTCCTCTCCCAAACAACCGCCTCACAACCGAGGGGTAGGCCCGTAGCCAATACAACCAACAACCAACACCTCTACCGAAGAGGGTTTACAAACCAACACTCCACCTCTCACTAGAGGGAGCAAACCAATCAACCCAATTTACACAACCTCAACCTCTACCAAAGAGGGAGCAACCAAGAAATCAAGGGTTTACAATAGGTGGTCTCTTTCAACCACAACCTCTTTCCTTTTTCTTTTTCCACAAAACAAATGATCCTAATAGATTAGGATAGTATGATAGCTCAAGTGTGGAAACAAGGTATTTTTGGAAACAAGCAACAAAGAAAAACTAATTGGGAAGTCTCTTGTGAAAGATAGAAAATGAAAGATCAAATCAAAATCCCAAAATCTAATTTTCTTTGATTTTCTAAAAACCCAAAACACAAATCAAATTGGAAGCTTAAAGCCCAAAACACTTTTGAAAACTTGTTTTAAACACTTTAGAAACCAGAAATTTTTCTCCTTGAAAATCATGGCCAAAAACCCAAAGAGATGGGGTTTATATAGGCCCAATACAAAACTAGCCGTTAGAGCTGAGCTGGCAGCTCTGACAGGCAGCGGTCGACCGGCCCGGTTGACCGCCAACGGTCAGAAATGTGACCGTTGGGCAACCACGGTCAACCGGCCCGGTCGACCCAAACAAACAGAGAGCTCTGCTCTCAGACCGGTCGACCGTCCCGGTCGACCGTCCCGTGTCTCCAAACGTGCACAGATTTGTGCACGTCGGTCGACCGACCCGGTCGACCGACTTCAACCTAGTCGACTAGGTCAGTTGACTTAGTCGACTAATAGAAGCCTGGAACAGAAACTGGGTCAGAAAAACTGGGAAAATTATTTTATAAAAATCTTTTATCTTTTCTGAAAATCCCATAAAACTTGTTTTAACATTTGTATTGAAACACAAACTTGTGATAAAATTTCAAGACATATATCAATCATATCAATTTATTTTCGAGTCTTGCAAATTTTATCAAAAACAAAACTTGTATTTTTTATCAAACTTGATTTTTCAATACATGAATAGGATAGTCAAAATAAGTTTGTCTAGCAAGTTTAAAGCATGTATGTATATTTAGAACATATCTAATATACATAGAAATAAAGTAAACTTGTTTTGATCTACCATTCATGAAAACCAAATCCAAAACATAAATCTTTTGTGTGTTGTGTACTTGAGCATATCAACTATACTAAACTTTACAAATGGATTTAAAACACACTATCTAAACTATGGATACCTAAGTCTTCTTGACGATCTTCATCTTCAAGTTGACTTGCTCCAAAACTCCATCCATAGGCTAGGCAATGTGTGATCTTGAATTTTTGGCCCTGGAATCATCATGAAAAGCTTCTAAACTCCTTGTTGAAGCTAATCACCAACTAATATCTTGGTTAATGATCTGAAACTTAAACAACACAAGATTATTAGTAAACATAACTACATGAGTTAATCATCATCAAAACTAGGGTGGAAGGCGTTTGGGCCAACAATGATTCCCCAGGGAGGAGACATACAGACCATCCTTAAGTTGTCCTTGCAGTAGAGTTTTCCGAGTAGAGAGATCCTTAATAAAACTTGAGTCAGGGTGAAATTCAAGAAGGACTTTATTATCAGCAGTAAATTGACTAACAGACAGAAGATTTTTGGTGATATCAGGAACATGTAAAAGGTTTTTCAAGACAAAGGAAGAAACAGGAGAACACAATAAAGAAGCACTAGTAGCTCGGATAGGTAAACCTGTCCCGTTACCCATGCGAACTCTGTCGGGTCCTTGATATTCAGAGTGAGCCGCCAGATTCGCAATGTCAGCCGTTAGGTGATGAGTGGCTCCGGAGTCAACATACCAATTGGAATCGACTGGACTATTTTCATAAGAGTGGAGAAGAGCAGTTGGGCTAGCCGAATCATCATAACGATTATAGCATTTGTTAGCATAATGGCCAAAACGATTGCAGATCTGGCATTGAGGTCGACCACCGGTGGACTGATGTGACGGTAAGAAGGAACGTCCATGACCACGACCGCGCTCCCTGCCTCGGCCACGTCCACGACCACGGAAAAAAGATGGAGCTGAATGGTAGCTTGGAGTGCGGGAAGCAGCATGAACCGCAGGAGAAGGGGAGATGAGGGTTGTGGAGTCTGGTGAAGTGATAGCACGTCCACGATAAATCTCCTTGCTAAGCATGAGGCCAATGAGTTCTTCTGACAGTACAGGGTCGACTCGTGTGTTGACGAAGGTGACGGACGAGTCATATTCGGAAGACAGACCACTGAGTAAGGTAGAGACGAGGTCGGAGTCGGCAACTGGATTAGCCACTGCCGCCAGGTTGTCCACGATGGACTTGATATACTGGATATACTCTGACATAGAAGAGGTGCCCATCTTGACGGTGTGCAGCTGATATTTGAGTTGCTACACTCTAGCTCTGGAGGGTGACGCAAAGATTCGCTCCAGAGAGCACCACACATCACGAGATGTGGTGAGGCCGACGACATGAGCAAGAACAGCCTCAGTGAGCGAGGAGATAAGCCAACATAAGAGCATCTGATCAAGCTTGATCCAGCGAGTGTATTCTGGATTGATAGTGGGCTGAGCATCCTTCTCGGTAGAAGAAAGGAATCAGACCGGACATAGAGAGGTTCCGTCGACGAGGCCTTCGAGATCGTGGAGCTTGAGAAGAGGAAGGAACTGGGAACGCCACAGCAGATAGTTTCCCTTATCGAATTTGACATTTAGAAAGTGAGTGATGTTGGGATTGAGAGTAACCATGGATGCAAGTGTTTGGATGGAGGTGAGGGAAGATGAAGAGGAAATACTCGACATGGTACAGGAGTTGCTCTGATACCAAGATAAAGAATAAGAAGAAGAAGACTTATTTGTGTAAAGACAAGATACCATTAGCTATGGTTCTTGGTTGTATTTATATACACATATTGGTCACATATTTACATTGATTTAGGAGGTACAATAGGAAAACATTGACTGAGAGAAATAATAGGAAAATATTGACTAAAAGAAAGAATGAAAAACACATGGTGCATGAATCCCATGAGTTCCATGTGTTCCTATAATCATGGAGAGATTTTAGGATCTGATTGATTTCATGAGAGGTGTCTTTCACATGGATCACGTGTTGTCATTGATATCTCTAACACACACTTATATTTATAAGGAGTTATAAAAGTTATCTAAAACATACAAAGGGAAATAATTCAAAAAAAATTATCAATTCTTTCACAAGTAAGTGTTCTGTTATTCCTTCAAGGCATTCTCAGTGCTTCATGCTGGATCTTTATTTTTACTAAGACTTGAAAAAGGGGTTAACAACAACAGAATGAGCTGAAAAGCTCAGTAAGTAAGGTAACTCTGAATTAAGTTATTGTGAATGTATACTCCATCAGTATAAGGTTAAATTCTCACTTATACATTCTTAGTGGTATAGTCTAAATCTCTATTGATTTACAGTTCTTAGATTTCATAATTCTAACACTTCATCATTTGGATTATAGATGTCTCAACTATATATTAGAACCAAAGTTATTTCATAATATTAATTGATCGTACAAAGTCATATACCACATTCTTGAAATACGTATACACCTACGGTGCACCAATTACATATCGTTCTCTCATAGCACGCAAATAATTAGTAATGCATCGATCACATATGGTGCTCTCATGGCACACAAAGACAACATTCAAGACTTGCTGTTCGACCACTTTGAGCTGAACAGTTTAATCATATTCAGCCTATGAAGGCCGAACAAAATATTAAAGTTCGACCTCTAGCAGCTGAACATTTTACATATGTTTCGCCAGTAGAGGCCGAACAGATTAACAGCTGTTCGGCTATCATGTGTCGAACAGTTGTTAATTTGTTCGGCCTGCTGGGATCGAACATACTCTGAACCGAACTCCAAAATTCCTCAAAAATTCACAAATTATGATCAAAATTGTTTGAATTTTTGCAATGTTTCAATAAATAGAACCTACATTCTCATTAGCAATAATCAAAGACAATGAATTTCAAAAAATCAAAGAAAAATCAAGATTTGGAGATTATTTTGAAAAGTTAGAGAATAGTGAGCTACCTGAATTGTAGAACTGAGAATTTGAGTTATTTTCTGAAGAGAACTGACCTCAACCACAAAGAAATTGATACGAGAATGCTAAATTTTGAAAAAAAAAATTTAAGTGAAATAAGAGGGGTTGCGGGAGTGAACAGGAGGGAGAAATTGTGTACAGTTTGTGTTTAGGGTTATGAGTAGGTTAGGAATTAGGGATGGTACTTTAGGAATATTTTAATTTTTTAGAATTTCAGTAGTTAAAGGTATTTAAGGAATATTGGAGGGTGTGTTAATCAAATTTGTGGGTATAAAAATCTAAAGGGTGTGTTAATCAAATTTGTGGGTGCAAATATCTGTACCTAAGAGTCGAATATGGGTTTTTCTATTAACGGATTTTTCCTTACCGGGTTTCAATCAAACCCGCTTGAATAGGGACCCGCTAGAACTCATGCGGCCCTAACTCGAGGTACAATGTGTTAGATTCTATGGGCCATTTCAGCCCAAGT
This sequence comes from Agave tequilana, assembly GCA_038442645.1. Classification (NCBI taxonomy): domain Eukaryota; kingdom Viridiplantae; phylum Streptophyta; class Magnoliopsida; order Asparagales; family Asparagaceae; genus Agave; species Agave tequilana. Next base: position 21,769 of record JAVJIF010030728.1, on the reverse strand, counting down.
ATTTTTGCAGGTCACTAATTTCTCAGCTCCATAGTCAACATTTGCTCCCCAGAGCTTACCGGTTAGAAAACACTCGGGTGGACAAGGCCTCACTAGTGTAAGAATCATGATCTAACTGTTCTGCGTGGGATGGGCTTCACCGCACATGACTCGTTGGATTAGTCGAGTGCTGAGGCCTCGGATACCAGGCGATTAACCAAAAAAAAAAAAACCCTTTGATCGTCTTGAGAATATGTAAGTTGTTTTTTCATCTTTTTTTTTTTTTCCCGAGAGAAAAGAATTTGTAAGTTGTTGCATGGATTCTTGCCATTGTTTTTGAATTGGATTGAATTCCCCGTTTCTTTCCAAAGCTCTATTTATAACATAGAAATTGAATTCCTGGTCTCTTTTTAAAGCTTGATTTAGAACTCTAGAATTGATTCCCCTGTGGTTCTTAATCAAAATACCTAATGACACTGAATCTGAGGTGCCCGAGCTCGATCCATTTTTTAAAAAAAATAAATGTTAGAAATGAAAAATAGAATTTGAAAATAGACCTTTTTTTTTAAAATTTTCCTTTATTGGGATGGCTTGGTTTTTTTTCCTTTTTCTTTGGTCTTACCAGAAAACGAAAAGAGAATCAAATTAGTATGGATGTTAGATTATTTACGAGCATAATATGATAGTATGTATAAACGAGGGCCAAAATATTGGGGTGGAGATAAAAATATAATTGAAAGAAAAGACCAAGCATGTAGAACGTATTTTTACCTTAGTCATTTTAGCCAGCTAGGTATGAATTAAAATTACGTTTAAAGTTTAAGGTTAGTTGAAGTATTTTTTTTCTTTAACTTGTCAGCTTTTCTATAAATCAAAGGAAATTCATACTTGTTATCTAATACTTATTAACTATCTAGAAACTGAATTCTGAAATTTTTTTTGATGTGTTATACTCATGCATCTAGTGACCAATAATTAAATAATTTTACATTAAATTTAAAATGTTGAGCTGTCAACACTTAATTCCTGGGTAAAATTTTTCGAAATTACTTGTAACTTTGTTTCTAGTTTCTAGATAGCTAATGTGTAATACATCACATATAGCGGTGTAGATTTTCCTTTAGGGTTACCCACTTTTAAATTTAAGATGATAATATTTGCACTTCAAAAAACTATCGAGAGTAGCCTAACTCAACTCTAGATAATTTTATGACATGTTATAGAGGAGAAATAGACCAATTATGGAATTTCTCTTTTTTCTTAAAACCAATGTAAGATATATCAACAAATATACGGTTCTATATCTCTCTTTTCGGAAAGAGGATGGTACTATATCTTACTTGATCAATTTAAAAAATCTTAAGAGGATGAATGTGTGAATAGGGATGGCAGTTATGATACCCGAATCCGACTCGTAATTCATGTGTTTGGGTCAACATATGCGGGGTTGAATCATAAATGAGTCGACCGGTCTGATCCGTTTATTAAATTGGTTGAGTATGGATTTGAAACTTGACTTATTTAACCCACATATAGCTCTTTTATTTGAGACATACATAAACTTCAAAATGCTAACCCTACAAAAAACTGGAAGCTAAACTTGTGGATATCATGATTTTAACTAATACTATTTCATGTGTTTTGTTAATAAAATAAAGATTTTATTTGTAAAATTTGATACTAATAATATTCTTTCTCTTTTTGAATGTTTTATAACCTTCCTATACTAGTATCTCTTAGTAAATAATATCCTTCCTATTCCAGTAATAAATATTCAGCTGATGATGAAATAAGTATTTCAATTTTTCTAAATTTTTTTTATTAAATTGAGTTTCTAATTTAATAGATTTCTTTTCCAATTATAACTAGATTGAGTCATTGAGACTGTAATTTGTTATCTTTTATAATTAAACCAGAATTCTAATTTAATAGGTTTCTTTTTATACCTTTATTTGTTAATGCTGAAATCCTAATTTTTTTATGTTTTTTTTTTGTTATTGGAACAACCTTGGCTCTATTAATAAAATACTAGTGTGTATTGCGGTAGAAACCCTAGAATTCAAGATTGAGAGAAGGGATGGAGAGGGGCACAAGAGACTGGTGCGTGCTTCCCTCTCACCTCTTGTCTCTGATCTTCAGCCGCCTCTGCTGCGTATTCGACCACGTCAGCTGCCAGCTTGTCTGCACCTCGTGGCGCTCGGCGGTCGATGCACCACCGAAGCCCCGGGCGCCGCTCCTCCTCCTCCCCGACGCCGACGACCCCAACTTCCGCAGTCTCTTCTGCCTCTCCGATCGCAAGCTCCACCGTATCCGCCTCCCTCTCATCGCCGGGTCCCTCGAATTCCCCGGCTCGACCCCCGACGGCTTCCTCGTCACCATCGACTCCTCCGCCAACCTCCATCTCATCAACCCCACGTCCCCCTCCCTCCCATTACCACTTTCCCCCAGGTCGTGCGCGCCGTGCTCGCCCCTGACCAAGACATCCTCTGCGAGCTCAAGCAAAGTCGCGACCCCCGACGGACGTACCAGGTACAACGCCCCTACTACAGAAAGCTGGCTCTGTTCCCAGTCTCCTCATCGTCCTCTTCCCCGATCGCCTTCGTCATCCACGGGGGGTCTCTAGCCTTTGCCAGGCCCAGAGACGAGTCATGGACCGAGGTCAGCAGCAATCCAGACGATCGTTACGGTTTCCATGACGTCGTGCACCACAAGGGGCAGTTCTACGCCGTGAGAGACAGAGGTTCAGTCGTCGCATTCGACTTCACTGTTTTTCCCCCGCGGGAGACGCTCTTTCCAGAGCCTGCGCCAGCTGAGTCCGAACCGCTCTTTGCGACGTTGTTGCCGACAATTTATTACTTGGTCGCCACTGCGGACGGGGCAAATCTACTGCTAGTAAGAAGATTTTTGGCACTGGTGAATATCAAACCTACAGTTAAATTCCAAGTGTTCAAATTGGAGACAGGAGAGAGAAAGTGGGTTGAAGTCCAAAGTTTTGGAAAGGGGAGCAGTACTGCGCCTGCGCTGTTCTTGGGGACCAATCTCTCTCTCTCTGTTTGCACCAAAGACTCGCCGGAGCTGAAGGAGAACTGCATCTATAACTACCCGTTGATGCCGACCTAACCCTTAGATCTACAGGAACGTATTGCATCGAGGATGGGAGAGTCGAATCTTTGTTTCCTAGCGATGATCCACAGTATGATCACTATGTCGGGCCTCTGCCTGTTTGGTTTATGCCTAATTTCTCATGAAATATTTGTAGTAGTAGCGGTAAGATTAATTCTTGTCTTTTTAGTTTTTTTTTCTTCTTCTTTTCTTTTAATTAAGGCTGGACCTGTTTGTTTCGTTACAAAACGTCGCAAGTCGTAAATCGTAAAATGAGAATAGAAAAAGTGAACTGTAACAGAGAAAATATATTGTGTTTTACGGTGTTTGGTTGATAAAGTGAAGTGTAAATGGAAAAGTATATTGTGTTTTACGGTGTTTGGTTGATAAAGTGAAAGTGTAAATGGTAAAGTATATTGTGTTTTACGGTGTTTGGTTGGTAATGTAAAATTGTAAGTGGAAAAGTTGACCACAAAATTAACTGTAGCAGTGATTTAAATATTATAAATACTATTAAATTAAATCTACTAGTGCAAATTGAATTGTATTAATAAATTTGAGATAAAAAATTAATAATCTTAATATTTTATTTATAACAATAATATTAATAAAATATTAGTATAAATAGTAAATATTACTAAAATATTAACTAAATAAATAATATAAAATTTTAAGAAAATCTAAAGAACATTAATAAAATTTTAAGAATACTAATAAAATATAAATATTAAAAAATCTTACAAAAATAATAAAATATACTTATAATATTATAATATTAAAAATATTTGAAAATTATTATAATATAAATTTTATTATAATATAAAAAAATCTTACAAAAATAATAAAATATAATTATAATATTATAATATTAAAAATACTTGAAAATTATTATAATATAAATTTTATTATAATATTATTGTAATATTATAGAAATATAAAATTAACAAAGTAAAATATAATTATAATTTAATAATAAATTATCATTATAGTATTATTATACTGAATTATTATTACAATATTAACATAATAAAATATTAATATAATAATAAAATATATTATGATATTAATAAAGTAATTTTTTATATTAAAAAATAAATAATTAAATATATAATAATTTTATATTAAAGTATAATATTGTTATATTAATAAAATATTAACTCTAAATAAAATAATAAAAAATGGAATAAGTATTAATAAAATAATAAAGTATTAAATAAAATAGTAAATAAAAATAGTAAATTAAATAGTAAAATATTAGATATTAAAACAATATTAAAAATAATAAAAAAATTAAAGATTAAAAATATAAAATAATTAAATAATTAAATAAGAAATTGAACACTATTTAAAATATTAAATATTTAATAATATTAAATTATATATTGATTATCAAGTAACTGTTTTGAACTGTAAGTGTACTACAAGTGAGAGTTACGTGACCACAAAATTAACTGTAGCAACTGCAAGTGGAAAAATATGAGTGTAAAAGTGATATTTACAATTTTACATGACCACAAATTTAACTGTAGCAACTGCAAATGGGAAAAGAAGAGTTGCATTTTGTAACTTGTTTTTCAGCGAAACAAACAACGGAAAATGGAAAAGAAGTTTTACGACTTGCGTTTTGCGGCGTTTTGCGGCGAAACAAACAAGACCTTAGTCTGAACTTGAGCGCATGAGACTTTTTTACAAAACTATGTGAGTTGAATTTTGTATTCAAAGTATTGGTTTGAGTTCTCTATTACTTATTTATCTTCTTTGGTTTGCCAATTGTAATACGCATGACTATCATTTTTTGATTCTTTTTGACCTATAAATTAAGGCTTATATCATGAATTTATATAATAGGACGGTAATAACCAATTTATTTTAAGTCTTTCTTCTCATCTCCTCCTCCTGTTTCTCGTTTAAACTCCTACTTTTATTTTGTTTCATTTTGTTTGTAAATTTGCAGTAAATAGGATGTGTCACATACACTCATATGATGAATACTTAACTATTCATACGAGGCAATAAGGTAATACGAGGCAATAAGGTAATTTACTTTATTCGATCATCAACAAATTTATAGTTGAGATAGATATATAAGTTGTTGGAATTGTTAGCGGTTGTATTGATATTCCGACTTGTTATCGCAGCAAAATTCGGGTTGATTCAAGAAGTTTAGTCAAACTTGGTTGGTTCGACCAAATACTTAGTTCTCTGTAAGTTGTTTTCTGTGGCAGGATTCAACTTTCTATGGACATTTCGAGTATAATGCATTCTTTATTTGGCTCTATCTTTAGTACAAACGTTATAGAGAATTATATCAGGTGCATGTCAGAGTTTAAAGCACTCGAATCAGAGCAATATTGAAGAAGTTATCCCCATTCAAAATGCCATGTTCGTTCACATCTGGATGCATAAATCCGCTTGGAGAAATTCAAGAGTTGTGATCCTTTGCTGGCTTTGTGGATTCCCAAGAGTTCATGTGCATGCATGGACGTGGAAAGATGAAGAGGAGGACCTAGAATATTCACTCAATATATAAATAAACATGCTCCTTGTTGTGGAGATGCAATTTTTTCTGAATCCTAGGCTATCCTTGATCATAGTTGAGAAATGTGTGTGTTCCACTTATTTTCTCTTGAGAGACAGAGTGTTTAAGTGGAGGAGTGTTTTTCTTTCTTTCTTAAAATAGGATCTCGTTGAGTTTATTGAAAGTGAGTTTGTGTGTGTGAGCTGTGTACGATGAGTGTTGGCGTAGTCGGGCGTGTCGTGTGTCTTGTACCCTTTTGCAGATTTCAACATAGTGAAGCCCCCGAGCTCCAAGCTCAACCAGTAGTTTTTTTGTTTGGTTTTTCCACAAATCTTTGTGTTTATCTATGTTATTGCATTATGATTAACATTGATTTATATCATTTTTATATTCTTATTTATCTATTTTCTGCACATAAATAATGCTACTTTGTCATATTTTAGTGTCTTTGTGTTGAATGTTCTCGATCGACAAAGAAAAGAGAAGAAACAAGGAGAATAGATTCATTCTGAACAAAAAGCTCAAAGATATTGAAAGTTATTCTTCGGATGCATTGTGGTGTTTTTATCATAATTTCTTCCCGCAGAATTTCAAATGAAGTCATCCAAGTGTCTACTAAAATATAGGAGAAAGAGAGCATAAGGGGGTTGCCAGTGAGAGAGCTATGTTTTTAAGTTTTGTTTTTTTCTAATTTTTTTCAATTCAAGAAGGATTTGTGGGCCCCACTACAATGCCCAGGCAAAAAACCCTGCAGTGGAAGTGCTCTTAGGGGCTAGGTTTTTGTTTTGAATTCTTTTGGAGTTAATTATTGATTGGCTGTATCCATTGGATGAAGAACAAAATTATTTTTCGATTTTTTGTGATCTATGTAGGGAGAGAGGAGATAAAGGAGATAGAGAAGATAGCGCAGAGATCGGAAGTAAAAGGGAGAGAGAACTACATTGAAGCAGGTTTGAACAGGGCCGGTCGACTGCCCGGTTGACTGCCTGGTCGATCATTGTGCACAACGTGCACAGACATGGCCCGGTCAACCGCCCGGTCGACCGTGGCAAAGGAACGATCGACCACCCGGTCGACCGACTGACATGAGCCAGCTCTCGGTTGGTTCCGGTCGACCGGCCGGTCGACTGAGGACAAGAGTCGGTCGACCGGCCGGTCGACTGACAGACGTGTTTTGCTTTCCTTTCTGGATTCAGACTCCTTTTTTGTTTTTGGGTCAAATCCAATCAGGGTTTTCTAAATCCCTAAGACTCTCTGATTATAAATAAGGGCTAGAGCCTCATATATTGCATATCTAAAATGCCTGAAAGTATCCCTCTGGTATTGGTTTGTATTGATTGTTGAATCAATAAAATATCTCTCTCCCTTGCCCCGAGGATGTAGGTAAATTGCCGAACCTCGTTAAATAATGTGTTGATTTGCTTTTCTCTATTGTTTCTTTGTTCTTGTCGAGTGGGTACGTCTCCGGCTACATCTGTCTCTAATTGGCGGATTTCTCATCGTTGTTGCTCCGCGTGCAACAAATAATATCAGAACATCCCGGGTTCGTCATGGGATCGTGTGTTAATTCCAAGGGCATCAATTGCTATCTGATGGAGATTGTGTGTCCATCTCGGAGCAGCGTTAGGACTTATTTGTAGGATCGTGTGTCGATCTCAAAACAGTGTGTGGATTGCTCGAGGAATCAATTCGGAGGAGTAAATCGTTTCGGAAACTCTTCGAGGGTTTTCGCGAGGAGGTAAAGATCCTATCTTTATCTAGTTTGTTTTATCTAACTCTATTTGCTTTCGCACTGCTTTGAGGAATCAGTTGAGAAGATGGCTGGAAATAGTACAATCCACATCCGTTGAGAATTGATGTGGTAAAGTTTGATGTCAAGAACAACTTCGGTATATGGAGATGTGAGGTGATGGATGCATTGACGGCATCAAACTTCGAAGAAACTCTACGGTTGGAGAAGAAGCACGATTCTATTGCTGAAGAAGATTGGGACAAGATGAACTGAACGGCATGTGGCTTGATCATGTCTTACTTGATCAGGGCTTTTGGAGCCAGATAAGAGGAACTCTTCATACTTTGTCTGGTGGAATTCCGTGACAATTGACTCGACCATTTTTCCTATGAAGGTAACGTCACCTTGCGCCATAACTTGCTCATCATTAAAGAAAGTAGTCCCCAGCAGGGTCGCTATCTCTTGTTTCTCCGAAAAATTGAAAGCGCGTAAATTCTTTTTTTGATTGTAAAGAAAATTACAACGGATCAACAACCCGATTACAAAAGAGGAGAGAATAATTAGATCTCCCCTTTGTTTAAAGTTGGATTCTTGATGTAGCGGTGGAAAGTGAATCTTGTTTTCCATTGACCAGGTGAACATCAAGCTCTCTTGAGAATCTTCTCTTTGGATCACGGACGGAGTAGCATAGCTCCTATCCAAATGGAATCTCAAAGAGGTTTGGACAAAAACTTGTACTCAGCAAGTTGATAGAAGAGTTTAACTCTTTTTCAGAGCTCCTCAGCTGAAAATCCTGATCAAATTCGATCCTAAATTCTCTTTGACCTAATTCAATACACCCAAATTCTGACCCCTCCTCAATAGCAAGCTGAGATATTTATAAGGATTTTTAAGGGTAAAACTGTCCCCTAAAAACCCTCCATAATAGGGGTTAATTCCCTTCAGTACGTGGGCAGTAATTGATCCGGTAATGAAGGCAATTATAACTGAGACGCGGAACTCACTTGCAGTAAAAACTCGGGCTTCGAGCTCTGCGTTTAGCTATTGAGATGCTGTTGGATGCAGGCTTCGAGCTTTGCTAGACGCGGGCTTTGAACCCTGCGTCTTGGTATTGCAGTGATGCTGAGACGCGAGCTTCGAGCTCTGCGTTTTGACATTGTTGTGATGCTGGGACGCGGGTTTCGAACCCTGCTTTTTGACACTGCTGTGATGTTGGGACGCGGGTTTCGAACCTTGCGTTTTAACATTGCAGTGGTGTTGAGACGCGGGCTTCGAGCCTCGTGTTTTGACACTGCTGTGATGCGGGGACGCGGGTTTCGAGCCCTGCGCTTTGGCATTGCAGTGGTGTTGAGATGCGGGCTTCGAGCTCTGCGTTTTGGCATTGCAGTCAATGGCTTTAATTAGCCTCGCGTCTGAAGTATAAACTCTGCTATCTGATAACTTGTCTTCGGTAATTTTCAGACAGTCTACGAGGGTCTTATGCTAGAACCACTTATTCTCGTAACTTGAAGGTGTTCTCTTCCTCTTATGTCTTGACAGGTTCAATCATAGATGTCCAATTGCTTGTAACTGAAATCATCCACCCCAATTTGAACAAGAAAAATTAAAAATACGAAAAACATCTAATTATTAAATTACAATATAATTAAAAAATATAATCTAATTATTAAAATAGAAAAGCAAGTTTTCAACATGTGCCATGCATGTAAGTTTTTTCTACTTAGACTGATTTCTAATTTGTGCATGGAGATTTATTTTATACTTTTATCTAAATATGCATTTAAAAAACTCTAATATTTATCTATCCAACATACTCCACATATTATTTACATAAATATGGTTTATCTACTTATAGTAAGTTGAAAAAACTATTTGATAAAAACATAAAAAGAGGAACAAAAAAGAAATAATTGAAAAAGGAAAAGAAAGAACAAAAAATAGAACAAAACGAAAAAAGTAAGAAAAGAAAAAGAAAAATGAATTCCAGAAAAGATATGGAAAAATTTAAGAAAATAAAGAAAGAAAAATAGAAAAAGAAAAGAAAAGAAAAAGAAGATCATGAAAAAATGAAAAGAAATACATATAGCAGAATTAAAAAAATATCAAATAGATAAAAAAAATATAAAAGAAAAGTATCTAGAGAAAAATTGATGAGCAAACTTAAAATAAGTAGAATCAGAATTGGAAGAGGGTAAAAGTGAAAAATAAAGTAGAACATAATTTAAAGAAGAATATAAGAAAATTTATGTGTAGTCAAAAGAAGAATAAAAAAATTAGAGAAAAAAATCTTTGAAAAGAGAAAATCTAGATGAAAGAAAAAATGAATTGGGAAAATAGACATTACAACTTGAGTATAGATAACTAAACAAATAGAAAAGAATTTAATGACAAAAAAAGGAAACCAATTAAAAAATAAAAAATTCTGGAAAAGAATAAAAAAAATTAGTCTAGAACAGAGACAAATTATTTCAAAAAAAAAAGAAAAAATATCAAAGAAAAAAATAAAGAGGGTACCATTAAAAAGAACTAAAAAGTTCTAAGGAAAGAAAAATGGATTGAAAAATAGAAAAGAAGAAATAAGTGAAAAAATGATCAAAACAGAACAGAAAAAAGTATAGTGAAAAAAAAAAATACTAAAACAAGTTGTAAAAAACAATATAAAAACTTTAGGGGAAAAAAACAGAAAGAAAAAAAAAAGGTAGAACAGAGAAATAAAATTTGAAAATAAAAGAATAATCTAGAAGAACATAAAATAACGTGAAAAACACAAAAAAAAAAGTCTTCGGAAAGAAAAAATCAAAAATATAAAAGAAAGAAAGGAAAAAAAAGTAAAAAAAAAAGAAAAAAGAGAACGTTGATACAATTAGAGAGAGTGAGAAAGAGACCGTTCTAGATAGTGTGTGTGTGGGGTGAGAGAGCCGCGGGGGTGGGTGGGTGGGTTAGATTCGGCTAGAGAGAGAATAAAAAAGAATGTAGAAAAAGTAACCGACCAAGAAACTGAAGATAGAAATAAACCACGACATTTAAAGATTAGAATCGGAAATAAACGGACTGATACATGCCCATTAATTTTTTTTAAAAAAAAATTTAATCTCAAAAATAATTCTAAATTGAGAATGATATCGTTCATTCAATAAAATCCAAATTTACTAAAACATCCTTATTTTATAGTCATATCTTTAAAATTTTACTATGAGAATGAAAAATATTCCTAAAAGATCAAAAGTTGTAAGAAATCTTTGTAACATTTCAACTCGTGTTTTTTTATAGTAGTAAGTATAAACAAATTCTCCGATCTTCCACTCTCACACAAACTCTACTATTAACCAACAAGAGCATAAGATTGACTAGAACTCAACACGAGAATAGGCTTTTTTTCACAATAAAGGAATACTAAAAAAAATTCAGAATCTTCCATTGAAAAAGAGCAAATAGAAAAAAATATGTTTGTTGAGAGAGGCGAAAAAAAATACTCTAGTTAGTTTTTATTCAGTAATTTCTAGTAAGTCCCCCATTAGTGGTCTTCTTACACCATGAAGATGTTCATCTAGCGTCCAGTGCAAGAGAAACCAGTAATCTGTTTTGGTTCGAGCTTTTTTGGTGCAGAGACCAACAGCCATGGAGCATAAGATAGTGAAGACAACACTACTTTGTATGTACCCACAATAACATTACAGAACATGCAAGGAACAAATCATGGGAACATTATTTTCAACTCAATTGGAGAATAAATCATGAAAACATTATTTTCAACTCAATTGGAGAATAAATCATGAAAACATTATTTTCAACTCAATTGGAGAATATTAGGTTGTTACAAGGATTTTGCATGAGTTTGAACAGGCACGGGTTGAAGGTGCAGCAAGGCACCTCTTGGAAACAAACAATGGCAAATTCATACATCTGGCTAAAGTTCCAATAGAACTTGCAACAAATACAAAAAAAAAATCAGTTTTTCATAAAACTACTCCATGAGAATCAAGGTTATAAAACAAACAGGTGCCAAAATTCAGTCTTGGAGAAACACCTCTGTTTGAAACCAGGGTTAGAGGTGTTTGGAAAACTAAAAGAGAAGATAAAAATTGATTTATCATCAAGATCCTATTTTTCGGACCCAAAGTCGGTAGAAAACAATGATAATATCTACAACCATAACATTTCAACAGATCCATTTCCAAAAGAAGAGTTCAAGATTTTAGGCAAACTATGTAATAACTTCTAGTTCAAAATTTCAAATAAATTCATCTAGAGCAGACATCGAATGATAGCGCTATTCTGCATCCAGCAAATAGAAGGGAGAGAGCTTGAAAAGAAAACAAAATTTTGGGAAGTCTCAGCTACAATAACCTCAAAGAACTTAAATTGGTCTATAATTGAAAGTACCCAGATCCAAAGCACCGTTTTTACGCCTTGAGCCTCCCATAGAATTTCTGCTTCTCCTGAGTAGTCTGGAAACGACCATGCCCAAACTTGGACGAAGTGTCAATGAACTTGAGCTTGATTTCCTCGAGAGCCAGACGAGAGGTTTGCTTCAGCAGAGACTGACGAAGTGTGACAACCCTCTTCTTGGGCCCAACGCAGCAACCCTTGATCAGAACATAGTCATCCTTCACCACACCATAATGAGGGAAACCTCCCATAGGGGTGATATCTTTCTCGGTCCTATTCAACCAGAATCCAGTTTTAGGTACGAAACAGAATCCAAAGAAATAGAAATAAACACCATCTTTAATCAAACATATGAGCAGACAACATTACAAAAGATTACGCAGATAGCATTATAAAAGATTACCTATCAAACTCAGTGACAGCAGCATGTGACTCGTCTCCAGCTTTGCCGAGCTTGTAGATCTTCTTGTTCATCTCAGTACGGTGGTGATACCCATTCTGCCCAGCACGAGCAACAGTGAAAGAGACCCTAGCAGGATGCCAAGCACCGATACAAGCAACTTTCCGAAGCCCTCTGTGAGTCTTGCGGGGAAGGCGGGTGACACCCCAACGAGTGACAACACCTTCATAACCCTTACCCTTGGTCACACCAATGATATCTATCATTTCGTCCTTCTGGAAAACGGCATCCACTGGGACTTGCTTCTCAAAGAAGCTGTAAGCATAGTCTACCTTGTCGGCAATAGTGCCACCATTCACCTGGATCTCCATTAAATGTGCTTTCTTCTGCTTCAAACCCTTCATCTTCCTAATCTGTGAATACCACCATTGTGCAACTAAGTTAAAAACAATAAACAAGAGAAGGTAACAAATACCACCATTTTGCAACAAGTTAAAAACAATAAACAAGAGAAGGCAACCAAAAAGGGAAACATCATTAGGTACTCCAAATCTAATTACCTAATTAGAAACACTGGTCTAACAAACAGTTTCTAAAATTCATACAAGGCAACAAGTGGTACAATGTATAAAAGTAAATAACACTTGTATGCAGTCAGCATATGCATTTCATCAAAGGCATGCCTATGGTAGTTTGTTAGAACAATGGGCTGATTGCTTTAAAATTATTCCTCATAATGGTAGTTTGGGCAAATACAAAATAAAACACAAAACAGTAATCTACCATAGGATACAACACAGTCCAATTTCTACAAAGAAAATAACATATATGACTGAACAACATATCAATATCTACCTGAGTGTGGGCAAGCACACGGATAACAGATGCATATTTCTTCATCTTCTCAAGCTGGGTCTGAATCTCCTTCTTTCCATCCTCTGATTCATATTTCTTTGAGTACTTGGTGAAGGCCTTCTTCTTGCTTCTGTACCAGTTTTTGTAGAACCTCCTCCTGACTTCCTCACTCAGATGCTGAGCCCATACCGTGTTGAGAGACCGAAGACCACGTGGAGTCTTCACATAGCCAACAACTCCAACAATAACCATGGGAGGAGTTTCAACAACTGTAACAGCCTCACATGTCTCCTTCTTGTGAAGCTCTGTATGTTAAGCAATATTATGAAAAAGCTCGGCTAAACTTCAGTAAATAAGAGATATGCATGTCATGTAAGAGGTCAGGATAGATGCTAAATATGTCAGAACCTAAACCAAATTGAAAAGCTTGAGCAGCTCACAATGCTCAAAGTCCATTCAAAAAGTCTAGGTGAAAAGACAATATGGTTGGATAGAGGTTGACATGAAGTGTGCACACTGAAAAAGATTCAAAAACAAGCGTACAAAAGCATAAAAGGTAAAGTTCAGCAACATATGGTATCTGAAGAATTAGATTAACATATCAAACTTAGGGATATAAAATGTTCAGCAACTTCAGCCTACATATCAAACTTAGGCATATAAAATGTACATATAGAAAATCAGCTCTCTTTTTTTCATATAAACCTCATAAAAAGACTTAAAAAAAATCTAAATATCAGGCATTTCTTCATGTGTCAGAACAAATTCATGGGGTAAGAAGTTGTGAATAAAGGATGATGGTTAAGCAGTTCAGTTGAGGTTAGATCATGTATTGTACGTGTTAACATAAATGCACCATCTGAAAATATGAACTAGGAGATTTATCTAGATAGAGAAATACCAAATTCTTCTCTTTTGGTTGTGAAATTTATATTTAGTTACATAAAAAATCTGGAATCAGAAATCATGAACTAGTGATATAATACTTAAAAACATTACATGAAACAACCCCATTCCAAAGCTTAGGAGAAAATATATTGACAACGAACAAACACTTCCTGACCTCGATGTTGATGACCTTGAAACCAATGAAAAAAATATCTAGTAAGTAGCACTTACTCGATCCTGGCTTCTCCACCTCACGAACAATGTGAGTCATTCCAGCCTTGTACCCAAGGAACGCAGTAAGCTTGCAAGGCTTTGTTGGGTCATCCTTGGGGAAGGACTTCACTGCATCCATGAATAACAAATAAATCATTTTGGATTTTGAAACAGTCAAGCATATCAAAACTTCATTTGGACTGTAAAAGCAAAACAAAGAAGGTATCCTCTAGCAATAATTGTAATCATGCTAAGGTTAAAATGTCAACATTACAAACTATAAGAGAAAGTAAGCATGCAGGTTCCATGTAGGCACTTTTTTTCAAATCAAAGCGCACACACCATTCAATAGAATACATAACCATTATAAACAATTTACAAGCAACAATCAATTAAGTTGGAGAACCTATGGACATAGAACTTTAAAAAATGAACGTGACAGGCATGCCTACATAAACATGCTAGGCTTCCTATCTAACCAATAGATTCAGAAAAAAGGCCATTGTAGGATTTTGAAATTATTTATAAGGAATTTTCTATTTGCATTTTATAATGAAAAGTCTAGGTATTTAAAAGTGATTGAGGTATGAAGTACAGCAGCTGGGTTGCTCTCTAACATCAAGTGCAGAAGATTTTCATTATTCACACTAGACCCCAAACGTTCAGACAGCCCTATTTCAAGATCCATCTGATGTGAACTCAACACATTTGAGATAACCGCTGATTAATAAATGACAACTCGTAGTGAAATCAAAATCATATGGGATATATTATGAAGACTCCTAGCATCCTGAATGTAATTTGGAAAAAAAAAATGTAAAATACTTCAAATCAAACTTGATGAATGCAGCCTATTGACTCGTTAATTAACACAAAGCGAACTATAATATTAGGAGCACAAAATAAAAAATGGCAGCAAAAAGGTTCACCTTTCCCACGGTGGCGAGAAGCTCGCTTCCTTGGGAGGAATCCAAGGGACCCATGCCTAGGGTGCTCGAACTTCCTGTGAGACATCCTCCTCCTTCACCCTATTCAATCAAATAACAAATTAACACAAATCAATCAATAACAACGGAGGAGATAAATTCTATTAATAACATAAAAATCGCAACTTTTAATGTTGTGGCATTAAAGTTGGACAGAGAAATGGAGAAACTAATCGAGCAATCACATCGGCATTAGAGGCAGGAGCGGCATTTCCGCAAATAAGACTTTCATGCATTAAAACGATGAATCGAACAGCTAAAAGGGTTTGTAAAATATACGATTAGATTCACCATTGAAAATTTGAAACCCTGAAATCGACGAGAGAAGAGGACTAACCTGCTGCTTCGCTTCGGGCGGCGACGGACTCGCCAAAAGCCCTAGAGATTGGTTATATAGCTGCTAACTGGAGAGAGTGTAGTTACAATGACTGGAATACCCCCGACTAACAATGAGCATGGGGTTGACAATGGGCTGGGCCCAGGTAAGAACTGGGGGAGGCCTCATCTCCGGCCTTTCAAGGCCTTAAATTGGACCGAACTGTGTGGGCCTTATGGTTGTCAAGAAGGGCTTACTGATTGATTGACCTTGCACGTTTTAAATCTACGTATTTTTCGAGAGAGAATATGTAATGTAATAGACTTAACGTTTGAATGTTGGTATGGTGTTGGATTATCTTTTTAAAACGATATGTTATAGGGGTTGGAATTATTTTTCATGTATCAGTCACAAGTCACAAATTTTTTTTTATGTGAAATCTCTTTGAATTCAAAGATAGAGCTGGAAATAAATTTAATAAAAACCAGTTAGGCCCGGCTTGAAAAGAACATAAAATAGACCCCAAAATCTAGTCTCAAAATTTTTATGATTTTATGGTTTATGCCTTACTTTGTCGTATTTATGATAAGGTCCATAGTTGAGTTCTAATTTAGGGGATAGCCCCAACTAAAAGATCATTGGACTAGTCCTAATCTAACTTCTCTAGCTGATCACTAGCTTTTGCCACATGACAGATGGGAAAGAAACTACCAACTATTTCTTGTCATTCTTTTCTTCCTCTTGTCTTTTCTTAAAGTTCGTCTTTTCTTAAAGGAAAACTAGATCCGTGCACGTGCTATGCAGGTGAGTCGTCAACCGGCCACGGCCCCCTAATTCTCCCATTGTATGGTGATATATATTTTCTCTATCATTATTGTGTGGTGGAGAATTCTCCGATGACTTTTTCACGTGCATCAAAATTGTAGAAAATGAACATATCGATAATCATAGCAAACGTACAGATATTTACGTAGAAACTCGAAAGGAAAAAAATCACGGGAGAGAGAGAGAGATTTTACTTTAATCCGAAAGAGTTATATGCAGAGATCAGTAGCTCTGTGATTACATGTGCGTTAGGGTTTTTATGATCCAGTCTCTCTCACGTTGGAGAGGGAGAAGTATTTATACATGAGAGGATAACTCTGGATAACTGTTTAATCTGGGTGGTTGGTCGCAATCGTAACAACTCGATCTGTTGGTTGTAACTACTTGATTCATTGGATGTAACCGCCTGATTTATTAGCTGGAGATAAGATCCATAGACCGGAGATAAGATTTGTTCACTCTGGGGTTGTTTGTTTTGCGTAAAAGATCGTAATTTGTAAATGACTCGTTACCCAGTTACAACTACGATGTTTGTTTGGACTGTAATTCGTAAAAGACTTACGCAACTCAACTGTCACTCACTTGCAACCCATTATCACTCACTTACAGTTCTGTTACAGTTAATTTTATGGTCATGCAAATTTGTATTATTTTTTATATTAATATTAAAAAATTTTAATATTTAATATTTTTAATATTTATTTGCAATATTAAACTTTTTAAATCACTAAATAGTTAATTTGTGATCAACTTTTTCACTTACGACTTGCACGTTACGACAACCAAACACCGTAAAATACAATATACTTTCCCACTTATAACTTTATATTACCACCAAACACCGTAAAACTTACATACATGTAATTCATTTACAACTGTAAAAGACTTTACCAATTACGATTTACGAATTACGATCAATTACGACAGCCAAACAGACCCTCTATGCAGTTGAAGTCTGATATGATAGCTCCTAGAATCCTGCTATTGAGCTGTGTCAGAGGATTTATTGGAGGCTTCCAATGTCGAGGGGGAATCGGGCTCAACGGTGGCTTGAGAGGTGACGTCAAGGCCACTGAGTTGGGGTTGAACCCAAGCTTTTGGGCGCTTGACCTGAGGTGGTGTCATGGTCGTCGAGTCAGGGTTAGACCCGAACTTATGGGTGCTTGATTTGAGGTTGGATGGCGAAGGCACACAATCGACAGTCGAATGATGGCCAGTCCCTGATTGTATCCCTGGGCGTGCCACTTGTCGCGATCTCGCTTTTGGGGCCAAAAATTGACCACTACAATTATAATGTCAAACTTCTTAATATTTGAAGGTAAAATGGGCAGGAGTAACACCCCCCACGTCTCATTAAAGAGAAATTAATAAAACAAATTATGAGACGCACTCTGAACACAATACAAAACACAAAAGTAAGTGGTGGATTATTGAGGCCCACCCCCTTCAAACAAAACAAAAGGCCAATAACAAGAATATAACTGTAACCCCCTGTCCCCTGACGTACGATTCACAGTATCAGTACACGATACGACGTATAATAATAATTTGACCTTTCTGGTAGTCAGATTGAGCCAATTTCAGTTTCAAATATCATTTTTTAATATTTTAGATTTTTCAGGATTTTCTGGAATTTTTCTGCATTATTTTGGAAAATCTCCGTAGTCGGTGTCGACCTATACCGATAATCGGCTTTACGATTTTTAATTCACAAATAGAGTAGAATTTTGAGAATCCGCTTTCACCATGTGTCTTAGAATCATAGGATCTACGCTAGGGTATTTTTGGTGATTTTTCTGAATTTATCAAAAATCGGGTCACACCGATGTCGCCCGATACCGGCGACATCTTCCAAGATTTTTAGTTTACAAATCGGACTGAATTTCTTCAAACGGTTTTCATATTATGCCTCAGTCTAATATTCTCTATTTTATGAAATTTTTGGGAACCATTCGGAGCTAGTCAATTTTTGACCCTATTAAAAGAATATAAACAATTCATTTTTTATTTCTTTTTTTTCTTCTTCCTTCTTCTTCTACATGCTTCTTCTCCACCGCCTTAACCCACCGCCTCAACTCTCTCTCTCCTCTTAAAAATCTCTCTCCCTCTCTCTTAATTTCCACACACTCTCTCTTAAATTCTCATTCTTTCTCTCTCTCTAAAACTCTCTCTCTCAAAGTTCTCTCCTCTCTCCCCTTCGCACTGTTCCAGGCCCGGGGGCGAGCTCGACCCACGCTCGCGGCCGGTGGCCGGCGCGCCACCGCGCCTCCCCAAGCCGGCCAACTCCTCCTCCTCTTTCCCTCTCCTTCTTCTTCCTCTTCTTCTTTTCTTCTTTTTCTTCTTTTCCTGTTCTTCTTCTTTCTTTCTTTCTTTCTTTTCTTTTCTCTTCTTCCTGTTTCTCTCTCTCTCTCCCATCCCCCCCTCTCTCTCACTCGGTCAGACCCGCCGCCGGCGGGCTCCCACGCCGCCGGCCAGCGGCGCTGGCCGGCCAAGGCGCGCGCAGCAGCAGCGAAGGCGCTGCTACTGCTGCTGCTGCTGCTGGCTTTGGGTTCGGGTATGAACCTGAACCCGACCCAGTAACCCTTTTGGGTTAACTTGAAACCCAATAACCCCTCAACCCAACCCGTTAACCCAATAACCCATAAATTAAGTTAAAACGGGTTTGGGTATTGGATCTAAACCCGACCCGTTATGAGCCCAAACCCGCATCCAAACCCAATAAAGGTAAATTTACAGAAAACCCCCTGTTCCATTTTATTAATTGCATTTGAAATATTTTTTTATACATATTTAACTCATTTCTGTTACTTTTAGTATTCGGACGATATCTGGAGCATCCGGACTCCGATTTGGACGATTCTGAAACCGTTGCGATCGTGGGAAAGAGAGCTACCTTCCTATGGCTAGTTTGTGAGTGTTTTTATTTTATAAATTATATTTTACCATGTTTAGTGAGATGAATTGATTGCTTTCTGCGCCAGATCTTGATTATGGATAAAATACGGTAACGATTAATTATTAACTAGTAATGATTGGACAGTCATTGTCATAGGAACAACCCAGAAGATTGTTAGGTATTTCCTGATTTAATATGAGGTAACAATAGTAACAATAAGTACTGACATAGACAACTCGGACACAGTCATCATACCTGTACAGGCACTGACACTCAGGCCACTATTTCACCATATTCTTGGACACTATTATGTCATGTATTGGATCACAGTTAGATAACTATCTTCACATGTATACTAATCCACGGTATTCGATGACACTACACTATCACTAGATATGAATGCAGGACACCGTATTGCATGCACTGGTATCATCTTTACACGGATACTGTAAGTTCACTGGACATGGTATTATATTAGACACTGACCAATATTATTACATATACTAGTAATACACAGATATGTTACACGAATTATTGCTACACATATATGTTCCACTAATACACGGATATACCAATTCATAGAGTATCGCATTTCATATTATTGTTCTCATCGTTATATGGATGCTCGATATACAGTTATCTCATGTTCACACATCACTGTACATATGCTCACCGCACGAGTGTACATGTATGTATTGTTTCTATCTTCTTGTCATCACCGTACATAGTACATGTATTCTTTTCCATGTTATCCCCATATTCCTGTTATATGCTTGTTTCCCGTTACTGATACTGTTATTCCCGTTACTGGATACATGAGCTGTTGATATGCGATATGTGGAATCCCACATCTAATGTTCCGGTTTCCCGTTATATTGTTCTATGCTATCAACAGAGCTCAGGTCCTGTTATCTTGTTACCTTTATCATGTACTGTATTTGTTCTTGTTACATTGTATACTTTCAATATCAGATCATAAAGATAACTTGGGTATGGGGGAGACTTGACGGTTGACTAGATCTTGTCAGGTGGATGTCTGGATCCATTGTTTGTCCCACTGCAGGGGACGGGGTAGTGCTGGCTACCGTCTGTTACTCATGAGCATCCCGTTTCCCGTTCTGTTTTAGCTCATTGAGATCCCGTTACATGTTACAGCCCTTAGCGGGCTGGCCCTAGTCTCAGCAGGCAGGGATCTGTTTAAGGCCGTTGTCCCGGGTATGCACGGGATACACCCACCTGACTAGAGCTCCTCGACCATGGGTTTCCAAGTAACATAAGACAACAGTATACACAATAGTGACGTCGGGAACATTTGTTATTTGGTCATTCTCTCGTTTGGATAATGGTACCCGTAGGCCATGTCCGGATGGGTTCGACTGGAGTGCGGGCTCCAGTATGAACTGCCAGTGGTATGAGACACTGGAAGAGATTGATTAAAATACTGGTTTGTACTGATTGCTACTATTGTATAAACAACATGACTTGTCTGATACATGTATACTATTGTGTAGTTGTACTTGTTACTGTTCCTGATACTTTATCCGCTATCATGTTACATGTATACTTTGTTATTTTACCTGGTACATGTTACACTTTCTGGGTGGCATACTACTCATGTATATGTATACTCTTCATTGCATATATTCTGTTTTCTGTATACCTGGCAGACATCATTACTGGCTATGTACAACACCGTATTATGGTTATATTGCATATGCCCATCTGCATGTTCACTTCTATCACGTCACCACTAGTATGTTCATTTCTATCACGTCACCACTAGACAACATTATTTAGTATATAAAACTGGATATGCCTCTAGACATGACCCGATGATAACATGCTAGGTAGTGATGGTATTAAAAGATGACATGTTTATATATTTCTACTGCTTATTATATGCTTATTCTATGGTATCACTAATACAACATCATGTATTATATTAGTATCGTGCTTGTATTACGATAGTATATTACTGCCTCCTTCATTTTACCACTCACTATGTCGCTTTCTGACGATCCTGAGTTTGCGTGCCCAGGTTGGAGATCTGAGTTATCGTATTGTCCGATAGTCTATTGGGTTCACATAGGAGACTCATCATCGAGACAATTCATAGGTATCTTTATGATTTATTACTGTTATCTTATTTATCCCTATTGTTCTATCTGTTATGATCACTAACCTCTTTCTACAGGTGTTCTTGTACTTATTTCCTGCTGGAACCCTTTGTATATGGAGATTATGTCCTGTACTGAGGCTTAACGTACGCATGAGGGTGTTTTCACCTCGCGTATGTACGTCGCCATAACGTCTCCGTATCCTTGGGATCGGGGCGTTACATAGTGGTATCAGAGCCTAGGTTCACACCTGGTGTGGGTAACCACCTGAATCAATGCTCGGGCTCTTACAACAGTACAACCAGATTCAGATTAGAATTCGTCTGTATCTAAATTTGGGATTCCAGCGACGAGTACAAGAATACACTATCATTGACAATTCATTCCTTGACTCTTTTGTATTCCTTACTTACAGTTATCAACCAGAATGTCCGATTTTCTTCTCGTTTTCTTTGCATCTTAGTGCTTCCAATCCGTTAGTGTTCGTTCACTACAATACTTCTCCATCTCGAGGTCCGTAGAGATCTCAGAGTGCGCAGCGAAAGTGTCGTGG
>JAVJIF010030727.1:0-207143 GCA_038442645.1 Agave tequilana | reverse complement strand
TAACTTCCCCCCCTACAACATAAGCACTGCATATTAATGTAATTGTGGGTATATTTATTGTTTTAGACTCCAAGTCTATGAAGCTGAATGAGGAGCACTCTTAAATTAGAGGAGTATCAAGTGACAATGCATGTTTTAGAATAGTGAAATCAATGATGTAACCTCTCACTTGGCCATACATTTGTGAATTGCTTATTCAGCAAAGAAACACATACATTTTGAGTTGTCCATTCATTTCTGTCAATGAATAGCAATCTATTTTGATCAGCATTGTCACCTAAATATGTGTACCATCCATGGCTTGAAATATCCTTATCGATATTGGTATTGACCATAGGTTTATGGTATCGGAATCGGGTCAGATTAGTAATATCAGTGTCATCTTGATCATATCAGGTCACATCGGTGCTAGGCATAAATATCGATATCCGGTGATATTTCAAACCTTGGTACCATCTATCAACCTATGCAACTCTACCAAGATTGTATATTAGAATTCATGCATATATTAACTAATAAGTAACTAAATAAATTGCCACTTTATCACATCAAGCACATCATATTGAGGTTGTTTCATAATCATGTTGTAGAATTACAAAAGGCATCTAGGAGTATGTGAAGTATCTGCTAATTGATTCATCAAGAAAAATAAATTATGTTCCAATAATCCTATTTTCTCTGTTTTGACCAACATGTGCAAGGGCATAAAAGCTCTTATTCTACACTTACATAAGTAGTATCACTCATCTTTCATAAATCTTGTTGCGTATTATGATGTTGAATTTTTTACAATAGTTATTATAATGGTGTTGGATTTGACAATTTTTTAGAATGGATGATGTTGCTTGCTTCGATCATATATCGAATTTTGCTGCTATATATAGTTAAATGGAAATGGTCAACTTGTTTGTATATTACTAGATTTCGATGTATAATTAAGTGTAAAACATCATATGCTTGGCATTGTTAGATTTGATTGTTTTAGTTGTTGTAGCATATTTCCTTGTTGTTCTTAGTATTCACAATACATATTTATAGTAAAATTGCCATCATGGCTATCTGCTACTTGATATACTTAATGAGAGTATTCTTAAGAAATTTATATCAATGCATAAAGTTTGATATTACATATTTTAAGGTATATGCTTCAAATAAAAATGTTTGAGGACATTAATTTCATGCACTGAATTAAATATTAGACATTTTCAACTATGTATTTTGAACTATATTGTGATCATGTATTAGAAAGTTTGAGCTAGGAGATGGTATATGCTCTATATTAAATTCTTTAAATTAAGTTATAATTGTTATGATTTCAGAAATTTACTTGGATGCATAATGTAAACGGTTCGATGGACAAAGATAAAGAATATAAGATGGTTTGGATGTGACATTGTCAATGTTTTGCAATATATGGCATATTTTGTTATGTTTGTTCTTAACTATGGTGAAGAGATTCATTCATATGAAGCCTTCCATGTACAAGCAATTACTGTCATCAGCTCCCATGCTTTACATCTATGGGGCTAGTTCTAATTGCATAAGCTACTTAAGAATGGCAACAAAACATTTTTCAAGCTAGCAAGATCATGAAGGAGAGAGGACAACTAAGGGATGTTAGAGAGGACAACTAAGGGATGTTATTTATCTTAGTGTTTGAAAAACAATGTCATGTTCTCGCACATTATCGGTCACAACACAAAAAGTAGGGTATTGGAGTAGAATTATTCATTCGTGTGAGACAATTAGCAAGTACTTCAATCAAGCCCTAAGTGCAATTTGTAATATAATTCAACATGTTTATGAAACAATCTGGACATAGACATGACATTCCAAAGAGTACCATTTCAGGAAGCATCTATTATTCTTGTTTCAAGGTAAAAAGAAATAAAATAAAATAATGTGTCAATATATTTGCCAATTTATTAGTTAATATATGCACAAATCACTCTAATATACAACGTGGTATAGGACTACATAAGACTAATAGATGTGACACTAAGACACATAATGGAGCAACAATGCTGGTTGAAATAGTCAGTCACTTCAGCAGCACAAAAGAAGCGACAAGTCAAGATGGTCTTTTTGCTGCTCCATCAAACATGTAATTCACATATGTAATGGCCTGGTGGCAGGGTTCGATTCGACTACTTGTTTGATTTATTGTTTTAAAGATGCAATTTTTGCTTGATCCTTTTCCAAGTTAAGAGCAATTCCAGAACAATTACATGCTTCATAAACTTAGGATCTAAAACAAGACGTGTAAAAATTAATAATAATAGCAATTCTTATATAGTAGGGAAATACTATTTGATTGATGGTGGTATGCAACAATGACTAGATATTATGACAATTTGGACACTTCTAAGCGATTAATGAGATTACTCGTTGAGGTGGCAACTCCATTCAACTATGTTTTAATATAATTCTATATCATATTTATTTGTAAAGATGCTATATAGTTGGAATCTATGACAATGCGATTTAAGATATGATAAAACAAATTATGGTAATGTTCTCTATAATTTTGAATTAAAGTAATTCATTTTTTATTAATGAAATCGTATATCAGTTGAGATAAATGCTTCCTTTGCTATATCAGGGTTTCCCCTCTTTTCTCATTTTGCAATAATGACTTCAAGATGGATGAAGTATTATACATTATTGTCAATTCTTTGGAGAATAATCTTTCCAAATAAACGTCATTTCAGTTTTAGATGCTGATTTTGCTATATTGCTTAAGTTTGAAGCAAAGTTGACCTTTATAGTATTATCTACTTTTGCTTCAATTTTTCTAATAAACCTTTGTGAAATGCTTGCTGTATCATTTAGAATGCTCCCCATAATTCTTTAATTACAGTTCACTTGTATATCACTTTCTTATTACTGGCAACTCCTAGCAATTATTAGAATGGAGGTAAAACATAATGAAGTGATATTTGACATGTTTTAACTGATTTTCTTCAAACTACCTTTCTATACCAGTTTAAGTTATTAAATTATTCTACATTTTTTTGGTCAAATTGATATTTTCTCCTTATGATTTTGATATTTTCTCCATGTTAGTGGCTCTTTTCGAATGGATTAAATAAACAGTAGGTCTAAAACTGTTATATGCTTATTGCACATACTTCTATTATCTCTTTTTAATCTTCATGACTTTATTATGTTTTGATAATACATAATACAGCCATCATTAATATGTGTTTTCAATTTTTTCAATTTTTACTACAGAGGTAAAACAGAATAAAGCGATCCTTAATATTTGTATCCTCTAACTATTTGCCATTTCCACCCATCTTTTGAGTGGATCGAATTCTTTAATTTTGGTTATTTTGAGACTCCAAGGAGATGCAAGATGAATATCTCCCCTCAAAACATGTACAAAGGAGAAAAAAACAAAAAGTAGATTCTGGGATTGTTCAAATTGGAAATGAAATGGATGTGATTATTTTGACTGCACAAATAAACTTCAATCTCAAGAAAGCATAGACAATGCAAATAATGCTAGCTAGAAATGAAGAATCGAGCTGAGGTGGGGAGTTTGCCTTGGAGACTAGCATTGATAGGTATGTGAGAATTACAAAAGTCAATAGTTTTAATCATTTGATTGCATTCCATGTTCATGGATGGGGTTAATAATAAGCTATATACTAAGAAAAATATAATTTAGTGGTAAGCATTTTTTGTGTTAGGCATTCATATATTTTGCATAATTTTTTCTGAACTTGTATTATTATACAAGATAGTATCCTTTATAACATTGGTTATTTGGTTATAAGATAGTCATATGAGTTCTTCAATAACCAATGACTCCAGATAACCCAAGGACGATCACCCCCAAACAAGGTTCTTCATATTTGTTTTCCTAAGGCAAGATTATCTATGGGTGTGATAAGCATACACCACTTTTCTTTCCCACTTTCTTCATGCCAAACAATAAAACTTTGAAAGACGCCAACTCCTGCTCCAGATTTTTTTCATGGCAACCAAACAAATTAAAACAAGAAAGTGGTTGCCACCTCAACTTGTCTACACTTTTTGGCATGCAAACGAGTTTTGCATGTATAAAGTGGTGAGAAAGTACTTCCATGCTTTCTCCCATTGTCTCATTCTCCTTTTGGTTTCCAACATCCAGACAGCCCCTTAAGAGTGATGCTCAAATCCTTTTCACGAATAGGCTTACCAATAGTTTTCCATGCAACCCAGACCATTTTTGAAAAACATGGAAAAGATATCCTTAAAAAACCATAGTAGAAGACTGAATATACAAGGAAATAGACACAACATGTTAATTAGGATTTCCAGCCGCAGGAAAATTGTTTCACCAGCATTAGATCATCTCTCTTATCAACAGATCTTCTGAAGAATGTACAGGCAACTTTCCAACTAAGGATGATAAATTAAGGGAAAACACGTTAGTTGATATTAGAACTTAATGATTTTGCTCCACTCTAGTAGAAGAATTCCGGGCACCAAAAATTAACTCTTGAACTTGTTAGTGCTTGGACAAGAGCCTTTCTCGTTTTCTCAAACTATAAAGAAAGAGAATAGTATAATTCATGTAAATAAAAAAGAACCATTATATAATGCTGCTCACTTTTGAACAGTACAAGTGCATTATTCTCAACGTTGGTAACGATCCTGTATAGTACAGAACTTCATCCCACTTATCATCATACAAAGATTAGAAAAGCACAGCGTGAAGAACATTGCAAGATGTAGCGGATGCACAACCCCTCACCTATATCTGTGTTCTGTATAACATTAATTAGCTAATGCATTCGTACAAAAGTTTGACTAAAGTATGATTTATTGGCTCTCAGTTAAATAATTCCAAAACATCTAGCATAAAGTTATGTTACTTGGACATGTGTCATATCTCCACACACAAAGTTAAATGATCTAGGATACGGTCCCTATTGGTAGTCATCAAACAATTGAGAATGTGAAATATCAGAACCTTATATGTTTGTGTGAAGAAATTCCCTATTTATCGCTCATAATTTTAGGTGCGAAGTTGATAGTGGGTAAGCCAAATGAATGGAACATCATAAAACATCACAAATTTCTTAGTTTTTGGCACAGTGAAAAATCCCCTCAATTGATTTCCACATTGTCCACCTCCATATGCTCTAAAACATGACACTAACAAATTATCTATTACACATAAGAAAACTGAAATGCCAGCAATAATTTATTTAATAGCAAGGATTAGTAACATACTTGAGTAGCAGCTGCATATCAGGGCCAGGATACCGGATTTCGATCACCGGGGCATGGCCGGGCGTTGAGAATGCATTGAGGCAATCCACAAACAGACCCAAACTCAGCCCGAACCTCGGCCGGCCTTCAGCCGCATACTCATAAGCCACAAACAGCTGTAAGCAAATAAAGACAAAATCCCCAATTTCAATTCAGAAAGTTGATGATAGCAGAGATTTAGTTTGGGGGCAAATCAGAGCATGTACCTCGCGCTTGAGGTAGACCTTGGCCTGAAGGCAGCCGCTCTCCTCGACGATGAGGACGATCCCGTGCTCGGAGAGCTCGACGACCGCGTCCTGATCAGGGGAGAAGTGGAAACCCTAGAAAAAATAAGAAAAGCAGAAGAAAGAAGAAGAGAATGAGAGCGAGTTGCAGGTTAGGGTTTTGCGAAGAACCTGATGTCTCTTCCATCGGACGGAACTGAGAGCGTCGACGATCCCCTGAACGCTGTCGAGCTGGCACACCAGATCTGGAGCGTCGTCGGAGCCCGCGCCCGATGAGCTCATCTCCGCACCCCTTTTTTGTCTTCCCGCCCAAATTCCAGTGTCTTCCAAGGTCTCTCCAAGTTGGGCAGCCTTGTGAGCACGTCCACCGCACGTGATAACATAACCCGTCTTAAAAAGAGAGTTGCTAATATTAAATATTTTATATTATTTTTTTAAAAAGTTAATCCCTTTTCCATTTTCAAATATAAAACTAAAACACCGCTTGAAGAGGTGGAAACCGTGCTCAGGAGAGGCCGATGACAGCGAAGGAGAGGGCAACGACTTTACTTGAGGAGGAGGAAGAGGAGCGGGCAAGGGAAAAGGAGGGAGGAGGGTAGAAGAGGGAGGGAGAAAGACGTTGCTGGCAAATTGGACGGCTGAGTCTCTCTCTCTCTCTCTCTCTCTCTCTATATATATATATATATATATATATATATATATATATATTATATATTATATATATATATATATATATATATATATATATAATATATATATGGGGTTACTGTACCTCAGCCGACAGGCTGAGAGACTTCTCTCAGCCGGCGGACGTGGCAAAATCACCGCCCCACATCTGTCATCAATTTTGGCGGACAAATCTTGAAAAATCCCGCCCAATTTAATGCCAGTCACCTCAACATTATATTTCCGAAAATACCCTCCCTCACAACTTTCTACCGTATGTAAAAAAAGTTGGCTACCAAAAAAATTTACAGCTCTAAAATTTCAACCGGCGATTCTGATCCAAAATAGTTATTTTCTTTCACAAATTTGATCCTTTTTTTAAAGAATATATTTGCAACTGATGGCGCCTAAGAAATCATCCGTGGAAAAAGGTACTACAAAAAATGATATTTTCAAATTTTTTTAGCATTTGTGTATTTTAATAGTTTTAAATTTTTTTCCAGATTTATTTCCGAGGTCGCAATTTTTTTTAATTTTTTTTAATTTGGAACCATGGTCGCAGTTCAGAAAGAGATTTTGAAACTTTAGATGTCGAATAAATTTTTAAATTTATAAATTTTGTAACATGATGATAAAGGTCCTATTTTTCACCTTTTTTTTATTTTCTTCTATTTTACTATTTCTTAGTATTTTCGAAAAAATTGATGTGCATACACTGCATGTGACCTCGGTCGCAATTGTTTAAAATATGAGTTGTCGTCTCTTGCGACCAAGGTCGCAGTGTATTTAATGTCATTTATTTTATCATACTTGGGTCGCAGTTGTTTCTGATTGCAGTGTAGTCTTATGCGACCTTGGTCGCAGTGTCGAAACGGGTCACAGTTGTTTTTGATTGCACTGTAGTCTTTTGCGACCTTGCTCGCTGTGTCGACCCTGGTCGAAGTTGTTTCTGATTGCACTGTAGTCTTATGCGACCTGGTCAAAGTGTCGTCCCTGGTCTAAGTTTATGTTTGCAAAGTATGACTGCGACCGTGGTCGCAGTTTATAAAAGAAAATATGCTTTTTACAAACATTGGTCGCAGTGTATGATTGCACTGTAGTCGTATGCGACACTGGTCGCAGTGTCGTCCGGGTGCAAGTTGTTTGTGTTTACATTGTATGACTGCGACCGAAGTCGCAGTTTATTAGAAACAAATATGCCTTTGACCCCCTTATAATTTTAAATGATCATTGGTCTGAACTGTTTATTTTTTCTTACTATGTAGGTAAACAACAGATAAAGGTTCGTCCTCTGAGATCAAGCCTGAAACCTATGTGCGAGTTGATGAAGAAATTTAAAAAGTACATTCACGCAGATTTCGTAGAGGCGATGAACAATACCCCATTTGGCCCAATCTTCATGGCGTTCTACAATGAACAATTTGGGGCTGAAAAGGGTCTAAAATCAAACGTTGCTGTGCTGCGTATTTTAGACCAGTATGATAGGGATATAAGGACCTTTAGAATTGGGGGCAAACAGATTGAGTTAACAGTGGAGGATGTTGCCCTCACATTTGGTCTACCTATCATTGGGGCAGATTTTGTGATGAATAAAACATGTACAATGAAAGATAGAGGGGTGATAAAATATTATTTCCCCAATATAAAGAAGATCACTAAAGTATCAATTGAAGATGCTTTGGATGATCTTCTTGTCAAGAAGAGGCGGAGAGGTGTATTGGATGTGACAAAGGATGAACAGCTTGAGCAGCAATTGACTTTACATGAAATTATAAGAGACATGCACAGACTTACAGCTCAAGACTTTACCACATTAATCATCCTATACATGTCGGCCACTCTTTTCTTCTCTGGCAGTAAATGCACGGTGCCGTGGTATATTGTGGAACAGATTGCCAATATGCAGCTGATGAGGACAATATGCTGGGCAAAAGCTGTTTGGCAATTCCTAATTGAGTCAATGGACATCTTCAGGCAAACCACGTACGAGCTGCAAGGATGCTCCGTGCAAATAATTGTAAGTACAAATCTCAAATTTGGCAAACATTGTATGAAATTTATCCAAAAAAATTGTGAATATCTGTGTAAACTAATTTAATTTTCCTTTTTTACAGTATTGGCTATGTGAGAGGGCTCTTATTTTTGAGCCGAGGTCTGGTTTGGAGGACATAACCCACGCGTTTTAAGATGGGACCTCCAAAATATTAGTAGATCTCTACTTGAAGTTGATCTAAGTGAGATTGACAGCAATATTGTAAGTTAGACTTCTTTTTATGTTCAGTACAAATAAAATGAGACCATAGTCGCAGTATTGAGCTGCACCTTTCGCAGTTCGTTTTGTGCCTGCAAACAATGTGCGACCATGGTCGCAATCTCTTGAAAATACCTTACATGGAATACGACCATGGTCGCAGTGTTGAGCTGCATGGCTTGGCAGATAATTTGAGAATGACAAACATACTGCGACCATGGTCGCATTCTTTTCAAACATACTTCATAAATAAAACTGCGACCATGGTCGCAGTATCATTATTTCATTATTTTATTTTTAACTTTCCTTTTTATGTTTATTTTCAGATTTTGAATCGAATGGCCAACATCTCTATTGCTGAAAAAAATATGGTTGGCCTTCCTGTTGAAGGAAGAGGAGGAGGAAGAAGAAGAAGCAGAAGATGAAGATGAAGAAGGAAAAGAAGAAGAAGGAGATGAAGGAGGCCATACATATAATGAAGCTGACATCCCGACGGAAAATGAGCCAGAAGCGGCTGAAACGAGTGAGCAACAACCATCTTTTACAGGTTATTTGCCACCACTACGGGATGATCAAGCTGAAGAGATAAAAGAGTTGAGGTCTCAAAATCAGCACTTGAGAGAATATGTTTCTCAGCTCGAAATGAAAATTGAAAAAATGGAGACTGAGAGCAGACTCAAGGCTGAATTAAAAATAAAAAAGAAAGAAAAAAGAGAGAAGAAAAAAACTAAAAAGACAGCAGAGGAAATTAAAAGTGGAAGAAGAACAAGAGCTGCTGAGAGCAACCGCTGCTGCGGAGAAGGAGAAGGAGAAGAAGAGGGAAGAAGAGGAGCATGAGAGAAGAAGATTGGAAAAAGAGAAGGAAAGGGAGGAGAGGAGGAGAGAAATGGAGAAGAAGGAGAAGAAGAGGGAAGAGGAGGAGCATGAGAGGAGAAGATTGGTTGAAGAGAAGGAAAAAGAGGAGAGGAGGAGAAGTGGAGGAGAAGGAGAAGAGAAGAAGGGAAGAGGAAGAGAATGAGAGGAGAATGAGGGAAGAAGAGGAGAAGGAGAAGAAGAGGAGGGAAAAGGAGGAGCAGGAAAAGGAGGAGAGGAGTAGGGAAGAGGAGGGGGAGGAGAGGAGGAAGAGGGAAGAGGAGGAGAATGAGAAGAGAAGGAGAGACGAGCAGAGGAGGAGGGAAGAGGAGGAGCAGAAGAATATGAGCATTGAAAAGGAGAAGAAGGAGAAGGAAAAGAGGAGGATAGAAGAGGAGGAGCAGGAAAAGGAGAAGAGGAGAAAGGTGTTGGAGGAGTTAAAGAAGAAGAGGGAGAAAAGGAGGAAAGTGGAGGAAGAGAAAATTAGAAGGAAGGCTGAAGAGGAAAAGGAGAACAGAAGAATGAAGGAACAGATGGAGAAGCAGACTGAAGAGGAGAAGAAGAAAAAACTGGAAGAGGATAAAATCATGGGTTCTGAGTCTATTTTAATATTACTGGAGAAGATATCCCAAGTTTTTCTCTGAATATAACTCAAATGACTCAAGAAATCCAAAGAGATAAAGCTTCTGAAGAAGAAATTCAAGAACATACTTCGCCTCAGAAGCAATCCTCAAAAGAAGCTGTTTTGGAATACTCTAAAGGAACGATAGAAAGGGGAGTCAAAGAACGCAGGCGCGCTGAAAGAGATCGCGATGACTCCGAGTTCGTTTATCCAAAACAGAAGAAGAAAAAAATGAACATCCTCTTCCACAGCCTGCGGCTGTGAGTTCTGCCGCTGGTTTCGGTGACAAAGAGATTTCCTCTACAGAGCCAAAATCAAGAGAATTGACCGAAACCAGAGCATACAGAATTCTGCAGCCCCATCAACAAGCTCTTGTAAAAAATTCTTCGACAAGTCCTTCTCTGAGTAAGTTAATTCATATCAAAAAATTGTTATACCTTTATATAAGAACAATTAAATTGCTAACTTTGTTTTGAATATCTTGCAGTTCTACTGCGTATCAGGATACCGAAAACGGAATCATGATTACAAGAAATGACATTGAGGACCTGATGTTCAGTAGAGACTTAGATGCAAACATTATTCATTTCTACATGAAGCATATTGAGAAAGGAGAAGGATTAAAAAGCATATTCTTCCGGAGCGAAGCTTGGGTAAAAAATCTACTTTAGCCTTTACGGTTTAATGTAATATAAATTGTGGAACAGACTAATATTCTCTATCTCTGTGTAGGCATGTACTGCGACTAAGGTCGCAGTTTATAATTTAAATGTATTGTGACTAACTCAGGTATTGCGATCAAGGTCGCAGTTTATAATTAAAATGTATTGTGACTAACTCAGGTACTGCGACTAAGGTCGCAGTTTATATATAACATGTACTGATATTAACTCATGTACTGCGACTAAGGTCGCAGTCCATGAAAATATTAATTACAACGAATATAATTTGGTACAGAAAAGAGTGCGACCTAAATAGCAGTTGCTGGCCGTCTTTATCAGATAACAACACTGCGACCTTGGTCGCTATATTAATTACTATAAAAATGTGTTAATAAGAAACGCTGCGACCTTGATCGCAGTCTCTTGTATTGACTTAATGACTTCTTAATTTAATTAATTTTTTCTTATATTTTAAATTCATTTTGTATTTTATTTAATTTTGTTTTTTCTTGCCCGCAGCACGGTGTTGTAAATAAAAGTGAAGATCTGGAAAATCATTTCATCAAGCAGAAGCTGTTGAAAAACTGGACAGCTGATGTGCAGTACATGTTCTTCCCGATCAATCACAAACATAGTGCTGAAGATCTCGGATTTCACTGGACCTTGCTGGTATTTGATTGCGATACACAAGTGGTTTTATTACAACTCTTTGGTTCCAGCTGACAAAAAAAGTAGTATATCAAAGCTTTACCAAAAAGATGTAAGAATAATGGTGAGTTGAAGTTTAATATTTTGATTACTGGAAACTTGCATTTATTTGATTAATACTAATTTTTGTTCCTATTGACATTGCAGAAAGAAAGATTATTACAGATTTTTGAGATTGATTTCAATAAATTAATGAGAAAAAAAATATAAAATACGAAAAATGCCCCCAACAATCAAACATGTATATAAATTTTTGACATCTCCTTACATTTATATTTTCTACCTTTTTTAGTACCAAAAATCTAATTTCAATTAATGATTACTCTATGAAATTTTCAGTGTTGATTGCGGTGTATATGTATGCAAGTACATGGAAAGCATAGCGTCTGGTAGTCCATCAGCTGTTGATACTGTTACGGATGCTCATGTACAGAGATTAAGAAGTGAGCTTGCATACATGATACTTACAGATAGAGAGAAGAGTTGGGATGAAGAAACAGAAATGATACGAAGGATGACATTTCAAGACTGACAGTTGACAAATTATTGATATACCACAATTTTTATTTTATAAATGTAAAAAAATAATTGCAATTGCAATTCATTATAATTATTTTGTTTTATTGATTTAATTTATGAACATTTCTATACATTTATTTATTATAAGTTCCATTGATTATTTCCAATCTACAGTTGTTACACCTTGGATTTTACTTTGCGTATTGATATTAGAAACAAACATGCGTTCAGCAATTGTACTGCGACCAAAGTCGCAGTAATGACCTGTTTGAGTTTTAGCATTTCCTTATACGGCGATACTTTAATCGAGACAGCGATAATGGTCGCAGTTACTTAATCATTTATCAGTTCCCAATGCGACTATGGTCTAAATCAATAATTAAGTTATTTCACCCGAATAAAATTTTAAAATAAAGGTTGCGACTTTGGTCGCAGTTGCTGGCCGCAGTCTTAATAATACAACAACACGGCGACCTTGGTCGCAGTTGCTGGCGGCAGTCTTAATCAACAACAACACTGCGACCTTGGTCGCTATGCATGTTAATATAAAGGAAACACATACCTATTGTATTGCGACCTAAGTCGCAGACCATGTACTGCGACCCCTAGATTGCAATTGCTGACCATATTTATCAATAACAACACTGCGACCTTGGTCGCAAATAACCATGTACACTGCGACCAAAAGACTCTGAGTAC
Organism: Agave tequilana; assembly: GCA_038442645.1. Lineage (NCBI taxonomy): Eukaryota > Viridiplantae > Streptophyta > Magnoliopsida > Asparagales > Asparagaceae > Agave > Agave tequilana. The sequence continues at coordinate 194,675 of JAVJIF010030727.1, read as the reverse complement.
ATTATATACAAAAAAATTAAACAATGTAGGAGAATTTGGAAGCAGTAAAACTTTAAAGTACAACTACTTACAAAAATAATACAGTAGAAATCAAAGAATGAAAATAAATCTGATTAAAATGACACGCCAGTGGCAGACTGCGACATGAATCTCTCTACACTGTGCGACCCTGGTCGCACTTCATGGAAAAATTGAAGTCTTTGTTCCTTCAAGATGGAGGCAACCCAAACCTACTTCTTCTGCCATTAAAAAAGAAATAGTAAGAATTTTAAAGATACATCATTATAAAAAATGATTAGCTGGTTTAATGTAATACCAGTAACGGACAACCAATCCTGTAATGGCCCAGCTCTTGGCAGTTACCACATCTTTGATGCTTAACTTCCTTCGATATATAGAATCTTCAAAACCAGACTTAAGCCTGGATGCAGCTCTAGGCCTCCCCTTGGTTGGTACAGGACCAATTGGATCACGTATATTCAATTCTTCACCATCTCGCAATACGACAACGGATCCACTGGAACCAACTGTAGCTTTAGGCTGTGATGAATGATCATTTCCTGACATGGCTCGTATTCTCTAGTGGTTTCTTGGGCAAAACTTTTCAAATAAACCTCCAACTTTGAAAGATGGATATCAGAATCAGCGACCATGTCAAGAATTGCATTAAATTTTGAACGAATTGTCCACAATCTAGCCGTCCGTGGAGTACCTTGACTGGGAAAAGGCCTGATACCATTTTCAATTGCAACGTTTTTGTAACGAGCATCCAACCTCCATCTCTGAAGTATATATGATTCCGGTATATGTGTAACGTGATTGCGCCACAAAATACACAGAATATGTCTACATAGGATACCCTCTGTTTCAAATAACGAGCAACTACAAGAAACATGAAGTTCCTCACGCTTATCATAACTGACCTTTTCCCAGCCGTCTTTTGATTCTGAAAAATTACCAACCAAATATATTGATCCAGGTTTGTCATGTTCCACCTCTTCTGAAAATAGTGTCATTACAACTGCCCATTCCTTTTGGAACAACTGAAAAATCTTCGGTGTATACAACTTCGAAACCTGTATCTCATATGGATTGGATGTACAATTGGGCACATAATTCAAACTCCTAAAATCTTGAAGAGATTCAGATGTACGACGGGAAGCAACAGCTTTATCATATTGGTGAACAAATTCCATAGTTTAGTGTTTGAGTTAACAAAACCATCAAAGAAGGAATTAATACTCTCGGACCTCTGACTGGTTGTCATTCCAGCACAGAAAACATCCTTGAGATATGCATTAACCAATGTCCACGGAGCCTGTACATCTTCATCAACCAACTGTCATCTTCTTCTTCTAACTGATATTTTTCATTCATCAGACGCCATCGTTCCTCACAAGTGCTTATATCGCGGGAGGTGTACCAAGCATGAAAATCGGAGACCATATCTTCTCTATACTTGTTTGACAATGGGATTTGTTGCTCGGCAATATGTTTTCGCACATGCCAGAAACAGTAACAGTGCCGAGAAGTTGGGAAAACAATCTTGATGGCGTCACCAATCTGCGCATCCTGATCAGTAATAATCAGCTTCGGTTCAACTCCATGCATGCACTTGAGCCATTTTTGGAATAACCAAACAAAAGTATCCCTCTGCTCATCAGCAAGCAATGCACAGCTGAACAAAATTGACTGCCGGTGATGATTTACTCCAGTGAATGGAGCAAATGGCAAGCTCAAGTGATTAGTCCTGTATGTTGTGTCAAAAACGATCACATCACAGAACCTCAGATACGAGGAAATAGCTCTTCCATCAGCCCAAAAAATGCTTCTCAGTGTGCCCGCGTTATCGACTTCACTTGAAAAGAAGAATTCTGGATCGGTCTCGGCTTTCTCTTGAAAATATTTGATAATAGCAATAAACTCATGGCCGCAATTATTTCTACGTTGACGAGTGAAATCAATAACTTGTTGAGGCCTCACTTCTTCACAGCCTTCTCCCTAGCTCATTGCATTCACAACGTGGGAAATATTTGAAGCCGCATTCCAACATCAACCAGATTGGTCATAATGCTTCTGCTAATTTTGAACGATGATTCTGGTGAGAGTAATAGTGATGTACCTTATCCGGACTTGACAATTCATGTGAATGAGTATCAACAAATTTTGTGATAACCCAATGTCTTTTGTCCAAAAAAAACGAAGACGGATATGCATCTCAGCATGAGCTACTCTAGTGTTAACTCGACGATGCACTGTAAGCCCCTCTTGTCTTTTGTCACACAACTTCTTCAGACCTTCCTTGTTGTAGCAAAATTTTCTGCAAATAATCTCATAAGGAGGCTTCCGTGACTTATCTGTACCTTTTCTTCTCACGCTAAAACCTCTATTCCTTGCAAAACAATTGTAGAAATTGTATGCTTCCATATCCGACAGGAACTGTTTCCCTATAAACTTATCTGGGCTTCCAGACATTTCTCCATGTGCATTCATGTCCTACAAAAAACAATTACACGAATTAATGAATATAAATCTTTTTTAGATATCACTGTAATATAAAATATAAGTTATATAAATGCGACCAAGGTCGCATAAGACATGAAAACTATATTACTTCTTATCAAATACTGCGACCAAGATCGCAGTTATTCGTATGAGAAGAAATCTATATTAATTCTTACTAAAGACTGCGACCTAAGTCGCAGTAAATAAAAATAAGATTTCACATACGACATGAAATCTATAATACTTCTTTATTGAAGATTGCGACCTAAGTCGCAGTTATCCGTATGTGAAGAAATCTATATTACTCCTTACTAAAGACTGCGACTTAAGTCGCAGTTATCCGTATGTGAAGAAATCTATATTACTCCTTGCCAAAGACTGCGACTTAAGTCGCAGTTTCCCGTATGTGAAGAAATCTATATTACTCCTCACAAAAGACTGCGACCTAAGACGCATACCCAAAAAAAAAGATTTCACAGCCGGAGACTATTTTCAAATAAGATTGCGACCGAATATTAAAACGGTCGCATTTCTGAAACTTTAAATCATTTGTTATAGGTCGCAGTACCTCATAGACTTAAAGAGAAAAATTCAATATTTAAGAAATTGTTTTTAAAAAAAATGAAACAATTAAAACCTGTTGATCGACATGCAAAGATGTCAACCCTTCAAGATTTTCAATATTCTGAGAGAAAGTAGAACCAGATGCAATATCTTCCATATTTAGATCGCCAGTAGACTGCTCGGACGTCGACATTTAATATTTTGGAGAAAAAATTGATCTGAAAAGATTTTATATTTTCAGAAAAAAGTTTAACGCAGGCTGAAAAGGAGAAACTAAATCTTTCAAAAAGAAGTAAGGAAATAGGGGGAAAAGTAATTTATATAGAATAACCTAAAACCTATAAAGAGCGGCAAAAAATAATAATAAACAATAAGGAAGGTTACCGAAAGAGTTGCTTTTCATAAGGGGTATTTGGTAATTTAACTTCTTCCTAAAAGCGTGCCGCGAGTCAGTGAAGTGACAAATTGAGCCACGTCACCGCAGGCTGAGAGAGTACTCTCAGCCCTCAGGCTGATATACATTTTTCTGTATATATGTGTGTGTGTGTGTGTGTGATGAAGACAGACAAACTTTGTGAAGGAATTACAGGAGAAAATCTTGCTTCGCTCGGTTTTGATGGTTAATTCTTCACTTAAATTTTCCCAAAAAGTTAAGAAAGTATGATTAAAATGTGTAGATAGTTCGTCTTGCATTAGGAGATAAAAGTACTCCCTCCGTATATATGCACTAATACTTTCTTATATAGATTCGTTACTTAGACAGTTATGAAATTCTAAAGCATCAGTCTTTTCTTTGCGAAAAAAGGGGAAAGTGCTCACATCAAATTGACATAAGCCTCTTTGTTGTCTCGACCTAGCAGACGTCTTCAAGTAACAAAGAGCTCTTCTTGTCGATCTAAGATTTAACATACGGATATCTTTTAGCTACGCTTCGCTTTAATAATTAGATTCATATCGTGAATTATATCCTAACATCAAGCCCTCTTCTTTGATTGTTGCATATTGTTCCTGGGATTAATATCAATAGCTTTAAAACAAAATATTAAATCTTCTTTTGTCCCGTGTGATCATCTAACTAAGCATTAGCATGTTAGATTAATAAGCACGATTTTTAACATGTTGCTTTGATTAAATGTTCCAATTAATACGGATCTAGATTTTAATTATAAAACTCTAGTTTTTATTGTTGGAAATAATTCAACATGTTTGGGCTCACATATGTGAATTTAATGTGTATGACTATCATAAAGAATAGTCCAAATTAATTGTGATCTAATACAATTAATAATTGGACTAGCATGTATTAAATTGTCATGGATTTAATGTGTAAATAGTTATGTAATTTCAAATTTGATGAAGGGCCAAATTGAAAAAAAAGAATAACGGATAGAATTAGTTATTATTTAAGGGATCATGGTCCCCAAAAGAATGTATCTTCTTCTTCTTTTTGAGATCCCTTCAAGTAGAGAGCAAAAACTCAGAGGAATACAGATCTTTGGAAGGCTTCTCCATCCCAACAATTCAAGAAATTCAATTATAGATCAAGGTATGCTTCCGCTCTTATTATTTTTATTTTCTCAATCAATGAATCTTCATGGAGACTAGATCTATATTTTAGGATTTAATCTATGTTAAAATAAAGTTATGATTTTGATCTTATTTATTCTAAGAATTATTATTATAGATCAAATCTTTTTATTTAATTAAAGATCCAACAATTGGTATCAGAGCCACTCCATTGAGGATTTCTAAATTTGAGAATTAAAAAAATTATTATTCTGGGCCAAGCGCTGCTGCGCCGGGCGCCGGGCGCGACGCTCTAGGGCACCGCGCATCTTCTGGTGGCGCCGGGGCGTTGCGCCCGAGCGTCACACAATTTTGGGTCCTTTTTTGGTGCAATTTTGAGACTTTTCAAAAATTTTAAACAAATTTTGGATATATCTAATAAATTATTGAGATTGTCTAACGTTTAATAAAAAACTAATTGAAATAAGATGTTGGCAAAGTGACCTCTCTTGTGTAGATTAACTTCTTGAGAATATTGAGATATTTATGTTTGTTTGAATTCATGCGAGTATTAACCGGCTCCAAAGAAGGATAATATTTGATCGAATTGTATAAGCACTTGTATGATAAATGTGTAACAATTATAAGATTTCCATGTGAATAATAAGTTGATCCAAAAAATTTATTATTTGACAGGATTTATTGTCAACATTTGATTGCTACACCAAGAGTACCACTTACAAGTTAATATTACTGTCCACAGACTTGATATTAATGTTGTGTAAGGTATCTTGAGATGTATTCCATAATTGTTTAAATTTAAAAATATTTATTTGTTATGATCTGAACATGCATGCTTATTTAGTTTATTCTCTGTATAGCTATTATATTTGTTGTTGCTATATCTGCAAAAACAAACAGTATTCCAATATTTAATGGGACAAACTTCAAGAAATGAAAAGAGAAAGTCTTAATCATTCTTGGCTGCATGGATCTAGATCTTGCACTAAGGATAGAGCAACCTGCTTCTCTTATGACTAAAAGTTCTTCTGATGATAGGAGGAACTTTGAGAAGTGGGAAATGCTCTAATCGCATAAGTCCAATGATCGTAAAGCACCACATTTCGGAAGCCTTTCGAGGTGCAGTATTTAATGAGATAACTTTGGCTAAAGATTTCCTTGCCGAAATTGAAAAATATTTTGCAAAGAACGATAAGACAGAAACAAGCACGGTTTTAGCTAGCTTGATTTCTATGAAGTACAAGGGTAAGGGAAACATAAGGGAGTACATCATGCAGATGTCTCATATAAAGCTCGAGTTGTCTAAGGACTTGCTCGTGCATTTGGTATTGATTTCGCTTCATGCACACTTCAGTCAATTTAAGACCAGTTATAACTGTCAGAAGGAGAAATGAAGTCTAAATGAGCTTAAGCATGAGAAATTTGAAAGTGCTCATCTGGTCAGTACATCTGTCACGCCCCGCTTACCACTAAAGCGAGATAAACACGTGACTTGGGCTGGTGACATAATCAAAAGAGCATACTAAGCCTCTAACTTGTAAATTATGTCATTTTTCTATCTGCTGCACATATATATTTCAAGTCCAAATGGAGTACACATACATGAAACAAAACTAAATAACTGGTACAAATGTATATACTGAGAAATGAGTTTAAACTCTCTTATACATACATCTATGAAATAAGTAAATAACTAAAAAAATCTCTAAGTCTCCTACCGAGCTCCAGCTGGTTCCTCGTAGTACTCCTTGGCCTCAGTCGATATTTTCATGTATTCTCTGCTATCTAGGGCAAGTAAACCCGGGGAGTCAGAAAACTCCCGACAAGTACAACAAGAAGTATGCAAGTATGTGCAGAATACGAAAATATGCATGAACAAGGAAAGGACTAGCAATATGCAATCAATAGTACTTATTTATCATGAGCTTATTATTGAAACCAATCATATGATATCCATGTCAAGATGATAAACAAGCATGTACTAAACATACGTACAGTCATAGCATGAAGTAAGTGAAGAAAAATAAATATCGCTAAACAATCAACCAATAATACTCGTCACCAGAAACACACAACTATAAAGTTAATTACGAAGATGTCCCTAGGAGTTACTAATTAGGTGAGACTATCCCAACTGTCACGTGCAGTAGACGTACCCATTCTACGCCTACTACATATGTCAATTGGGTGCTAAAACGCGAAAATGACTATGTCCCATACCACAGCCTATTCCCGCATATCAATCAATGATTATCGTTGTTTGGAAGCGGCTAGTGAAAAAAGCGTCCATGTACCCCAGCGGGAACCATGCCAGGAATAATACAGTATAGTAATATATAATTAGAATAAGCTCATCAATAACTCATGTCACGAAGTGACATGCACCATGTAAAATAAACACCACCATACCTTGTGCATAGGTAGGGGTACTCAAGATACACTTTCTCAGTTTTCACCATCAATTTTTCCCATATTAGCCCTGTGTCTTGTCACTTTTTACAACTAAATTTATTATAGAACATCAATATTCTTGCGTGAACCAAGTGCCAAGAACAACCATGCCACCATGTCTTTGTCAAGCCATATAATCACCATGTACCACTTTCTCAAGTAATTCCAATTACATGCTCACGCAAGTGTTTATCCATGCCGTTTAAACTTTCATGTTCATGTTCATATTCATACTCATGTGTTCATGTCCAAGATGATCATGTTGTAATTCATGTATCATAGTATTTTTCTACGTGAATAAGATCAATCATGTCGGTTATTTGTTATTATGTAGCAAATTGTTCTAGCACAATTTAACTCGAGGTAACAATAGCATACATGAAAACCAGTAACAAATAATAACAACATGTCTCAATTCATCCATAACCAAGTTTTGAATTTAAACTTAGAAACTTGACCTCTATTAAGGCTAAGATTTTGATTTTATGTTAAAGTTTCATTAAAGGGTTCAACATGGAGTAAACATAAATTATCATAAATTCTTAGACTATTTTATGAAAGCTAAACTATTTTAGCATTCTAGATCGATTTTTTTTTTAGAAAACTTGTTGGAGCTAAACGGTGATATTTTAGAGCTGGAAATGATTTTTAGAAGTTACGGGGGCTAATCAGTAATATTTCAGGTCTGAAAATAGTTGTCAGGAAATTACAGAGACTTAACCATGATTATTTCAGGTTCAGAAATAGTTTTCAAAAACAGGGACTTAACAGCAGTTATTTTAGGTCTGGAAATAATTTTCAGGAATTACAAGGACTTAACAGCAGTTATTTCAGGACCAAACAGAATTTTCAGAATAGTCAGGGACTAAACAAAATTTATTCAGGACTTAATAGAATTTTCAGAATAGTCAGGGGCTAAACAGAAATTTTAGAATGACAAACACATCAAAATAATTTTGAAATATCCTTTTTTGAAACTTAACTGCAGGAAAACTTTTATCCACTAATAACAAATGATTGATAAAAAAAATTTAGATTACATGATACAACAAATTAGGAGTAGGAAAGATGAAAATTAAAATTTGTTAAGTTTTTCATAATTTAACACATGTGAGTTTTATGTGAAAGTTACATCTTGCATTTTTAACATTTAGAGTGATAGTCTAATCACATGCTTATGTTTTTGGCTATGAGTTTATTCAGGTTACATGTAATATTGAATTATCTCTACAAAAGTTGCTTTATATTATATGATATTTTTACTTGGAGATGTTTTTATATCTTTTTTTAGCATAAATATTGATAAATAAGTCCTAATCTCCTTATGAAGTCCCTGCATCTTCATGTAACTGATCAAAGCTTGACAAATAGATACCCCTGACCTACCATATATTTGCATAAATATGTATATATTTTATGGTAATAAAGTTTTGTGGTGGTTACAAAAGGTGATAATTATGATAGTTGATCAATGTCTATATTAAAAAAACACCAGCATATGACATGGATGAGATCATGCATAAGGTAGGAATTAGTCTATGACGGATTAAAAGCAAATCACTTTTTTTTTTTATCAAAATCGCATAGACGAGCACAGATAAGAAACCAGAAGTTTACATTAAGAGGAAAAATCATGAAGGAAACTTTATGCAAATCCTAGGTTTAATTCCTATCAGATTAAAATCAAGAAAGGGAAAGAGAACTAGGAACTCGCCTTGATGATCAACTCCAAAGCTTGATGGGTAATGGCCTTCTCCTCTCCCATAGAGTAGATTATTATTATTTTTTATTGATTAATTCGAATTTATTTATAGATGATCATATAAGATGAGTTTTATTTAGATTTTCTAGTGTTTAGGTTAAGTTTAAATTGGTTTTAGTTAGGATTTAAATATGCTCATAAATTTAAATTTGATTAGATATGTTTAGAATAGGGAAGAATTTTACATGATTTTAAAAATAATTATTTTTATTTTATGTATTCAATAATTTAAAGCGATAAGGAATTAAGAGAAATTCAATTTTGATTTGGTTTCTTATTGGGTTTTGATTTGGGTATTGGGTTTTGACTTGAGTTTAGGATTCATAGATTAAGAAAAAGAACATGAAATATGAGTAAGAGGAACAATAATAAAATAATAATTATAGTAGCAATACTAATAATAGTAATAATAATAATCCATAAAGATTACATGTAAATAATAATTAAACTAAACAATAATGATAATAATAATAATATTAATAACAACAACAATATTAGTAATAACAATAATAATAATAAATAATAATAATCATAACAAAATAATAATAATAACATCTACTACTAATAATCACCAATAATAATATTAATATAAATTTAAAACTATTAATTATGAAAAACCACATAAAATTACAATAATTCTTAATACAAATCATATATACATATTAAAATACTGCTATACATATTAAATCATGTATTATACATTAGAGTTATTCATTCTACTCACCTTACAAAAATTTCGTTCTCGAAATTTCAATAAGGCGAGAAAAATGATAAAAAAGATCAAGGTCAAGGAAATAGATATGAAGAAAGTTGAGATAGAATCGATGTCGACATTGACGACATCTTCTCCCTTTCACGTCGGGCCTGTTTGGTTAAGGGTGGAAGTGAGGAAGTGAGGAATTGAGGAAGTGGTAATAATTCCCTTTGGAACTTGAGAATTGGTTAGTAAGTTTTCTGGTGTTTGGATGTTGTTAGAAAGTGTGGTTTGGAAAATATTTTGTCTTTTCCGGTGTTTGGATGGTAATGTGAAAGTGGAAGTGGAAAAGTTGACCACAAAGTTGACCGTAAAATAATATTAAAATAAAAATTAATTAAGAAAAATAAAAAATGGACTGTAATTAGAATGCAAGTGAGATTTACATGATCAAAAAATTAACTGTCTTCTGCTACAACTTATTACAAATGAGATTTACATGACCACAAAATTAACTGTAACACTCTGGAAGTGAGGAAATGATTGTGTAAAAGAGAAAAGAGAAAAGGAAAATGGGTTTTCTTATTTTCCTTTTCCGGTGTTTGGATAGATAGGGAAGTGAACAATTATACTTCCCTATTTCCTTACTTCCGCCCATTTCCTTGCAACCAAACAGCCCCCTCGCTTCTTATGGGGCACCATGATTCCGTAGCGCAACTCTAATTCTACTACCAGCTTCGAAATGGAGCGACCAGTTCCTAGAGAAATCAGGAAAATAGAATCGAGAATAAGGATGAGAACAAAGTGAAAATTCAGATCACTTTAGAAGAAGAGTTGGAATTAGAAACATAGGATTTTCAAGGAAAGAATGATCAATTTATGGGTTAACTATTCTAAACATTAAACTTTAAAATTTAAATTTGAAAATTTTGAAAAAACTATTCGAGAATCGAAAACTTATAAATAACAAATTTGGAGAATCGCAAGATATGCCTTTAAACACTATAAGTATTGCTTGCAATATATATAATGTGAAAGAAGTACTGAACTGAAATATGAGTGAATTTAAAAATAAACTTTAGAAACTCTATTTTAAAAAAAAAGACTTTGTGAAGCTAAATGAGACTTTTGAAAGTATAAAAATGTCAAGTATTCATAAAACTAGTTTTAAACATATAAGTTGAGAAAAATAAATTTTAAAAAAGAATACAGAAAATATGCTAGCAAATTTAAAGCCAATTCATACAAATTTAAAGTCTATTCATACAAAAGTATAAAATTTAAAATTTTAGAAAAGCATGCTGAAAAAAATTTCAAAAACCTATTTACAAACGTATATTTATTGTGAAACTATAAAAGATAATTCTTAAAAAATAAAACAACCCCAAACTATGAGTCAGTTATGCATATAAAAAAATGATCTAAAAAAAATAAAGAGAAATAGTTTCACTAATAACGAAATAAGAAGTTAATATAATACCCAATAAATATCGAATAGTTATACGAAGTGTTGGCTAACATATAAAGTAATCAATAAGAACTTGTTAACATGAGTTAATTTACTAATAAATTAGTTAAATAAAAAACAATTATAATGATGAAAAGATAAGAATATAAGAGAACATAATAATGAATATAACTAATTTATGATCATTAACTAACTCGTCAGAATTTCTTATACAAAATAGTAAATAAGATTAATAATACAACATAACAGTCATCAATAATCTTAAATAGATGATAAGCTTTAGGCACAATTATAATAAGAAAAATATGAAGAGTTATGACAAATTAGTGTACATAAAAGTAATGTATTATTAACATAACAAACAAAGTCAATACAATAATAATAAAAATTCACAATTTGTGATAAGTAATAAAGTGAAAATAACTATGAGTATAACTAAGTAAAATATGATTAAAAGAATAAAAGTCAAATGCCTTCAAGTAAATAGAAGGCACTAATGTGCATAATTTTGACATAAAAGAGGTGGGTATAAATAGACAATCAATACTAATAAAAGATATATATTTTGGTGAAGATCGTAAATCATATTTTACTTAGTTATACTCATAGTGTCAAGAATAAAAGTCAAATGCCTTCAAGTAAATAGAAGGCACTAATGTGCATAATTTTGACATAAAAGAGGTGGGTATAAATAGACAATCAATACTAATAAAAGATATATATTTGGTGAAGATCGTAAATATATATATATATATATATATATATATATATATATATATATATATATATATATATATATAGGGGTTACTGTACCTCAGCCTGCGGCTGAGAGAACTCTCTCAGCCGGCGGGACGTGGCAACATCAGATCCACAAATCTGTCATAAATTTTGGCGGACAAAAACCTGAACAATCCCGCCTAATTTAATGTCAGTCACCTCAACATTATATTTTCCGAAAATACCCTCACTCACAACTTTTTACCTAATATAAAAACATTTCCTTTTATTTTTACCATGGTCGCAGTATTTTTTGAAAAAGCGATGTATATGTATGCGACCTTGCTAATATTTTTTAAGCCAAATTTTTTTTTCATACACTATTTGTCGAACTCGTTCGCAGTAGTTAAAATTATAGTTGCAGATCTGTTTGACTTAGATCGTAGAGTTTTATTTTTTTTTGGTCTTTTATTTTATACGAATGCGACGTTGGTCGCAGTATATGAAAGGTCCTTTTTTTATTACATACTGCGATATGGGTCGCAGTTGTCTCAATATGCGTTGTAGTGTCCTGCGACCATGGTCGCAGTGTATTTAACGTCATTTTTTTAATTTCCGGGTCGCAGTTGATTATGTTTGCACTGTAGTCTTATGCGACCTTGGTCGCAGTGTCGACCCGGGTCGCAGTTGTTTATGTTTGCACTGTATATTTATGCGACCATGGTCGCAGTGTCGACCCTGGTCGCAGTTGTTTATGTTTGTACTGTATACTTATGCGACCTTGGTCGCATTATTGACCCTGGTCGCAGTTGTTTATGTTTGCACTGTAGATGATTGCGACCTTGGTCGCAGTGTAGACCATGGTCGCAGATGTCTATGTTTGCACTGTAGACTTATGCGATCTTGGTCGCAATGTCGTTCATTGTTTACATTTGCACTGTAAATAATTTATAAATAATAACCAAAATCCTATAAAGAGCGGCAAAAAAAGGGAAAAAATAATAATAAATAATAACCTAAATCTGACAACGAGTGGTCCAAAAATTGCCTTGTAGGCAAATAATAATAAACAATAACGAAAGTTACCGAAAGAGTAGCTTTTCATAAGGGGTATTTAGTAATTTAACTTCTTCCTATAAGCGGGCCGCAAGTTAGTGGGGTGACAAAATTGAGCCACGTCACCGCAGGCTGATATACATTTTTCTCATATATATATATATATATATATATATATATATATATATATATATATATATATATATATATATATATATATATATATATATATATATATATGAAAGTATGCAGAAAAGAATAAACGACAAATAATGAACAAAATAAATATAGGAAAAGAATGCAAGAGAATTAATTTTTACAAAATAGTGTAATATAATTATCTAAATCTTATCAAGAATTATATAAAGAAGATTTTAATATAAGCAATAAGTGTTGAATTAATACTGAAAAGAATAAAAGACAAAAAAATAAATGACTAATCATAAAAGAGCGTAATAAAAAAATTAACAAGGACAAAACAAGAGTAGGGTTAAAATCATATTATAAGAAAGATAATTGAAATAAAGCAAACATCTAATGACTAATAATTTAAAAATAAAGTATCAGTCATGAAAAAAAATTGATAAAGAATAACATTAGATTGAGTACTAAGTAATAACAGTAAGAATAATGAAAAAATTTTCATAAGAAATCAATAAGAGTAAGAATGCACTGATGTAAAAAAAAATTATTATTAAAAGAAAAGCTATATAGAAATTGATATAATCTTAAAATTTACAAACCTATTATAGATTAACGTGAATTATACTAGTAGAAAAGTAAATAAGTAACGAAAGTCACTACAAAAAAAATAACAATGGATTAACTAGAAAGACCACATTAGAATATTTATATAAATGTAATATAAATATATATATATATAATATTAAAGAAAAACACACACGGTACTAGTCATACAAGACATTGAATAAAAGTTAAGCACAGAGCATTAATAAGTTTACATATATTACAAGTAATAATAGCAATCAGTGCAAAATTGTCTTACTCATTCTACTATAATCAGTTAATATAATCAATTATTTAGAAATAATTAAATACAATTAGTATATATAAACTATTATAATTATAGTATATAAAAATAATTGAAATGAGAAATAAGAAGCAAAGTCACTTCTGAAGTTAGGTCAATCTGTTCAATTAATAAACCAATTAGATAGTATTATGAGATATCTAACTAATACCAGCTAAAATCTTATAAAAACTAAATAATTATTAGTTATTTAAATTGAAAAGTAATAACAAGGACAAGTATTATTCTAATACTATACAAAAATAAACATTATCAGAAAGGAATAGCTATATAATAATTTATAATAGTAATTTTATATAAGATAGCAGCTTAGCTCTCAATGATATTCTGAAGAATACAAGAGCCTCCCAGAGTTCAGCACGGGAATCGATGCTGGTGTTTGAAAAATGACGAGGAGATATCTCTCTGAAAATAGGAAATAGAGAGACAAAAGTATATAGATACCAAAAAAGGGAACTGTGAGTGATGAAATGTGAGTTTGCATGTATGATTGAATCAATATACAGCAGCTAAAAACCTAATTTATTATATTTGTTGTATTATAATTAGTGGATGACATCTAAACCTATGCTCTGATACCAAAAAACATGTCACGCTCTGCTTTCCACTAAAGTAAGATAAGCACGTGACTTGGACCGGCGACACACTCAAAAGAACATGCTAAACCTCTAACCTATAAATTATGTCATTTTTCTATCTGCTGCACCTATATATTTTAAGTTCAAATAGAGTACACATACATGAAACAAAACTAAATAACTGGTACAAATGTATATACTGAGAAATGAGTTCAAACTCTCTTATACATACATCTATGAAAGAAGTAAATAACTAAAAGAATCTTTAAGTCTTCTACTGAGCTCCAACTGGTTCCTCGTAGTACTCATTGGCCTCAGTCGATATTTTCATGTATTCTCTGCTATGTAAGGCAACCAACCCCAAGGAGTCAGAAAACTCCCGTACAACAAAGGAAAGAAAGTATGCAAGTATCTGCAGAGCACAAAAATATGTATGAACAAGAAAAAGATAAGCAATATGCAATCAATAGCACTTATCTATCATGAACTTATTATAAAACCAATCATATGATATCCATGTCAAGATGATAAACAAGCATGCACTAAATATAAGTACAATCATAGCATGAAGTAAGTCAAGTAAAATAAATATCACTAAGTAATCAACCAATAATAATCGTCACCAGAAACATACAACTACAAGGTTAATTACGAAAATATCCCTACGGGTTACTAATTAGGTGAGACTACCCCAACTGTCACGTGCAGTAGAAATACCCTATCCTACGCCAACTACATATGTCAATTAGGTCCTAAGACGTAAAAACGACTGTGTCCCATATCAAAGCCTATTCCCGCATATCAATCAATGATTATCGTTATTTGAAGCTACTAGCGAAAAACATCTATGTATCCCAGCGGGAACCATACCAACAGTAATACAGTATAAAAATATATAACTAGAATGAGCTCATCAATAACCCATTTCACGAAGTGACATAACCATGTAAAATAAACACCATCATACCTTTTACATAGGTAGGGATAGTTAAGATACACTTTCTCAGTTTCTACTATCAATTTTCCTCGTTTTAGCCTCGTGTCTTGTCATTTTTTACAATCAAATTTATTATAGAATATGAATATTCTTGCGTGAACCAAGTACCAAGAACAACCATGCCACCATGTCTTTGTCAAGCCTATAATCACCTGTACCACTTTCCAAGTAATTTCAAGTATATGTCTCACGCAAATGTTTATCCATGCCATTTAAACTTTCGTGTTCATGTTCATATTCATGTTCATGTATTCATGTCTAAGATGTTCATGTTGTAATTCATGTATCATAGTGTCTTTCTACATGAACAAAATCAATCACGTCGGTTATTTGTCTTCATGTAACAAATTGTTCAAGCACAGTTTAACTCGAGGTATTAACAATAGCATGCATGAAAAGCAGTATCAAATAATAACATGTCTCAATTCGTTCATAATCAAGTTTTAAATTTAAACTTAGAAACTTGACCTCTATTAGGATTAAGAATTTGATTTTAAGTTAAAATTTGTTAAAGTTTCATTAAAGGATTCAACATGGAGCAAGTATAAATTATCATAAATTCTTAGACTATTTTATAGAAGCTAAACTATTTTAGCATATTAGATCGAATTGTTTTTCATTTTTTAGAAAACTTGTGGGAACTAAACAATGATATTTTAGGGTTGGAAATGATTTTCAGAAGTTATAGGGAGAGAGGCTAATCAGTAATATTTCAGGTCTGGAAACAGTTTTCAGAAATTACAGGGACTTAACAGCAGTTATTTCAGAACCAAACAAAATTTCTGAATAGTTAGGGACTAAACAGAATTTATTCAGGACTTAACAGAATTTTCAGAATAGTCAGGGACTAAATAGAATTCAGAATGACAAACATATCAAATAATTTTGCAATATCTTTTTTTGAAACTTAATTACAAGAAAACTTTTATCCACTAATACCAAATGATTGATAAAGAAAATTTAGACTACATGATACAACCAAATTAGGAGTAGGAGAGATGAAGATTAAAATTTGTTAATTTTTCATAATTTAACACATGTGAGTTTTATGTGAAAGTTGCATCTTGCATGTTTTAATATTTAGAATGATAGTCTAATCACATGCTTATATTTTGGCTTTGAGTTTGTTGAAGTTGCTTGTAATATTGAAGTATCTCTAAAAAAGTTACTTTATATCATATGATATTTTTTTCTTGGAGATGTTTTTATTTCTTCTTTTTTTTAGCATAAATATTGATAAATAAGTCCTAATCTCCTTATGAAGTCCTTGCATCTTCATGTAACTGATCAAATCTTGACAAATAGATACCCCTGACCTACCATATGTTTGTATAAATATGTACAAATTTTATGGTAATTAAATTTTATGGTGATTACAAAAGGTGATAATTATGATAGTTGATTTCACAATTTTTGAATGTCTATGCTAATAAAATACTAGCATATGATATGGATGAGAACATGTACAAGGTAAGAATTAGTCTATGAAGAATTAGAAGAAAATCACTTCTTTTATTAAAATCACATAGACGAGTACATATAAGAAACCAGAAGGTTACATTAAGAGACAAAATCATGAAGGGAACTTTATGCAAGTTCTAGGCTTAATTCCTATTAGATTAAAATTAAGAAAGGGAAAGGAAACTAGGTACTTGCCTTGATGATCAACTCCAAAACTTGATGGGTAATGACCTTCTCCTCCCTCCTAGAGTAGATTATTATTATTTTTTATGGATTAATTTCAGATTTATTTATAGATGGCCATATAATATGAGTTTTATCTAGATTTTCTAGTGTTTAGGTTAAGATTAAATTGATTTTTAGTTAGGATTTAGATATGCCCATAAATTTATTTACGAATTTGAATTTGATTTGGATGTATTTTAGGATAGGGAAGAATTTTACACGAATTTTAAAAATAATTATTTTTTATTTTTATGTATTCAAGAATTTAAAGAGAAAAGAATTAAGAGGAATTCAATTTCTAATTTGGTTTCTTATTGGGTTTTGGTTTGGGTATTGGATTTTGGTTTGAGAGAAAGAACATGAAATATTAATAAAAAAAACAACAAAAAAATAATAATAATAGTAGCAATACTAATAATAGTAATAATAATAATCCATAAAGATTACATGTAACTAATAATTAAAATAAACAATAATGATAATAATAATAATATTAACAACAACAACATTAGTAACAACAACAATAATAATAAATAATAATAATCATAACGAAATAATATTAACAACATCTACTACTAATAATCACCAATAATAATAATAGAAATTTATAACTATTAGTTATGAAAACCCACATAAAATAATAATAACTCTTAATGCAAATCATATATATATATATTAAAATACTGCTATATGTATTAAATTATGTATTATACATTAGAGTTATTACAACTTCAAAGGATAAAGGCAAGAAAAGAAAGAAGGATGAAGCCGCTAAGAGTCCAGATTAAAAAAAAACTAAGAAAAATGAAGGAGTTTCTTTTATAAAAAGCCTTGACATGTAAAGAAAGAATGTACAAAATATCATACTTGGCGTGCTAAGAAAGGGTTGCCTGAGCTACCGAAGGCCAAGTGATGGTGAAAGATACATCTTTGTGGGCGATAGAAAGTCAGTAGAAGTTGAAGCAATAGGGCATTTTAGGTTGTTGTTAGGAACTGGTCTTTATTTGGACTTGAAAGATACTTTCATTATACCGTCATTTAGGTGGAATTTGGTTTCTGTTTCTTTATTGGACAAATTTAATTATCATTGTTCTTTTAAAAACAGTCAGTTTAATCTTTCATTAAATTCAAATATTGTTGGTACTGGTTCATTGAGTATTTATGACAACCTTTATTTGCTTGACAAGATTGCATCATATAATGAAACCTTGCATGTGAATTCACATGACACAAAATGTAGGCTACATAAAGAAAATTCAACAAGATTATGGCACAAGCGTTTGGGTCATATATCCATATCTAGGACAGAACGACTTGTGTCAGAAGGTATTTTGGATCCCTTAATTTTCAGACTTAAATGTCTATGTTGAGTGTATCAAGGGAAAACAGACCAAACATAAGAGATTAGATGCCAACAAATCTTCAGGCGTCTTAGAATTGATACATACGGATATCTGTAGACCATTCCCTACGGCTTTTTGGAATGGTCAATGATACTTTATGTCATTCATAGATGATTACTCACGCTATGGGTACCTATATCACATTCATGAGAAATCAAAGTCCCCGAACATGTCAAAGCTTTCAGAGCTGAAGTTGAACTCAATTCAATAAGAAAATTAAGTGTATTAGATCTGACCGTGATGGTGAGTATTACGACAGATATGACAGTTCAGGAGAACAATGTCCAGGGCCATTTGTTGACTTCCAGAGGAAGTGGAATTGTCCCACAGTACACAATGCCAGACTCACCTAGCATGAATGGTGTGGCTGAAAGATGAAACAACACTCTTAAGGATATGGTGAGGAGTATGATTAGTCATTCTACCTTACTAGAATCACTCTAAGGAGAAGCAATAAAGATAACAACTTATATCCTGAACAAAGTACCAAATAAAGCAGCTGCCAAAACACCTATGAGCTTTGGACAGGTCGAAAGCCTAGTCTAATGCACTTTCACATTTGGGGATGTCGTTCTGAGGATAGGCCTTATAGGCAAAATAAAAAGAAATCGGACTCCAAAACAGTGAGCAACTACTTCATTGGTTACTCTGAGCGATCTAGGGGCTACAGGTTTTATGATCCCTCTATTAGGTCAATTTTTGAAACGAGAATTGCAACATTTTTTAGGATGATGAATTTGGGGAGAAATAAGGCTAGAGACATTGTCTTTGAGGAGGAATCAGTTTTGATCTCTACCACTGCTTTTGACAGTGTACAGGCTTTTATACCTGTCATTGTTCGAGAAGCAGATATGAAATCTCAACAAGACATGTTGAACAACTCCTCACTCAAGATGAGGTAATTGTTCCTGAAGAACAAACTCAACAACCTTAGAACAGATGCTACTAAGGAGATCCACAAGAGAGAGGAGAAATGCTATTCCAGATGACTATATAGTGTTCCTCCAAGAACATGAAGACGCTGCTGGATTGGTGGAAGGTAATCCGATCAACTTCCATCAAGACATGCAAGATTCTAACTCTCAAAAATGGATAGATGCCATGAATGAAGAGTATAAGTCTATGCAAGACAATCAAGTTTGAGATTTTGTCCCATTACCTGAAGGTAAGCAGCCCATTGGTTGCAAATGGATATTTAAAACCAAAAGAGATTTAGAAGGTAATGTGGAGAGATATATGGCTCGTCTTATAGCTAAAAGCTTTCTCAAAGGGAAGACATTGATTTCATAGAGACTTTCTCTCCGGTTTCATTGAAAGACTTTTTTAGGACAATTATGGCTCTTGTTGCTTATTTTAACCTTGAGTTACATCAGATTGATGTTAAAACAGTCTTTCTTAATAGTGACATTGATGAAACTATATATATGGTGCAACCAAAAAACTTTGTATCTGGAGACCCAAAGAATATGGTTTGTAAGTTAAAAAAAATCCATCTATGGACTCAAACAAGCTTCTTGTCAATGGTACTACAAGTTTCATCAAGTACTCGTCTCATGTGTTTTGAGACAAATGCTGTTGAAGATTGTGTATCACAAGTTTAGTGGGAGTAAGCATACATTTCTGATTTTCTATGTTGATGACATACTCCTTGCTACCAATGATAAAGAAAATTTTGCACGAAACCAAGAGTTTCTATCAAAGAAATTTGAAATGAAAGATCTTAGTGACGCGTCTTTTGTCTTAAGAATTCAGATATACCAAGATCGCCTTCAGAATATTCTTGGATTGTCACAAAAGACCTATATAGAAAGGGGCTTGAAAGATATGGTATGCAAGATTGTAAACCAGGAGACACCCCAGTCGCAAAAGGTGATAAATTCAGTCTAAGTCAATACCCTAGGAATGACCTTGAAGTTAAAAAATGCAAACGATTCCCTATGCTTCAGCAGTAGGGAGTCTAATGTATGCTCAGAATTGCACATGTCCAGACATAGCACATTGTTAGAATGCTAGGCAAATATTTTAAGTAACCCTAGGATGGATCACCGGAGAGCAGCCAAAGGGTCTTCAGATATTTACAGAGAACTAATCATTACATGTTCACATACAAGATGTCAGATCAGATTGAGATCATTGTGTATTCAGATTCTAACTTTACTGGATGCCAAGATAGTAGGATATCCACATCAGGCTATATTTACCTATTAGTTGTTGGCCCAAAGGCCATTCACTCTAGTTTTGATGATGATTACCTCATGTAGTTATACTACTAATGATCTTGTGCTAATTAAGTTTCAGATATTTGATTAAGATCTTAATCGGTATTTAGCTTCAACGAAAGATTCGAAATTAAGTTTTTGAAGCAAACACGTATTGATTCAAGAGCTCACACATCAAAATTGCATCAAGTACTCAAGAGGAGTTTAGCTCTTTGGATCAAGGTTTGGACCAAGTGAAGAGGTGAGAAGATTTTTCAAAGAGAAGATTTTCAAGACTTGAGTTTAGTGTTTGTAAGTGTTAAGATTTTTATTTTTAGATAAAATGTAAATGATAGATTAGTTGTGGATTGCTTAAACTCATACACGCACACACAAAATTTATATGTATTTTCATGAAATAGTTTTAATTTTAGAAAATACCGTTTTGATTTTGAGCTTCAAAGAAAATATCTTTATATTTCATGAATAGAGTTCATCAAAACAAGTTTACATGTTTTATATATACATTGGATTTCATCTATATACATTGTTGGTTCAAATATTTAGAAAAACTTAGTTTGATGTTTCTAGTTCATGGTTTTTTAAGTTTTGTATTTATCAAAACCTTGTTGATAACTTAATTGTCAAAATCATAGATATTTCATTTTATATGTGTATTAAATCATATCTATACACACTATACTTCAAATGAGTTTTAATATCTTATTTTTTGTATTTTAATAAGTTTTGAGAAAATCATTTTTCAAATTGAAGATTGATTTTGAAAAATACGATTTTTAGTTTAAAGCTAAAATTTTTAACCGCAAAAATAGTTCAATATGTTTGTAATATGTGTTGATTTTTGATCACATATATTTTTAATTCAAAGTACTTCAATGAACTTATTTTTGTGAATTTTATGTGATTTTATGTGATTTTATGTGATTTTATAGGATATTGAAAGACCAAGTTTTAATCCCTAATAATCTCTGACTTGGCCTTCTGGCGGTCGACCGACTGGTCGGCCAAATCAGAAGTCGGTAGACGGACCGATCGGCTGATGTGCACAGAAACGTGCACAAGCCCTGACTTGAGGGCCAGTCGACCGATCCAGATAGTTTACTCTCTGGATCTGGCCCCGGTCGACCGAGCGGTCGACCTGCCAGAGAGCAAGTTCTCTGGTGCTTGCCTCGGTCGACTGACCGATCAGCCGACAGGTCAAGAGCTGGGAGCGGTTGACCGGACGGAGTCCAACAGTTCTAATGTGAGCTCGTTGTAGGTGTTGCGGCACCAAGTAATCTTGCGGGATCATTATAGTAGAAATCCTTTATAGTGTTAAAGGCAGGGACGTAGAGCAAGTGTACTCGAACCTCGAAACAATTCTTTCGTGTTTGCAATTGTTCACCTCTCTCTCACTTGTGTTAAAATATCTTGCATGCTTATATTGTTTATCTCTTTATATGCTTGATATATCTTGTGCTTAATTGATATATACTTGGGATTGTTTGCTCGCACATGTATTTAACCAAGAGAGTCATAGTGCACCTCAACTCTTAATTTAGAGGAATCTTGAGGAGATAGTTCAGAATCCTTCACCGAGAATTCGATTACACTCTTGTGTTATACTCTGTGTGTTAGTGTAATAGCTTTTAGTTTGTATAATTAGTTTTAATTCCGCATTAGTTTTATATTTGATTAGCTTGTCACCCATTCACCTCCTAGGGGAACTTGGTGCTCTTGATTTGGGTCTAATAACCTTGAGTTAAAAATCCTGTTTTAGCTAATCACAATATTTGCTTGCACACACACACACACATAAATTTTATAACACTCCCCATGTTTGACATTCTTAACATCCAAACTTGAAAAGTTAAGATGTCCATGTACATAAAAGCCGTAGGGATTTATGTTTATTTTGCCGCTATTAAAGATTCATATCTTATAAATGACAAAAACCTTGAGGCTAATGCAAAAGCCATCCATACATTAAACATTACCCTAAATGATGAATATTTATCTAGAGTTGCTAACTTTGATTCAGCTTTTGTAGTATGAAACACCCTTATCTCCCTTGGTGAACAAAAGCAATACTACATGGGGAGTGATTTGGATGATGAAATTGCTACTTCCAACATGTGCTACATGATCCAAGGGGATGACCCCCTTGAGGTAAATTTCGAATCCGAGATTGATGAAGATGTTGACACGTCATATGATGAACTTGCTATGTTTTGTCAACAACTTCTTAAAAAATATGAATTGTTAAAAATAAAAAACAAAATTTTAAAAAATAAAAATGATTTGGTTTTAAAAGAAAAAGATTCTTTTAGAAATAAATTTGAAACTGTTTCAAAAGAAAATGAAGTTTTGAAAAACCAAGTTATTTTAATTGAAAAAGAAAAGAAAATTGTTTTGATTGATAAAGAAAATATTTCTAAAAAGAAAAATAATTTTGATTCTCATTCTTGCCATATGTCTCATGCTAATAATGTTACATTCTCTTTTGATAAAAATGAGATTCATGTTTTGAAAAAGAGAATTGATTATTTGAGCTCAATATGAGCAATTATGCATTTAATCATTCTACATTGGAAACCTTATTTCAAAAGAAACAAGCTCCACATGTTCATGTACATAACCTATAGCATACGCATGCACACCATACTTACACCTCACATTTGCATGCTAGAGTGTACACATGTACACATTGCAGCCACAAAGGCCATTTAGCAGAATTTTATTTTGATAGATTAAATTCTATATATTTTGCAAATAAAAATGTTTAGGTTCCAATTGTCTCTAACCCTCATGGACCCAAAATGAACTGGGTATCAAAATTCTCATCACTTGTGTTTGATATAGGCGTGGGCTCTCACAAAATGTGAGAGGGTTAGTGTCTTAGTGGTGGATGCATGTGAAGGTAGATGGACATATCCAATTGATGCATCACTATCAAAGATGTTTGGTGGGAGGACCATTATTTTTGGAGACTTAGAGAATAGTTCATATGGTTTGATAATTATCTCTAAACTCCTATTTTAGTTTCATGCTTTTACATTAATAATTTTTTTGCATATTTTATTTTATTTTTAATGCTCATTATCTTAAATGCAATATTATTAGATGTGTGAGACACATAGATGGTCTTTGAGATACACCCTTATTCATATGGATTCATATTTTTATGTTGTTACTATTTTTTAACTACTATGTATATACTAGTTCTAAAACACGTGCATTTAGCCTAAAGATTATGTTTGTTTTATACTTCATGTGATGATTACTTATTTAGATGTAGTTTGCATTAAAACTTGTATTTATACTTGTACAAGTAGTGAGCTACACTTAATTATTATGTGTTTGTATTTCATTACTCATTTGTACTCATTACATGTACATGTATAACCTAGTTTTGATTATTCTTTCTTTTATACTTATTTTTTTCTATTTTTGTACATTTTAACTTCATATATATGTTATTTTTGTCTAAAACTAATAAATATACATGCCTATCCTTGAGTTACTTGCCTTCATACAAAATTTTATTATGAACTCATCTGTATTTGGGATATGTATGTATACTTTTAGTTTAGATAAAACATACATATACCTTGATGCTTGTTTAATTTTGATGAAAATTTTAGTTTTGATGATTTTTATGTTTGTTTTAAGTCTTATTGATTTATTTCATGAATATATTATTTACATGATTCTTGTGCACTCACATTACTTTTGTTCACTCATGACTTTATTTCATGAGCACATTTTTGAGTTTTATAGATTTTGAGTGACAACTCTTATGTGATATACATGTTTCATGGATATATATTTGTTTTTATTCCTTACTTGAAGGATTTCGTACTAATTTTCAAAATTATCTTAAAACTAGTTTCGCTATTCTTCAATTGGTAGATTTTTTAAAAATGTTAAAATATCTTCAAATCACATCTTTTAAAACCCTACCAATCAAAAGGCGGTTGGATAGGGGACCATGCCTTGTATACTCTTAATTGAATATCTTTTAAATATGTGTATGAATGGGTGGTAGTTATGAGTTATACACATGATCATTGAATTTTATTTTGTATACTCATATGTGTTTTCTTATATATGTATGCTTTAAATTTCAATTGATATTTTCATTTTCATATATATACATATATGATTTAGATTGTGCTTATTTTACAATACCACATATATTTATTTAAGCACAAAAGGTTTATGCTAAGCTTAATTTAATTCTAAATGTTCATTAGTATCTTTATAAGTTTATGCATTAATTTCAATTGGTATTTTTTGTATCAAAATGTATTTCATGTTTCACCTTCAATTGGTATCAAAAACTTACAATTGGTTTCGTACTTCATGTATCACCTTCTATTGGTATCTTAAATTTTTTTTTTTAACTACAAGTGGTACCAACACTTATTTTGTCAACTACAATTTAATTTCATTGATATCAAAATTTATTTTGCTGACTTCAAGAGATTTCAAAGTTTTGTTTTAAATATTATCAAAAATTTTCAAATTTGTTGATATGTATTGCTTATATGCAAGGGAAACTTAACATCTCCGCTTATGCATTGTATATTATGCTTTATGTGGGTTAGGGTCTAGTTATCCCTTCTCCATGTAATGCATGTATGCAGAGGGAGCTAACTTAACGTCTCTTCTCTTCATGAATTTATATCGCATATACATCTTTATTGTTTGATTGTCTTCGCCCCTTTGTTGATGAATTGACAAAAAGGGGGAGAAGAATTTAGAAAGTTTATATAAGCATGTTTAATATTATTGTTTATACATATATAGTTGTTTTATTTAGGCGCTTACATTGAATATCTATTTGTTTTATACTATGCATAAGTTAAGGGGGAGCATCTATGAAACTTAACTTTAATCCATGCATATATAACTCCATGAGTTTTGTCATCATCAAAAAGGGAGAGATTGTTAGCCCAAAAGCCCTTCACTCTAGTTTTGCTGATGATTACCTCATGCAATTATAGTACTAATGATTTTGTGCTAATTAAGTTTCAGATATTTGATCAAGATCTTAGTCGGTGTTTAGCTTCAACGAAAGATTCAAAGTCAAGTTTTTAAAGATAGCACATGTTGATTCAATAGCTCGCACCTCAAGATCACATCAAGTACTCAATAGAAGTCTAGCTCTTTGGATCAAGGTTTGGACTAAGTCAAGAGAAGAGAAGATTTTCAAAGAGAAGATTTTTAAAACTTGAATCTAGTGTTTGTATGTGTTAAGTTTTTGTTTTTAGATAAAATATAAATGATAGATTAGTTGTGGATTGCTCAAGCTCATATATACACATACAAAAAATTTATATGTATTTTTATAAAATAATTTTAGTTTTAAAAAATACCGTTTTGGTTTTGAGCTTCAAAGAAGATATCTTTATGTTTCATGAATAGAGTTCATCAAAATAAGTTTACATATTTTATATGTATATTAGATTTCATATATATACATTGTTGGTTCAAATATTTAAAAAACTTAGTTTGATGTTTTTAGTTCATGATTTTTTAAGTTATGTATTTATCAAAACTTTGTTTGGAGTTTAATTGTCAAAAACATAGATATTTTATTTTATATGTGTATTGGATCATATCCATACACACTATGCTTCAAATGAGTTTTAATATCTTATTTTTGTATTTAAACAAGTTTTGAAAAAAATATTTTTCAAATTGAAGATTGATTTTGAAAAATACGATTTCCGGTTTAAAGCTAAAATTCTTTACCGTAAAATAGTTCAATATGTTTGTAATATGTGTTGATTTTTGATCACAGATATTTGTAATTCAAAGTACTTCAATGAATTAATTTTTGTGGATTTTATGTAATTTTATGGGATTTTATAAGATATTGAAAGACCAAGTTTTAATCCCTAATAATCCCTGACCTGGCCTTCTAGCGGTCGATTGACCAGTCGATCGAACCAGATGTCGGTCAACTGAGTGATCGTCTGATGTACACAGAAACGTGCACAAGCCCTGGCTTAAGGGCCGGTCGACCGATGTAGAGAGTTTACTTTCTGGATCTGGCCTTGGTCGAGCGGCCAGAGAGCTTTGCTCTCTGGTTCTTGCCTCGGTCAGCCGACCGGTCAACCGACAGGTCGAAACCTGGAAGCGATCGACCAACAACCCAAACAGTCATAAATATGACCGTTGATCGGTTGACCGACCGGTCGATCGACATGCCAATCTGGCCCCAACGACTAGTTTTTGACAACCTCTATAAATTGGGGTTTTGAGCCAGTTTTGGTCAAGATTATTGGGAGAGTTTTCTAGAGCTATTTTCTTATCTTTCACAAAAATTTTTCAATAAGTTTTTAGAGTTTTCTTTTCTAAATCAAAATGAGTTTTTCAAGAGTGAATCTCTTAATTTTATCAAAAGCTTTCTTGAGTTCTCCACCTCCAAATCGATCTAAATTTTTCTCACATAATCTTGAGCTTTTCATAATCTCATCTATTTTATAGGAGCTTTGTTTATGAGTCTGTTTATTGGTGATCAAAGAGAAGAGATCACCTAGTGTTCCACCTTGTATTGGAGAGTCTTATAGAGGTGCGGCCTCAACGTACTTGTGAATTCGTATTGTGTTGTTCTTGCAGGAACAAGTGAAGAACTTGTGAGTCTAAGAGTTCTAGTGTGAGCTCGTTGTAGGTGGTGTAGCACTGAGTGATCTTCTGAGATCGTTATAGTGAAAATTCTTCATAGTGTAGAAGGTGGAGATTTAGAGCAAGTGTGCTCGAACCTCGAAACAATTCTACCGTGTTAGTGATTGCTTATCTCTCTCTCTCTCACTTGTATTTATTTATCTTGCATGCTTATATTATTTATCTCTTATATGCTTGATTTATGTGCTTAATTGATATATGCTAGGGATTGTTTGCTCGCAATTGTATTCAACTAAGAGAGCCATAGTAACACCTCAACTTTTAATCTAGAGGAGTCTTGATTACATAGTTCAGAGTCCTTCATCAGGAATTCGGCTACACTCGTGTGTTATACTCTGTATGTTAATGTAATAGCTTTTAGTTTGCATAATTAGTCTTAATTCCACATTAGTTTTGCATTTGATTAACTTGTCACCTATTCACCCCCCCTCTAGGTGAACTTCATTAGCTGGGGAGATAATTTTTGGATGAGTGTTAAGCAAACACTCACAGCTTCTTCGATCATAGCAGCAGAATTTGTAACATGTTATGAGGCATCTAACTGTGGATTATGGCTGCGAAATTTTATCACTGGGCTGTACATTCTGAGTGGTATTAAAAGACCACTAAAGTTATACTGTGACAATAAATCAGCAGTATTATATTCCAACAACAACATGAGCTTGTCCAGGTAAAGACATATTGATATAAAGTTTCAGGTTATGAAAAAAAGGGTACATAGTGGACAGATTTTCATAGAACACATTGGGGCAAAACTCCATGATTGCGGATCCACTTACTAAAGGATTAACACCGAAGGTCTTTCATGAGCACATTGCTTCTATGGTGTATTATTTAAGGATATCATTGTTAAGTGGGAGTTCGTATATATGTTTCATTACTCTATTTTGTATTTTGGACACATTTTTATGCATTTGGACATTTTCTGTAGAAATGAAGTATTTAGTTTATACACTTTATTTTATTATGTTAAAGTTTGATCTTAATAAAGTTTAAGGGATGACCAATTGAAAATAGGCATGTTCAGATCACATACATGTAATTTTCATGCTAAACATTCATGATTGATCTATGTCGTTGGTTGTATTGGTATATGTGATTATTGGTGTGTTAGTTATGTAAATGTAATAAAAATTCTTTTAGTCCTATATCAATATAGCCAATTAATGAGATCGTTAAGAATACCTGATTATATGATAACAATATTTTGAGCTCATAAGGTGTGCACATTTATAAGGTAACATATGTGGCCCAAGTGAGAGATTGTTGAAAATAATTTAACATGTGTGGGCTCACATATGTGAATTTAATGCGTATGGCTATCATAAAATATAGTCAAAATTAATTGTGATCTAGTAAAGTTAATAATTGAATTAATAGGTATTAAATTGTCATGGATTTAATGTGTAAAGATAATTATGTAATTTCTAATTTGATGAAGGGCCAAATTGGAAAAAATAATAACTGATAGAATCAATTATTATTTAAGGGATCAATTGTTTTCAAAAGAACGTATCTTCCTCTCCTCTTTGAGATCCCTTCAAGAACAGAGAGAAATTTAAAAGGAATACGGAACTTTTGTAAGGCCTTCTCTATTCCAACAATTCAAGGAATTCAATCATGGATCAAAGTACGCTTCCGCTCTTATTATTTTAATTTTTTTCATATCTTTGAATCTTCATGGAGACTAGATCTATATTTTAGGGTTTGATCTATGTTAAAGATAAAGTTATGATTTTAATCTTATTTATTCCAAGGATGATTATTATAGATCGAATCCTTTTATTTAATTAAAGATCTAACATTTATTTGATTAGATCCATGATTAGAATTCTTTTTTAATATACAAAAATTTTTCTCATTCCAAACTAACCAAATTACAGCCATATATATAAGTCTCACTTTATTCTAACTGACTGCACTCCGTTTTGTTTCATCCAAAGTTGACCCACAAGTTCACCTGCTTCCTTCATGTAGGCTATGAATCTAAAGCTTATTTTGCAACTCTTTTCAGATGAAAGGAGTGAATGAACAGTTTAAAAACAAGTAAGCATGAGATTCATCTAGTATATATACCACACAAACTGCAACCAAGCTCATGTTCAATCCCTTTATGAAGCAACACATCTACAGTATCTAACTTACTATGAACTGCCAGCCACATAACTATTCTAACTTTCAAAGGAGTATGGGTTGTCCCAAGGATGGCTTTTACTGACTGAATTCCTCCAAAATTCAAAAAATGCATAAAAAGATTTGACAGAAAATTGCAAGTTAGACTCTAATTGCCAAACTTTTATGTCAAACCTTCCCCACTTGATCTTGAACTTAGAACATTGAGCAAGGAATAGAAACTATCCACCAATTCACCAGTTAAATTCCTTCAAAAATTAAACTGCCAAAATACCTTCAACCCTATATTGAGATACAAATCCAGTTTTTAACCCAGTTAACTCAAACAAAGCTGGAAATTCATGTGCCAAACAAGTATTAGGCCAAAATGAAGTGTCCCTTCCATTACCAACCAGGGTCTTGGCACAGATGTTAAAATGATCCCATTGCTTAATAAATCCTCTCCAAAAATGGGAGCAATTCTTCAAAGAAGATCTAGTTTTCCCATATGAATTTTTCTCTGTAATATAAGAATTTGGATTATTGTCTCCATACATGAAATTTAAGAGAATTGAATACTTCAGCAGTCATTTGCTTAGTAATTCCTCTCCAAAGATGAGAGCAATTCTTCAAAGAAGATCTAGTTTCCTGTATGAATTTTTCTCTATAATATAAGGATTGGATTAATTGTCTCCACATATGAAATATAGGAGAATTGTACTTCCGCATCCATTTGCTTATTTGTAGTGGTAAATTCCTCGGGGAAATTTATTTACACACATTTTGTAAGCGGGAAAGCAGAGCAACACAAATACCAAAGAATTTACGTTGAAAAGCCGCAGAGGTGAAAATCACAGTGAAAAGAGAAGGTTCCACTAAATCAGAGAGATTGTTACAGATTCAGTTCCCTAGGGTCCAGTCTTTACAAAAGAGGTAGAGATCAGCTTTTATAACTGAGGGATAACGAGCTGAGTCATGGTATCCGAGATTTCCGCCTCTGGATCTACCAACGATCATAATTGCATGTAACGCCTGTTAGGAATACACACAACATAGAAGATGACACAACAAAGAATAATCACCAATGGCATGAACAATTAAACAAAGAAAAGAAATAGAGAATACAACATTTAATGAGATATAGCAATTTGCCTACGTCCTCGGGGCAAGGGGAGAGAGTTCTTATTGAATCAATCAACTACAGGTTAAAAATATTGGGGACACTACCCCTCCTTATATAGCCAAAGAAAACACGAAGAAAAAGAAACCAAAGACACCTAATTTGGATCAGAAACGAATTCAGAATCAAATTTGAAAACTAGGCCGCTGCAACTGTATTATCGACTAGGAAATAACCTAGTTAACTAATAACCTGATTAGTCGACTAGAAATTTGGCCTAGTCGACTAATCTGCAATAAAATAGATTTTTCAACTCTCTCTTTGTATCATTAGTCGACTAGGTCATTGCCCCAGTCGACTAGAGTTGGTTCCTCCTGTGCAATCTAACTTCAATACGACCGACACACTCTCGTATTCGACACCATTGATTGCATTGCTCTTTGGCTAAATTCCAATAGTTTAAAAAACTCTTTCAACAAGATTTTTTACTCTCTCTCTCCACAATTCTCCACCTTGGTGAAGATTTCTCAAATCTGAGCCGAATACAATATAGCACCATGTCGACTCCAATTTGGCTGTAGTATTGAGGTTGCATACGTACCCATGTCCAACAAGAACAAGCCACATGTAGTTCATCCAAACGATCTCCACTGAGCACACACAACTGTTAGGATATGGAGTAATTCTTCGTAATGTGCAAACTTTACTCCCGAAATAACCTTGATAAACATATCAGCGAAATTCTCCTTCGTATGAATTTTCTGTAACTCGATGTCACCTTCATCAAAAATCTCCCGAACAAAGTGGAACCTGACATCAATATTATTTGTCCTTGCATGATATACCTGATTCTTTACCAAATAGATAGCACTCATGGTGTTACAATTTATCTTCAACAAATACTAATCAATCCCAAAGTCATCAAATAACCCTTGAAGCCAAATTGCTTCCTTCATAGTCTCTGTCATGGCCATATGCACGGCTTTCATAGTAGATAATGTGACAGTAGACTATAGCCCAAAGGCCCATCACTCTAGTTTTGATGATGATTAACTCATGTACTTATAGTACTAATGATCTTGTGTTTATTTAGTTTCAGATATTTAATCAAGATCTTAGTCGGTGTTTAGCTTCAATGAAAGATTCAAGTCCAGTTTTGAAGCTAGCACGTGTTGATTTAAGAGCTCGCGCATCAAGATCACATGAAGTACTCAAGAGAAGTCTACCTCTTTAGATCAAGGTTTGGACTAAGTCAAGATGGAGAAGAAAATTTTCTAAAAAAGATTATCAAGAATTGAGTTTATGTTTGTAAGTGTTAAGATTTTGTGTTTTAGATAAAATATAAAAGATAGATTAGTTATGGATTGCTCAAGCTCATATACACACACAAAATTTATATGTGTTTTCTTAAAATAGTTTTGATTTTAGAAAATACCGTTTTGATTTTGAGCCTCAAAGAAGATATCTCCATGTTTCATGGATAGAGTTCATCAAAACAAGTTTACATGTTTTATATGTATATTGAATTTCATCTATATACATTGTTGGTTCAAATGTTTAGAAAAACCTAGTTTGATGTTTCGAATTCATGGTTTTTATGTTATGTATTTATCAAAACTTTGCTTAGAGCTTAATTGTCAAAAACATAGATATTTCATTTTATATGTGTATTGAATCATATCCATACACACTATACTTCAAATAAGTTTTATATCTTATTTTTGTATTTGAACAAGTTTTGAAAAAGTCGTTTTCCAAATTGAAGATTGATTTTGAAAAATACGGTTTTCGGTTTAAAGCTAAAAGTTTTTATCACAAAAATAGTTCAATGTGTTTGTAATATGTGTTGATTTTTGATCATACATATTTGTTATTCAAAATATTTCAATAAACTTATTTTTGTAGATTTTATGAGATTTTATGGGATTTTGTAGGATATTGAAAGACCAAGTTTTAATCCCTAATAATCCCTGACTTGGCCTTCTGGCGGTCGATCGACAGGCCGACCGAATCAGAAGTCAGTCGATTGAGTTGTCGACTGATGTACACAGATTCGTGCACAAGCCCTGGCTTGAGGGCTGATCGACCGAGTGGTCGACCGATCCAGAGAGTTTACTCTCTGGATCCGGCCCTGGTCGACCGAGCGATCAACCAGCCAGAGAGCTTTGCTATCTGGTTCTTGCCTCATCGACCGACCGGTCGACCGACCGATCAAGACCTGGGTGCGGTCGACCGGGCGGGCAACCGGCAACCCCAACGGTCATAAATATGACCGTTGGCTGGTCGACCAGTCGATCGACCGACAGGTCATCTGGCCTGGAGATTTACCCCAACGGCTAGTTTTTATAGCTCTATAAAAGAGAGCTATTTTGGCTAGTTTTACACAAGATTTTGGAGAAATTTTGGAGCCAATTT
Source organism: Agave tequilana (assembly GCA_038442645.1). Classification (NCBI taxonomy): domain Eukaryota; kingdom Viridiplantae; phylum Streptophyta; class Magnoliopsida; order Asparagales; family Asparagaceae; genus Agave; species Agave tequilana. The sequence continues at coordinate 161,675 of JAVJIF010030727.1, read as the reverse complement.
TTCCTATCTCTCTTAGGATTTTTCTCCACTTGTTTTGAGGCTAAAACTTCCATATCAAATGTAGAGTTTTTAAGAGTTTTTAAAAAAGAAATTTCTTGAGTTTTTCACCACCCAATCTACCTTGTTTTCTCATACAAACTTGAGTTTTTCATTGCTATATTTATCCTCTAGGGATCATTTATTGTGAGAGCGTTTTTGGTGATCAAAGTGTAGAGATCACCAAGTTTATATCTTTGTAGTTGAGGAGGCGAACTTGTGGATTCGCGGTGTGTAGAGTTCTTGAGGGAACTCATTATAGAGGTGGGCTCGACAAGCGAGTGTTCTTGCGTATGTTATTCTTGCGGGAACAAGTGAGAGGCTTGTTGTAGGTGTTGCGACCCTGGGTGATCTTGCGGGATCATTTTTAGTGAAAATCCTTCATAGTGTTAAAGGCGGGAATGTAGAACAAGTGTGCTCGAATCTCGAAACAATTCTCCCTTATTTGCGATTGCTCATCTCTCTCTCACTTGTGTTTATATATCTTGCATGCTTATATTATTTATCTCTTTATATGTTTGATATATTTGTGCTTAATTGATATATGTTTGGGATTGTTTGCTCATACTTGTATTCAACCAAGAGAGACATAGTGACACCTCAGCTCTTAATCTCGAGGAATCTTGAGGAGATAATCCAGAGCTCTTCACCGGAAATTCGGCTACAGTCTTGTGTTATGCTTTGTATGTTTGCATAATAGTTTTTAGTTTGCATAATTAGTTTTAATTCCTCATTGTTGTGTATTAGATTAGCTTATCACCTATTCACCCCCTTCTAGATGACTTACAAGTGGTATCAGAACTTTGTGCTCTTGATTTGAGTCTAACAATCTTGAGTTAATGATCCTATTTTAGTTAATCACAATATTTGTACACACACCCATGGATTTTATGACACCTCCTATGTTTGACATTCTTAACCTCCAAACTTGAAAAGTTAAGATGTCCATGTACCTAAAAGCCCTAGGTATTCATGTTTACTTTGCCACTCTTAAAGATTCTTATTGTTTAAATGGCAAACATATTGAGGCTAATACAAAAGCCATCCATACTTTAAAATCTACCGTAAATGATGAATATTTATCTAGGATTTTTCACTTTGATTCGGCTTTTATAGTATGGAACACCATTATCTCCCTTAGTGAACAACAACAATACTACATGGGAAGTGACTCAGATGATGGAAGTGGTACTTCAATATGTGCTACATGATCTAAGGGGATGACCCCTTGAGGTAAATTCCGAATCCGAGATTGATAAAAATGTTGACATGTCATATGATGAACTTGCTATATTTTGTCAACAACTTCTTAGAAAATATGAATTGTTGAAGAAAGAAAAAGATTCTTTAAAAATAAATTTGAAATTATTTCAAAAAAAATGAATTTTTTAAAAACCAAGTTATTTTGGTGGAAAAGGAAAAGGAAATTATTTTAAATAAAAATAAATCCTTGAAAAAGAAAATTATTTTAAAAGAAAAAGAAAATATTTTTAAAAAGAAAAAGGGTTTTGTTTCTCATATTTTTTCTTCAAAATTGATAATGACATTTGCATTATGAAGAAGAACATTGATTGTTTGGGCTCCACTTTGATCCAAAGTGCATTTAATCACTCTAAATTGGAATCTTTATTTCGCAAAAAATAAGTTCCACATATTAATGCACATACTTCACGGCATACATCACATGTACACCATGATCACACCCACTCACAATGTATGCTATAGTGTACAAATGTACACATTGTGACCGCAAAGACCATCTTGTAAAATTTTGTTTTGATAAAATAAATACTTTAAAATTTGCAAATAAAAATATTTGGGTTCCATTTGTTTCTAACCTCCGTGAACCCAAAAAGATATGGGTATCAAAATCTCTACCTCTTGTGTTTGATGTAGGTGTGGACTCTTGCAAAATGTGAGAGGATTCTGAAATCACCTAGAGGGGGGGGTGAATAGGTGATGGCTATATGAATTATGGCAATTTTGTGGAATTAAAACTTTCACACACAAATAGCACAAATAAAGACTTGCAATAAATACAACAATTAAGGTGCAAGAATTAAAAGGAATAGAGTTAGAGAAAATTGATCAAACGCAAACGCAAGGATGTGTTTCCGAGGTTCGAGCCACGCTCTACGTCCCCGCCTTCACACTTGAAGGATTTGCACTACTATCGTTGATCCCACCGGATCGCCAATACAAGGACACACTTGTCCCTTACACTTGTGATGCCGCAACACCACCCGAAGCTCACTAGCTCCCTTGAGGTCGATGCCTCTACAACTTCACTCCAAGAAGAAATGAGTGATCACACTTGATCACTTTACAAAAGCTCACTTGCACAATCCTAGATCCAAATATGTAGATGTAAAGCTTGGGATTGTGGTGTGCAAAATCTAGAGAGAAGTTAGAGGAATAGGCTACAAGTTGGGTGTTGGGAATTTAGGCTTTGGAAAATCTTTTATGAAGGAAAGCTTTGAAAATCTTTGTAAAACTCTTATGAAATATTTTGCAATGGTTGTCTAATCAATATGAGGTGACCCTCTATTTATAGGGGTCAAAAACAGCCTCAAAAACTCGTTGGAGACAAATCCCAAAAAGAAAAACAGTCAGAAAAACTAGCTGTTGGACCTGTCAGAACTTTTGACAGAGTCCGGTCGACCGCCAACGGTCAAAAATATGACCGTTGGGGCTTATCGGTCGACCGGGTCGGTCGACCGAAAACTCCCGTAAACGTAAATGAACTTCGGTCGACCGGGTCGGTCGACTGATATAGACGTGCACAGTATTGTGCACATCGGTCGACCGGGCCGGTCGACCGGTCACTGTAAGTTCTGAAAAAAACAGAACTTCCAGAACCAGAAAATCTAGGTTTTGGTTTTGGGTTTTGGGTAAGATTTTGGAACTTGTAAAAACATGAAGTATAAGCATGTGTCATACTTCAAACATGTTAAAAGTAGTTTGATAAAATTCTTTTGAAAACAAACTTGTTTTTCAATGAAAATGTTTTTCCAAAAACTATTGTTTTTCTAAAACGCGTATTTTCAAATATGTTCTCTTTTAAAAACTAAGTTAGAAATGGAATTGAAAAATCTTTTGAAGCCTAACTGAAATGTGTGTGTGTGATGATCCCATAGCTCTACTTCTAATATCTAGTTTTGACAAAATGTCTAAAATAAAAATAAAATTACAAATTTTGTTTTTCTTTGTCGTTTTGATCTTGTCTTGATCTTGTCTTGATCTTCACTTCATCATCTTGATCCCAAAGCATCCTAGTTATGCGTAGCTTGGGAATCTTCATTTTAGCGGCGTCCAAACTTGTGAGTCTTTTAGCGGAGCCATCAAAAACAACCTGTTAAATAACCTGAGATATTCTGAAATAAAACATGTTAAATACATAACTAAATATGTTTTGTTATCATCAAAATAACTGGGATAATGACCTTTGGGCCAACAATCTCCCCCTTTTTGATGATGGCAAAACATATGTAGTTATCACAAAATATTTTGGGTAGAGACTTCAAATGAAGCTCCCCCTCAACACAAGCATATATATAAAATCATACTCAGGCATATTATCATAAATCATAATCATAAACATTTTATTTCCATGCCAACAAAAGATGCCAAGTACTCATGTCATATCATAGATGAAGGAAAAGAGTCTCATACATGACATAAATACATAAAACACATAACCATCTCCATGTCCACAACACAAAATAAAATACTGCTGCATGTCCATAACACACAAATATCCAAACACATAAAGTACTACAACACAAAATATCACAAATATCTCTCTCAAGATAACTCTCTCAAAATAACTCTCCCCCTTTTTGACATCATCAAAAGGAGAGGTCACTCATCATCATCTCCAGCTCCCTCATCAGCCGTCTGCTCTTCGTCACCAGCGTCTTCGCCTGAGGAAATGACCTCATCTGGGTCAATGCCATCGACTCTGGTCCGCGGTGGTGGAACTGAAGCACGAGCTCTGGGAGGGAATGGAGGACCGGTAGACGGAAGACGACAAGCAGTCGCAGTACGATCAGGAACGGTCATGGAAAACTGTGCAAAGAGAGCCTGAAACTGGACATCCACGAACCTCATGGAGTCAGCAAAGTATGACATGTCGTTCCTGACCTCTGCCCGAAAAGCAGCATCCCGGATGTCACGAGCTTCCATCTCCGCACGAACCCAGGCCTGGTGCGCCTCGATCTGAGTGCGGACCTCCGAAGAAAGAAGAGCTAGGAACTCAGGAGGAAATGCAGGTGCTGCAGAAGAAGAAGATCCTGGTGCAGAAGATGAGCCAGGACCAGCAGGAGGATGAGGTGGTTGCACAGGAGCGTGTCTACGCAGCTGTGCTTCCATCATCTTCAGGACGACTCCATTGATGTTTGTCAGGGGGCTTGAAGGAGTTTCGGCTGAAAGATCAAAGTCAAGAGCTCGAAGAAGATTGGTAATAAGCATGCCATAGGGCAAACTTCTACCCGCAGTACGGATTTGATCAGAGGCCATATGAGAAGCAATAACTCTAGGAAAGTTGACCTTAATCCCTTTAAGCAGACAATAGATAATCAAGGGGACACAACCCCTAGCATGGCTATACTCGCCATGTTTGGGGACAATGTTGAAAAAGATAATCTTGGCAAGGACTTGAGATTGAAGAGTGTATCGACTCACTACCTCATTCCTAACTAAGCCGGGGTTGTCATCCCCGTGAATCAGGGTAGAGGCGGTGAGTGAGGACTCACCCTCAGGAAATGCAAAGTCATGCAAATCATGTGAGTACACATCTGCTCCGCCAGTGGAGAGATGCAGAATCCTAGCAAACCGACCGATAGAGAGGTCGATTTCCCTACCTAGAACTCTAGATGTGATCCGGTTACCATCAAATTCATAGTTGGCATAGAAGTAAGGAACAAGGGAAGTGTATACTTGTTCCTTAATGGTCAAGAACTCAACTAGATTATTATTTTGCAGGATTTGAGGGATGTCAAGGTGTTCAAAATCCTGAATGGTAACAAATCTCCCTGAATTGATATTTCTAGTGGAGAGGTGGGAGTATCTATCTTCAGCTAAATCATTTCTAAAGGGCCGTACGGGTCTAGGACCCTGAGATGAGGGTTGGGCAATACCCTTCCCCTTCTCAGTACGAGATCTCTTAGGCATGATGAATAAAAATTTGATTTTTAGGTGAAATCAAGATTATGGCACGATCTAGAAGCTAAGCAACCTAAAATAGTGACAAAGGAATAGAGATATCTAAGCTAGAAGTGAAGATTCACAATAAAAATTAGATTTTTACCTTGATGAAAATTCTGAAACCCTAACTGAAAAATCCTGAAATTCTTCGAATCCGGTGGTTGGAAGTTGTTGAAATCGAAGATCTGAAGGAGGAATGAAGGATATGAGATGGGTTTAAAAGGATTTGGATTTGGTTGAAGGAATGGAGAGAAATCAAATTTTGAGGGAAATGGGGTTTTTTTCGGTCGCTGAGTGAAATGAGAGAGAGAGAGAGAAAATGAAATTATATAGCAGATTTGGGCAAAAACACGACGATCGGTCGACCGGTCCGGTCGACCGAATCCAACAGAGAGCTCTGTAAGTGATATCGGTCGACTGGGTCAGTCGACCGAAATATCCCGAGACCACAGCAGGCCAGCATCGGTCGACCGGAATTCTGGTCGGTCGACCGGTAGCACACAAAAAAAATAAAAATAAAAAATATCTCTCAGGCAGAGTCGGTCGACCGGAGATTTAGGGGTCGGTCGACCGGCTTTGCCTGAAAGTCTGCTAACAGCAAATAGCCCAAAAAAAAATTTAAGTAATTTTGTAGCCTAAAATAGGTATGACAAATTAGACATTTAAGAGTACACCAACAGTTTTTAAATCTTTATAAAGTCTTCACAAACATCAAAATACATGCAATCCAATTTTAATTTTATTTTCATATTTAAACAAAGATTTTAAAGATGTAGAAGCCGAATACCCAGTGACGGGTTCTGAACTTCATCCTCTTGATTCCTCTTGAATGAGTTGAGGTGCGCAATTGCCATCTTTAAGGTATTTGCTTAAATAGAAAATTTTACAAATGTTTAATTTTTATTTATGAAAATATTGTGTATATGTATATAAGTATATGTTCACAAATACTAAACTATACATGTGGACATGTGATGAACAAGGCATGAAACAAAGATATGAAAGTTAACACAAGGCACATATACATCATGATAGAAAGGTAGTTCTATACAAGCATATATCAATAGAATACAAAAGCAAACTATCAATTCTATACATATGTATACATGTCAAAAAAAAATCAAAATTGAACATGGCATATACAATCAAGTTAGAGTTGCAAGTTTATACTAATCATGTATCAATGAAGCATAAAACTAAACTAGCAATCCTATAACAATTGTATATACAAAATTAAAAACTCTTAAATGGAGATGTTACCAATTTACGGGCAATCTCCAAAATTAGGTGCCTCCACGATAGCGATGCAATCTTGATGTGTTCTTTAAGCTTTGTTGCATCCACCACCCGGGCACCGTTTCCTCCTAAGTCTTGGAGGATGTAGATCCACCTATACCTGTTTCATTTGAAATCGGTGGCTCTTTTGGTACCCAAATCTTAGTGGGTCCTTTGGGGTTAGATCCGGGGCGAACCCAAACAAATTTGTTTTTAACATTATTCTTAGCATAGCAAAACTTTTCTAAATGGCCTTTGCGGCCACAATGTGTGCAAATATAAATTCTACCATTATTGTACATGAATGCATGCTTATGAGTGTGTGCATGTTTCCGTGCATGTGTATGTGTATGTTGTGCATGTTTCCCTTGGGGGGCTCCCTTAGGAAATTTAGATGCTATCTTTTTCAAATCAAATGCATAGCTTTTTAAATTTGAGTCCAAAACTTCAACACGTTTTTGGATCTCAACAAAATCATTTTTATCAATTGAAACCATGGGGGTTTTGCCTTTACTAGCTAGTTTATATTTTTCAAAATCATTTTTCAATTTATCAAATGAACTAGATAAGGCATTTTTCTCATTTACTACTAATTCAAATTTATTCTTTAAAACATCATTTTCCCTTTTTAACTTTTTATTATGAGATTGCGAAATCTCATATCTATGTTGTAATTCCTCAAAGAAACGTGCTAGTTCATCCATAGTGAGGTCATCATCATCAAGAGTGTTATCAAGTGTTACCTTAGAAGCGTCGTCTCCTTGTGCCATGAAGCACATGTTGGCGGCGTCGTGCTCCTCTTCGGATTCCGACTCCGAATCATCCCATGTAGCGGCCAACGCTTTCTTCTTTCTTTGCCCATTCTTGGATGTGGTTGCTGTGTAGAGCGGGGCAATCGGCAATTAGGTGACCGATCTTCTTGCAATGAAAGCAAGGACCGGGTTCATCTCTTTTCTTCTCGTACCTTCCTTGAGGCTTCCCTCTTCGGAAGTTACTTTGCCGTTCTTTCTTGTAGAACATCTTGCCCACTTTCCGGATGAGCATGGCGAAATCCTCATCGCAATCCTCCGATGAGTCATCCTCTTCGTGTATGGTAGGAGCGGCTTTGAAGGCAATGGTCTTCTTCTTTGGTGCCTCCCTTTCTTCTCTAACTTTCATCTCCATCTCATGCGTCTTGAGATTTCCGATGAAGCCGGAGAAGTCCATCTCCTCTTTGTCATTTAGCTCCTTGAGGGTTGTCGCCTTGACTTCCCAAGCTTTGGGAAGAGCTCTAATCACCTTCCTTATCTTTTGATCATTATCAATCTTGTCACCTAAGGAAGAAAGAGCATTAGTTATTTTTGTAAAACGGGTGAGCATGTCATCAATGCTCTCATTATCAAACATATAGAAGTTCTCATATTGAGAACGTAGCAAGTCAACTTTGGCTCTCTTGACTTGAGACGTTCCCTCATGAGTCACAATGAGTATGTTCCAAACCTCAAATGCGGATTTACAATTTATTATGCGTGCAAGGTCATCTTCATTCAATGCTTGGGTCAATGCATATTGTGCCCTAGCATTAGCCTCATAGTCTTTGGAAGTATCCTCGGACCATGTGCTCTCATCACTAGTGGGTTCTATAAAATCTTTGGTAATGGCCCTAGCTACCCTAACTCCTAGGGATTTAAGGAAGAGATTCATTTTCACCTTCCAAATGGGGAAGTTTAAACCACCAAACTTGGGTGGGGATTTAATGCTAGAAAAGTCCATGGATGCCATGAATGCACAAGCAAATGTAAATGCAACACAAATGAATATAGCCAAATATGGATCTCCCTAAGGTTGTTAGACCTAAGTTGTAGGGTTAGGCTCTGATACCAATTGAAATCACCTAGAGGGGGGGGTGAATAGGTGATGGCTATATGAATTATGGCAATTTGTGGAATTAAAACTTTCACACACAAATAGCACAAATAAAGACTTGCAATAAATACAACAATTAAGGTGCAAGAATTAAAAGGAGTAGAGTTAGAGAAAATTGATCAAACGCAAACGTAAGGATGTGTTTCCGAGGTTCGAGCCACGCTCTACGTCCCCGCCTTCACACTTGAAGGATTTGCACTACTATCGTTGATCCCACCGGATCGCCAATACAAGGACACACTTGTCCCTTACACTTGTGATGCCGCAACACCACCCGAAGCTCACTAGCTCCCTTGAGGCCGATGCCTCTACAACTTCACTCCAAGAAGAAATGAGTGATCACACTTGATCACTTTACAAAAGCTCACTTGCACAATCCTAGATCCAAATATGTAGATGTAAAGCTTGGGATTGTGGTGTGCAAAATCTAGAGAGAAGTTAGAGGAATAGGCTACAAGTTGGGTGTTGGGAATTTAGGCTTTGGAAAATCTTTTATGAAGGAAAGCTTTGAAAATCTTTGTAAAACTCTTATGAAATATTTTGCAATGGTTGTCTAATCAATATGAGGTGACCCTCTATTTATAGGGGTCAAAAACAGCCTCAAAAACTCGTTGGAGACAAATCCCAAAAAGAAAAACAGTCAGAAAAACTAGCTGTTGGACCTGTCAGAACTTTTGACAGAGTCCGGTCGACCGGGTCGGTCGACCGCCAACGGTCAAAAATATGACCGTTGGGGCTTATCGGTCGACCGGGTCGGTCGACCGAAAACTCCCGTAAACGTAAATGAACTTCGGTCGACCGGGTCGGTCGACTGATATAGACGTGCACAGTATTGTGCACATCGGTCGACCGGGCCGGTCGACCAGTCACTGTAAGTTCTGAAAAAAACAGAACTTCCAGAACCAGAAAATCTAGGTTTTGGTTTTGGGTTTTGGGTAAGATTTTGGAACTTGTAAAAACATGAAGTATAAGCATGTGTCATACTTCAAACATGTTAAAAGTAGTTTGATAAAATTCTTTTGAAAACAAACTTGTTTTCAATGAAAATGTTTTTCCAAAAACTATTGTTTTTCTAAAACGCGTATTTTCAAATATGTTCTCTTTTAAAAACTAAGTTAGAAATGGAATTGAAAAATCTTTTTGAAGCCTAACTGAAATGTGTGTGTGTGATGATCCCATAGCTCTACTTCTAATATCTAGTTTTGACAAAATGTCTAAAATAAAAATAAAATTACAAATTTTGTTTTTCTTTGTCGTTTTGATCTTGTCTTGATCTTGTCTTGATCTTCACTTCATCATCTTGATCCCAAAGCATCCTAGTTGTGCGTAGCTTGGGAATCTTCATTTTAGCGGCGTCCAAACTTGTGAGTCTTTTAGCGGAGCCGTCAAAAACAACCTGTTAAATAACCTGAGATATTCTGAAATAAAACATGTTAAATACATAACTAAATATGTTTTGTTATCATCAAAATAACTGGGATAATGGCCTTTGGGCCAACAGATTCGTACCTTGGTTGTGGATGCATGAGCTAGATGGACATACCAAATTGATGCATCACTATCAAGAATGTTTGGTGGGAGGACCATCATGTTTTGGAGACCTAGAGATTGGTTCATTGGTTTTGGTAACTATCTCTAACTCCCATTTTTGTTTACATGTTTTCATATAAATGTTTTTAGCATGTTTCGGGTTTCAATGTTCATTATAGTAAATGCAATAATCTTAGACATGTGATATACATAGATAGTTTTTGAGATACACCTATTTTCATATGGATTCATATTTTCTGTTCTCATTATTGTTTAACTACTATGTATAATCTAGTTCTAAAACGCATACATTTAGCCTAATGATCATGTTTGTTTTATGCTTCATGTGGTTATTACTTGTTTAGATATAGTTTTCGTTAAAACTTGTGTTTATACTTGTACAAGTAGTAAGCTACACTTGATTATTATGTGTTTGTGCTTCATTGCTCATTTGTACTCATTATATGTATATGTATAACCTAGTTTTGATGATTCTTTCATTTACACTTGATTTTTCTATTTTTGTATATGTTTAGCTTCATGTATATGATATTTTTGTTTAAAACTAATAAATATACATGTACATCCTTGAGTCACTTGCTTTCATGCAAAATTCTTTGATGGACTCGTTTGTGTTTGAAATATGTATGTATACTTTTATTTTCGATAAAACATACATATACCTTGAAGCTTGTTTAATTTTGATGAAAAATAATTTTTTATGATTTTCATATGTTTTGGTATTTTGAGCATTATTGTTTATTTTCATGAATATGTTATTCACATGATTTTTGTGCACTCACAATTCTTTTGTTTACTCATGACCTTATTTTCATGAGCTAATTTTTTTGCCTTATAGATCTTGAGTGACAATTTTTGTGTATTTAGCATGCTTCATGAGATATATGATTTGGTTTCATATTTTGAAGGATCTTTAACTAGTTTTTTAAAAATTTTTTAAACTAGTTTCTTGATTCTTCAATTGGTAGAGTTTTCAAACATGTTTAATTATTTTCAAACTCTTATTTTGAAAATCCGACCAACCAAAGAACGGTTGGTTGGACGACCATACCTTGTATACCCTTAAATGAATATCTTTTAACATGTTCATGAATAGGGTGGTAGGAATGAGTTATGCACATGATCTTCAGGTTATTTCATTTTTGTATACTCATATTTATTTTCTTATATACGTATACTTCAAGTTTCAAGTGGTATTTCTATTTTCATACATACATATATTGTGCTTATTTTACAATTGGTATCAATTTCAAATTCAATTAGTATCAAAATTTACTATTGGTATCTTAATAATTTTGTTTATCTACAAGTGATACCGATATTTGTTTTGTCAACTACAATTTGATTTAAATTGGTATCAAAATTTATTTTGTTGACTTCAAGAATTTCAAATTTTGTTTTAAAAGTGATCTTAAAATTTTTCAAAATTTGTTTGATATGTATTCCTTATATGCAAGGGAACTTAACATCTTCTCTATATATAGATTCATGTTGAGTGTACCTTACATATTGAGGAGCTTGACCTCTCTTCTTTATGTGGTACACGTGTGTAGGAGCAGCTTAACATCTTCGCTTATGCATTGTATATATGCTTTATATGGGTTAGGATCTAATTATCCCTTCTTCATGTAATGCATGTATGCAGGGGAGCTAACTTAACGTCTATCCTCTTCATGAATGTATATCGCATATACATCTTTCTAGTTTGTTTGTCTCCACCCCTTTATTGAAGAGTTGATAAAAAGGAGGAGAAGAATTTAGAGAGTTTATATATGCATGCTTATGATTTTTTTTGTTTGTGCATATATATTTTTTTATTTATGCATATATATGTTTAGTTTATATGTGCTTTTATTGAATATCCTTATTGTTTATGCTATGCATGAGTTAAGGGGGAGCTTCTATCAAGCTTATCTTTAATCCATGCATATATAACTTCATGAGTTTTGTCATCATCAAAAAGGGGGAGACTATTAGCCCAAACGCGAATCACTCTATTTTTGATGATAATTAACTCATGTAGTTATATTAATGATGATCTTGTGTCTATTTAGTTTCAGAAACTTAATTAAGATCTTAGTTGGTGTTTAGCTTCAACAAAAGATTCGAAGTTCAGTTTTAAAGCAAGCACGTGTTGATTCAAGAGCTCGCGCATCAAGATCGCATCAAGTACTCAAAAGGAGTCTAGCTCTTTGGATCAAGGTTTGGACCAAGTCAAGATGGAAAAGAAGATTTTCAAGACTTGAGTCTATGTTTGTAAGTGTTAAGATTTGTGTTTTAGATAAAATATAAAGGATAGATTAGAACTGAATTGCTCAAGCTCATATACACACACAAAATTTATATGTGTTTTCTTAAAATAGTTTTGATTTTAAAGAATACCGTTTTGGTTTTGAGCTTCAAAGAAGATATCTTTATGTTTCATGAATAGAGTTCATCAAAATAAGTTTACATGTTTTATATGTATATTGAATTTCATCTATATACATTATGGTTCAAATGTTTAGAAAAACTTTATTTGATGTTTTGAGTTCATGGTTTTTAAGTTTTGTATTTATCAAAACTTTATTTAGAGCTTAATTGTCAAAACATGGATATTTCATTTTATATATGTATTGGATCATATCCATACATACTATACTTCAAATGAGTTTTAATATCTTATTTTTGTATTTAAACAAGTTTTGGAAAAATCGTTTTTCAAATTGAAGATTAATTTTGAAAAATACGGTTTCCAGTTCAAAGCTAAAATTCTTTATTGAAAAATAGTTCAATATTTTTGTAGTATATATTGATTTTTGATCACACATATTTGTAATTCAAAGTATTTCAATAAACTTATTTTTTTGGATTATATGAGATTTTATAGGATATTGAAAAACCAAGTTTTAATCCCTAATAATCCCTGACCTGGCCTTCTAGTGGTCGACCGAACCGGAAGTCGGTCGACCGAGCAGTCGCTTGATGTGCACAGAAACGTGCACAAGCCCTGGCTTGAGGGGCGGTCGACTGGGCGATCGATTGATCCAGAGAGTTTACTCTCTAGATCTGGCCCCGTCGACCGAGCAGTTGACTGAGCAGAGAGCTTTGCTTCCTGGTTCTTGCTTCAGTCGACCGACAGGTCAAGACTTGGGTGCAGTCGACTGGCAACCCCAACAGTCATAAATATTACCGTTGGCCGGTCGATTGGCTGGTCGACCGACAGGTCATTTGGCCTGGGGATTTTTCCCAACGGATAGTTTTTTGTATCTTTATAAAAGGGGGTTGTTTTGGCTAATTTTACACAAGATTTTGGAGAAGTTTTAGGGCCAGTTTTTCCTATCTTTCTTAGGGTTTTCTCCACTTATTTTGGGGGCTAAAACTTCCATATCAAAAGGAGAGTCTTTAAGAGTTTTTTTTTAAAAAGAGATTTCTTGAGTTTTTCTCCACTCAATCTACCTTATTTTCTCACACAAACTTGAGCTTTCCATTGCTATATTTATCCTCTAGGGATCATAGAGTGTTTTTGATGATCAAAGTGTTGAGATCAACAAGTTTACATCTTTGTAATTGAGGAGGCGAACTTGTGGGTTTGTGATGTGTAGAGTTCTTGAGGGAACTCATTGTAGAGGTGCGACCTCGGCAAGCTAGTGCGCTTACGTATGTTGTTCTTATGGAAACAAGTGAGGGACTTGCGAATCTAAGAGTTCCTGAGGGAGCTCGTTGTAAGTGTTGTGACACTGAGTGATCTTGCAGGATCGATTTTATTGGAAATGCTCCATAGTGTTGAAGGAGGGGACGTAGAGCAAGTGTGCTCGAACCTTGAAACAATTTTCTCGTATTTGCGATTGCTCATCTCTCTAACTTGTGTTTATATATCTTGCATGCTTATATTGTTTATCTCTTCATATGCTTGATATATTTGTGCTTAATTGATATATACTTGGGATTGTTTGCTCACACTTGTATTCAATCAAAAGAACCATAATGGCACCTCAATTCTTAATCTTGAGGAGATAGTCCAGAGCCCTTTATCGAGAATTTGGCTACACTCTTGTGCTATACTTTATGTGTTTGCATAATAGTTTTAGTTTACATAATTAGTTTTAATTTCACATTGTTGTGCATTAGATTAGCTTGTCACTTATTCACCCCTACTCTAGGTGACTTACACTCATGGTATCACAATTGATCTTCAATGGATCCTGATCAATCACCAAGTCGTCAAGCAACCCTTGAAACCAAATTGCCTTCTTCATAGCCTCTGTCATGGTCATATATTTGACTTTCATAGTAGATAATGCGACAGTAGACTGTAGAGTAGGGTGCTAGCTGACTGGTGATTGAGACAATGAAAACACATATCCCGTTGAGGGTCGGCGTTTGTCGAGGTCTCCAGCGTAATCGGAATCAACAGATCCGATACACTCATGTTTACCAGTAACATCCTTCTTGAATACCAAACCAATATCTATGGTACCTTTAATGTACCGTAGAATCCACTTCACTGCCTCCCAATGACCCTTTCTTAGATCGTGCGTATATCTGCTAATCATTGAGACAACTTATGACAAGTCGGGCCTTATTTACACCATTGCATATAATAAACTACCAACTGCGCTAGCATAGGGCACGTGAGTGATGTACTCACGCTTTGCAACAATAATAGGAGACATAGTGAAAGTACACCTAGAGGGGGGTGAATAGGTGTACCGCTAATCTAATGAACTAAATGCGAAAATTAAAAACTAATTGCTATAACACTTAGTGCAACCAACGAGTGTAGCCGAATTCCCCGTGAAGGGCTCTGGACTAACTCCTCTTGATTCCTCTGAATAAGAGTTGAGGCGCTATATGAAGCTCTCGTGGTTAAGCACAAGTGAGGCATACACAAACAAACCAAGCATATAATATGAATGAGCAATATGAATAGATGCAAAGCACAATATAAAGAGAGAGAGTTCGAGTCAATGGATCAAACACAAACAACAAGATGTGTTTCGAGGTTCGAGCACCGAGCTCTACGTCCCCGCCTTCACTGAGAAGGATTTCCAATCCACTAACTATGTCCACTAGGACTCCCACCGAGGGAACCTCCACTGAGAATTTGGGGCAAATACAAATGGGAGTACCGAACTCCTCTCTCAACCAATACAACCTCCACCGAGGCAACACAATCACCACCTCACACACGAGGGGTAGGCCCTTAGCCAAACAACCGCAATTCACCTCACCAAGAGGGATATAAATAACAACTCCACCTCTCACTAGAGGGAGCAAACCACAACCTCAACCTCTACCAAAGAGGGAGCTAACCACAACCCAAATCAACCTCTACCAAAGAGGGATACAATAAGCAAAGGGTTTACAACTTGGTGGTTTCCTCAACCACAAACAATTTTCCCACAAATAAAGATCCTATAGAATAGGGTAGGCGATATAGCTCAAGTGTGGAAAACTAAGTGTTTTTATCAAAGAAAATCTCTTGGAAAAATATCAAATAGATATAGAATTTTAGACCAAGAAACTAATTCCCAAAAACCTATTTTCTTTGAAATAAACAAAACACTTTAAAACAAATAAGATGGATCTTTTTGGCACTAAAACACTTTTGAAAACTTGTTTAAAACACTAGAGAAACTCTGTAAATTTTGCTCTTAAAAACTTAATCAAAATCTCAAAGAAATGGGGTATATAAAGCCTCATTGAAAAACTAGCCGTTGGAGCTGTTTTTCAGCTCTGGCGGCTGGCGGTCGACCGGCCCGATCGACCGCCAACGGTTAAAAAATCGACCGTTGGAGCCTCGGTTGACCGGCTCGGTCGACCACGGCCTGGAACAGAGAGCAGACCTCTCTGCCGGTCGACCGACCCGGTCGACGGGGCTTTCCAGAGAGCAGAAGCTCTCTGGCGGTCGACCGTCCCGGTCGACCGGCCCTCCAGCCAAACAGACGTGCACATCTTGTGTACGTCGGTCGACCGACTCCTAGCTCGGTCGACCGGTCCGGTCGACCGGCAGAAGCCAGAACAGGATTTACAGGACTTGAAAACTTGGTTTTTATTTACCTATAAAATCCCATAAAAACTCTAAAAATCCACAAAAATAAGTTCAGTATAATACATTGATATACAAACTTGTTTGAGTAAAATCAAACCAAGTTACAAACATTTTGAACCATTTTTGTGTTATGGAAATTTCGCCGAAAATCAAACCCGTATTTTCCAAACTTGGATTTTTTAATTGAAAATACGTTTTGTCCAAAACTCATCCAAATACAAAAACATGATACTTAAACACTTTGAAGCATGTTGCATATGGACATAAGTCCAATATACATGAAACATATATATATCATTATTTTTGACTCTAATACCAAAAATATGTTTTGTTAATAATACCAAAACTCATGAATAGGCATATCAAAATAAGTTTGTCTAAGATATGAAGCATGTATGTATATAGAACATATCTAATATACATTAAACCATGTAAACTTATATTGATACTATCTATTCATCAAAACCAATATCGGTTAAACTAAAAAAAAAAATCGAAAACCAATATCCAAAATATAAAACGTATGTGTGTTGTGAACTTGAGCATATCACACTATTCTAATCTTTACAAATGGATCTAAAACAAACTATAAACTAGGTACCGATGTCTTCTTGACGAACTCCGTCTTCAAGTCGACTCGATCCAAACCGTGATCCACCGAGCTTGACTCCAACGAGTGCTATGTATGATCTTGATGCTCGGGCTCTGGAATCACTAAGTGAGAAGCTCCAAAACTGCTTTGTTAAAGCTAATCACTAACTAATATCTTGATTAATGATCTGAAACTAAACATCACAAGATTATTAGTAAACATAACTACATGAGTTAATCATTATCAAAACTAGAGTGGAAGGCCTCTGGGCCAACACATAGTAGCTTTTATCATAAAATGAGAAGCCAATATTGTACTTACAGTTTTGTATCAACGTTGATGTGAACTTCTGAAGTACCTTCTTCAAATACCCCTTCTGTTTCAAGCTAACCTTGTCACTCTTTCAGTCTTGTTCAATCTCTATGCCTAGCACCTTCTTTGCTTATCCCAGATCTTTCATCTTGAATTCGAAAGTCAAGTTTTTCTGTAATTTATCAATAACAGATCTGCTTTTAGAAGCAATGAGCATATCATCCACATACAAGGGTAGATAGATGTACTCTTCTTTAGGTAGCTTATTGTAACACACATATGGGTTATAATGCTTTGTGTGTACCTCTTCCCTCTTATGAAATTGTCGAAACGCTTGTACCACTGCCTTGGAGATTGCTTTAATTCATACAATGATTTCTTCAGTTTGCATACCATATTCTCCTTTCCTTCAGTTTTGAACCCCGTCGAATGAGATATGTAGATCTCCTCTTCAAGATCGCCATGGAGAAATGCAATCTTCACATCGAGCTAATCAAGTTCCAACACGTACTGTGCTACCAGTGCCAACAAAATTTGAATAGATGAGTGTTTTACAACAGGTGAAAATACCTCATTGTAGTCAATGGCTTTTCGTTGAGCGTAATCTTTAGCTACAATCTGGCTTTGTAGCGTACAATATCACCATCTAAAGATACCTGTTTCTTTGTAAGCACCCACTTACAACCGATCGCCTTCTTTCCCTTGGGCAACTCTAACAGTTCCCAAGTGTCGTTCTTTTGTAGAGAACTTATCTCTTCCATCATGGCATCCTTCCACATCTTGGACTCCGAACTGATTTCAGCTTCCCTGTAAGTAGACGAGATTGCCTCCTCAACGACTGGGAGAGTATAGGCCACAATCATGTTAGTAGTGAGCCAACTGAGCTGACGTGGATTTCTCCGAGTTCTTCCAGCTGCAATGGATTCTTGAACATTAGCCATAGACTGTCCTTGATCCTCATCATTATCATCATCCTGTTCGGCTACCTGATCATCTCCCTGTGTCACTGAGGGTATGACCTCAAATGATACTGATCTTTCTAGAGATGATGATGTAGCATCACTCTTCACCTGCTGCAATATCCTGTTGGCGTCTGACTCTCCACCTGCTGGGAGTTTGTAGGCTTCACCATAGAAGCCTCATCAAATGTGACATCTCTGCTCAAGATAAATTTTCTGTCCTTTGGATCTCAAATTTTATAGCCTTTTACTCCTTTCTTGAATCCTACGAACACACTTTTTCTCGCCCTTAAGTCCAGCTTGTCTTCCTTGATATGATAGTAGGCCGAAAACCTAAATATTTGTAGCGAATCATAATCCGAGCAACTTTTCCTGACCAAACCTATAGAGGAGTTTTACCTCTTATTGCAGACGAAGGTAACCTATTAACAAGATGGCAAGTATATGCCAATGCCTTAGCCCAAAAAGATTTCGATATGCCAGCATTGGATAACATGCAATGGACCTTCTCTAGCAAGGTCCTGTTCATCCTTTCAGCCATCCCATTTTGTTGCGGTGTTTCTCTTATTGTGAAGTACCTTTTGATGCCCTCATCGTGACATAGCTGTAGGAAAGGATCGTTTGTATACTGTCCTCCGTTGTCTGAACGGAGTACCTTGATCTTCCTTCCCATATTCTTCTCTCTGTTCTTCTTCCACTCCACAAACAACTCTAGGACTTCCCCTTTGTGCTTCATGGTATGTACCCAACATCACCTAGAGTAATCATCTATAAAAAGACACAAAGTAATAGTTACCTCCAATAGATGTTGTCTTCGTAGGTCCCTAGACATCTATGTAAACATAATCCAAAATCTCCTCGGTGCAATGAGTTGCGGTGCCAAATCTTACCTTGTTCTTCTTTTCGATGATGTAATTTTCACAAAATTTTAATTTGCAGGTACTGGTACCTTTTAATAAATCTTACTTTGCAAGAGCTTGCAAAAACTTTTCTCCTATATGTTCGAGTCTCATATGTCAGAGTTGGGTGCAATCATTATCTGAATTTGTAGAAGTCACCACTTGCCCTGTAACCGTACTACTTTTTAAATAGTAAAGGTTATTGCATCGAACGCCCTTCAAAACAACCATCGAGCCTTTAATCATTTTGATAACTCCATCTCTAATAGATACTTCAAGACCCAATGCTTCCAAGGCACCAACGGAGATAAGATTTCTTTTCAGTTGAGATAATACCTCACATCCTTCCATTCCCGCACCATCCTATCAAACATCTTGACCAAGAGAGTACCTATCTCTTCCATGTGACATGGACGATCGTCACCCATGACAACGAAACATCATCTAGTTTCTCAAAATTAAAAAAACCAATTCTTGTTGGGATACACATGATAGGTAGCTCTTGTATCGATCCTCCACTAAGAATTACCTGAGTAACCTATGGTAGGAGTAGTGACTAAGAATGAAAATACCGATGAGTCTGAGTACGATCCATCTGCCGGTGAAGTATCAGCATGTGTACTGATCGCCTGTGCGAGATTTGCCTCAGTCTTTGACTCCTTCTTATCTTTAATCTTTAGACAATCATCTTTTCAGTGTCCTAACTTTTTCAGAAGGCACACTTGTTCTTCTTCAGATCTTTGAACCCTGGTCTGAACTTTGATCTCCCGTGAACGCCTTTACCCTTCTAATTGGAATCTCTGCCTCTTACTACTAACGCCTCTGCTGATGTACTATTGGAAAAAGATTGTTTATTTTTCTTCTTCACTTCATAATTTACAAGACAGCCAACACATTATTATAGCTAAGTGATTGTCTTCCATTAATCAAGGTGAGGACGAAGGCCTCATACTCTTCATCAGGAAGAGAATTTAAAAGAATTAATGTCTTATCCTCTTCTTCGACATTCACATCCACATTAACCAAATCTGTAAGAAACTTTGTGTAGTTATTCATGTGCTCAGCAATGGAGAGTCTCTTCTTCAACTGGAAGCGATAAAGTCTCTTCTTTAGAAGTAGTCAAGACTCGATACTCTTCGTCAGATATTTCTTCTCTAGAATCTCCCATATCTTCATTGCAGACGTCTTATATAGCACATGATACTTGATGTCTTGTGTCAAACAAGACCTTATAATACCACATGTCATATTATTCATCTTGTCCCAATCTTTTTTAGAAGTCTCCTCTGGCTTTTCTTTCAATCGTAGAGTGTCTTGAAGGTTTGATGTCGTCAATGCATCCATCACCTCACACCTCCACATCTTAAAATTGTTCATGCTATCAAACTTTACCACATCAATCTTCATCGGATGTAGGTTCAAGGATTTCACCATAGATTGACTTTCTCTGACCATCTTCTCAACAGATTTCTCAACACAATGCGGAAAACAATTAGTGAAAATAAATCCAAATAGGAAAGATCAGATCTTTACCTTCGAACGAAACCGTAGACAATTTATTGGTTGATTTGCTCTACCTGAATGAAAAACTAGGGAAAGCTCTAATAGAACTTGTTGGGAATACACACAACAGAGAAGATGGCACACCAGAGAATAGTCACGAATAGCACGAACAATTAAACAGAGAAAAGAAAGAGAGAACACAAAATTTAACGTGATTCGACAATTTGACTACGTTCTCGGGGCAAGGGGAGAGAGTTCTTATTGAATCAATCAATTATAGGTTATAAATATTGGGAACATTACCCTCCTTATATAGCCAAAGAAACCACAAAGAAAAGAAAACCAAAAATACCTAATTCAGATCAGAAATGAATTCAGAATCAGATTTGAAAACTGGGCCGCTGCAGCTGTATAGTCGACTAGGAAATTGAAAAACACCTAGAGGGGGTGAATAGGTGTTAATGCTAATCTAACTATCTTTTTAAACAACTAAGTATAAATGATACAAGCGGTCACTCAAAATAAGAAATTGAAGCTGAATTTCCCGTGAAGGGCTCTAGAACTTCTCCTCTTTGATTCCTCTAGATTATGAGTTGAGGCGCGTAAATGCTTTCTTGTTGAGATGAGTAAACACCAAAAAATACAAGTCAATGAAATGATTGAAATGATGAAGAGCAAACAAACAATATCACAAGTTAGGAGTGAAGAGCAATGAAAAGCAATAAGGAAACTAATCGTAAACACAAGTAATTTGTTTCGAGGTTCGAGCCACTGCTTTACGTCCCCGCCTTCACCACTATGAAGGATTTTCACTAAATCCACAAAGGGAATTTTCACATCGGAATCTTTACACCCAAGGGGATTACAATTGGTCTACACAAGACCGGAGTACCCAACTCCAACCAATCCAACCTCTACACAAGGGGATCTCAACACAAGGAAATACAAGTCACTTGGTGATCAAAAGACCACAAACTCTCTCTTACAACTTCTTATAGAGTGGAGATGATTTTTGGCTCAAGAAGTGAAGTGAGAAAAATTTCAGTTGTAAAGAAGTAAAATAGCTTGTAAACTAACTGAAAACTTTAGCAAATGAAAGAACTTTGAAAAGCAATGCCAGTAAACTTTCTTCTCTTTTGAAAAACTTGAAATAATAGGAATTTTTCTTGTGTTAAACATGTAACCAATGACCTCTATTTATAGGGAGTGAATTCATATCATCCATAATGAATACTAGGTCATTAGGGTAGATTTTAGCCACAGGAATCAGAAATAGGTGTAAGAAGCATTAAAATCAAAACAGATTCCAAGAAAGAGCTGTTGCCTCTTTTGGCGGCTGTCGGTAAACCGGGCTGGTCGATCGGCAAGCCGCATTGCAAAAGAGCCGTTGGCTTCGGTCGACCGGTCCGGTCAACCGCAGGCTAAACAAAAACAAAATTTCAACTGTCAGTCGACCGGGCCGGTCGACCGACAAAACCCGAGACTAAGGGTCTTGCAGTCGGTCGACCGGACCGGACGGTCGACCGCAAGGTCTGTCGGTCGACTGGCCCGGTCGACCAGCAGACGTGCACAGACGTGCACGCCCAAGGCCACAAGGCCTGGTCGACCGAACGGTCGACCGATCTGGCCTGAAATAGGTCCGGTCGACCGTGAGGCCTGAAACAGATTTTTTTTGAAAATGTTTTTGAACTTTGAAAAATTTTAGAAATATTTTTAAATGGTCTGAGATTTGAGTAACATGCTATAGGAGTTGAAATACATGTTTTACACTAGATATAAACATATGAAATATTTTGAAACATGTATATCTATCAAACATGCACCAAAACCAACTAACCAAAAACAAACATGTATTTTGAAAAGTGAAAATGTGTGTGTGTGTTTTCTTGAGCACAACTTATTATGTCTTAACTCTTTAACATACTAATTTTTACAATGTTCTAGGTGACTACAAGATCTTCAATATGAGCTTTTCCATAGGCAATGTTGAATAACTTGAAATCTTGATCCCGTATTGAGTCAATTTGAGTCAATCACCACCTTTCTATAGGAAGACTACATCTTGAATCCTTAGAACCCTGAAACAAATGTAAACACTAAAATATAATTAGTACAAATAACTATATATGTTTTGTAATCATCAAAACTCTAAAATCGGGTGATTGTAACCTTGGGCCAACAGAATAACCTAGTCGATTAATAACTCCAATTGTCGATTAGGAATTTGGCCTAGTCGACTATTCTGTAGTAAAACAAAATTTTTAACTCTTTGTTTGTATCATTAATCGATTTGGTCATTGCCCTAGTTGACTAACCTTGGTTCCTCCTGTACAATCCAACTTCGATATGACTGACACCCTCTCATATTCGACACTATTGATTGCATCGCTCTTTGGCTAAACTTCAACAGAGTTTAAAATACTCTTTCAACAAGATTTTTTTACCCTTTTGATTGCAAATGAAAGTAGTGAGAATTACCGTCTAGCTTTGAGCTAACGGGTCGTGTCCACGAGGAGGAATGCGATGAAAGCTTTTCGGTATTTTTGTTTAGAAAGCAAAGAATGATGTTTGTTTTTTTTTTTATATTGAAAAGAGAATGGAGTGTAAAGAAGTGATTAAAAGAAAAATTAAAAACTTAGAGAAGGCTATGAAAAAGGTGATCTTTAAAAAGCTTGAAAATTGATTTGTTATTTTTAATATAGGAAAAAGATTTCGGCTCACTATCTTACTACTCAACGATATGTTCTTCTCTTGAAATTCTTAGTGCCTCAACTTGATTATAGGAAAAAACTTAAGCTTTAGTTTCGAAAGTCTTAAGCAAATAAATAAGATTATTTGGAAAAGTTTAACTATTTTTTTTTAAGAAATCCTCTTGAACTGAATGTTAAATCATCAAGTTTTCTTTCAAGTATGAAGTAAAAACAAGTTTTCTTTTAAGTATGAAATAAAGACAAGTTCAAGTGATGTTTTAAAAGAAATAGAAGTTTAGAAATCCAAACTCATCCTCATGTGCCTTCAAGAATACTTTCAAAAAAGAAAGTCTTAGTTTAAGGCATGCATATGATTCCGTTGGGTTCTTTACATCAAAACCATTCAAAACAAGAGGGATCGAAGAGAGAGATGATAGTGAGCCCAGAAAACAAGTTTAGCTACTCATGAATCATGTAAAATAAGATATGGAAATAAAATAAGATATACCCGCCAATTGGAGAAGAAGAAGAGAAGCTTTGAATCTTTATTGACGTCACTTCAATTTCAGATTACAATCACTCTTTTTCTCTCTCTCACTTGTATCTGGACTGAATTACAAATAAAGAAATAGAGATACAACTTCTCAATCTATCTAACAAAGAATCTAAACTCTAAAAACAAAAGAAAAACTTAAACTACTTTTTGGTCCCTTTTTCTCTGAAAAATGCAGTATTTATAGGAAAAACCAAACGGGGAAGGGCGTACGAAGATAGGGGGAGCAAACGCTCCCCTAGCTGACCTAACCAAGCCGCAAAAACACGGCTTTGACCGCTTTTCTGCGGCCATGGTGTGGCCAGGTGGCCACACCTGGTTGGTGGTACTTCCTGGTTTACTGATAGGCCTTTATCTCTTACTGATTTTCCCGTTTCAGCTCCTGAATTTGACGAAACGGTCTTTAATCTTTGGCTTTAACCAATTGATTTAGGAAGATTCATTTTAGCCAGTTTTTAACCTCTCTGATTTGCCATGATCTGTCCTAATTGTCTGATTTCAATTCTAAATTAAATCAGAATTTGATGGGCTTTTGGGCTCGTTTTCTCTTCCCTTTCCTTTAGCAATGGGCCTGCATTTTATAAAAAAAATAAGACTTATTAATAGGATTTATTAGATAATAAACATGATAATGTGATAATATATATGCAATATATGTGACCGATCACACCCCCACACTTATCTTTTGCTCGCCCTCGAGCAAAACATCAAAACTAATCCTAATCAAATTATATACCACTTTCGCAGGTCACTCGATTGCACTGAGCATGTGTAATAAGCCGTTAAACCTCTAGGTTACCTCTAGAGGACGAGTTTTTTCTCGTGAGGCTTTTCAGTGGATTGCACCCACAAAATGCATAAAGGAAGAGAAAAATGTTAGTATTTTCGAAAAGTATTTTGAAAAGATAGAAAATATTTGAGGTATTGTTTAAGAGTTCAAGTAATCTATAAGTTATAGGAAAATCGAACTTTTCATTTCTAAACTTATTCTCTATTCAAAACATGTCATCAATCAAAATAAGGAGTCAAATTATATTTCTCCTCTAATCTAGTACTTTACCCTAATTCATATGCACTTTCGTGAACGTGAAGTTTTGACTAAGGATTCTTTAACATTAACTCTTATGTCTTATTTTTTATTTTTGGTGGTATTTATTCCTCAATTCCATTAGACTTTCTAATCTGCCCATGTAACGAGCTTTAGTTGGTGACACCCAAACCGGACAGTCTTAGGGCACCAGGTGAGAAAACACTCCAAAGGACTTAAACACTCGTGTAAACAAGGCCACGAAACTAAGAGTTTAAAATGTACCCCTTTTAGGTGTGAATACTTATGCTTCATGAGCACAAATACCCAGCTTAATCAGGGGATATTATATATATAGAGATAGACTTGTATCCTTTCAAAAGGATTTGATCCGGATCCTTCCCACTCAAAATTTAACCCTCCAACATTCGAATACAAGATCCACTCCGTTGAAGTTGATCTATACTATTTCAAGTATCTATAAACCAAAAATCAAGTGTTTTAAATACTTTTTGCCCATCCATAATGGCGACCGTGGGAAGCACGCAGGAGGACACCCTCTTGTCGACAAAGTCATCAACCAAGGCTACTACTGGCAAGAAGTTAAATGACGCTAGGATTATGTGAAAAGGTAATGTCAAATGTTTGCTCCGACATCAAACAGACCGAGTACCGACCTCCATACCTTACGCAACCCTTGGACTTCCATGAAATAGGAATTGGACATCGTTGGGCCGCCTTCGAGCACAACCCCAGTTATAATTCCTCTTGATAGCCACCGACTACCAAATGGGTCGAGATAGTGCCACTCTCCGAAGTCACCGGGTAACAGATTGTCAAGTTTCTTTGGCAGAACATAGTATACCAATTCCAGCTCCCTTATACCATTATCTCCGACAATGAAACAAACTTCACAGCAAGCAAGTGGAGAGTTTCTGTGATAAGTACAAAATCACGCATCGATTCTCCTCGCTCTACTATTCTCAAGGCAACGACCAGGCCAAAATCAACAACCACACTTTCCTCGACAACCTATGCAAAATTTGGGCAAAGCTAAAGATGAATGGGAGAAGAAACTCTCCGGAGTGCTTTGGGATTACAGGACCACCAAACGTGTCTTGACCGACGAAACCCCATTCTTGTTGGCATACGGGACAGAAGCGATCATCCCTGTCGACGTAAGCACGCTGACACTCCGAGTGGAAGGATGGTTCAAGACAAGAACGACGCCCAGCTCCACCTGATGCTAAATCACTCAGAGGAAAGGTGACAACAAGCCCAAATCCACATTGCGGCCTATGTAATACCCTGATTCCAGAATATGTATTCTTTTACGATTTTCGATATTTTGATCTTGTACACGTCATTTCATGTATATTTTTTTACTTCCGTTTGACCTGAAATTTTTACATGAGACTCAGCACTAGCACTAAATTCTATCCTAGAAATTTCACAAATTTTCTTTTTAAATAATTATTTAATTAAATATTTTCTCTCTCCTTCAATTTTTCCTTTTTTTCTTTTTTAAATTCATTTCTTTTCCAATTTTTTCATTTTTTATTTTTATATTATTTTCTTATGGGACATATACACATAACCCCCAATAATTTAATATTTATATTTTCATTTCTTTTTCCTTTCCTTTTTCTTTTCTTTCTCCATTTTTCTAGAAACCTCATTGGCTTCCCAAGGAAGCCAAGGTTTTGGATTCTAAAAGAAGCCTCTCCCCCTCTTCCTTATCCTCTGCCTCACCTACCTAAGGCCATGGCTAGCCTCCTCCTTCCTCCTTCCACCATTTTCTCTCTCTAAAAAAAATACCAAAAACCCCTCAAAAATCTTCTAAAAATCATTCTACACTTCTACCACCTCCTACAACTATTCACCACCACCATAATATATCCTCCACCTTCCATAACTTTTTCAAAATTTTCCCAACTCGTTCTCTCCCTAAAAGTGGCCAAAAAACCTTTCTCTCTAGAAACACTCATTTTCTCACTCTAAAAACTACAAATTACTATAACTCCATGACTACTTCCCCAACCTCCTAATATTATCTCTAGGCCTAATTACACTCCCATATTTATCTCCTAGTTTTCTTTCTCTAAAAAGTCCCAAAAGGCACTTTCTCTCTCTCCCCCTCCCCCTCTCTCTCCTCTCTCTACCTTCTCTCTACAATTTCTCACATTCTCTCTAGCTTCAGGCTGCCAGCATCTTGGGGGTCTCCTTCCTTTCCTCCACCTCCCCACACCAACCACACATCCAAAGCCTCCTTCTTCTCTCTCTACATCATTTTCTCTCTCTAAAAAAGGGTTTTCCTCTCTCTAATATAACACACCACACATCCTTCTCCCTCCTACTAGCTCACGGCCTGCCATAGTATAACACACACACACACACTCACACAAACACACACACGTGCACACGTGCAAGTGGTATCGGGTATCCCCCGGTTTTTAGGCGAGTACTCTATCCAAGATGCATATGTACACTTACACACTTGTACACATATATTTGTACACGTGCATGCATATTTTAATAATTTTTAGAAATTAACGGTGTATTTTTAGGATTTTTATGTATTTTAGGAATTTTTTTGTATATTTTTAGAAATTTCCTGTATTTTAGAATTTAATTGTTTATTTTAGGAACTTTCTATGTATTATAGAAATTATCTGTGTATTTAAAAGAATTCTCTGTGTATTTTTAAGAATTTCCTATGTATTTTTAGGAATTCCCTGTATTTTCTTGAATTACTGGTATTTTTAGGAATTATTTGTATTTTTATATATTTTGGTACTAACATCTTTTGCAGGTACCTACTTGGCCTTCTCGCCCTATTGGACCTTTTGGTCTCTTTTATGCTCACTTCTCTGAAAGGGAGTGCGCTTAGACCTTACGTTCTCTCTTTTGGCGCTCAGCACTGTTGATTGTTATTTATATGCTTGTGTGTTCTAATGTCATTTTAGGCAGGTATTCAGTTGGCCTTCTGGTCCCATTAGATCTATGGTCTCTTTTATACCCACTTCCCGAAAGGGGTGAGCTTAGACTGTTCGCAGTCTCTCGGCTTCGTCTGGTTGTCATACTTAGCGCTCAACGCTTTATCACTAGATTCGCTTAGACAAAACTCTGCCAGATTTCTGACTTGCAGTCGAGTAATTCTTGTAGCTCCTCACTTTAGTGACTAAACACTGTTCGCTGTTTGTGCCTCCAGCACTACTTGCGCTGCTTGTTTGTGTGCTTAGCCATAGCATTGCTTTAACATATGTTTATGGTGTGAAGATTTTGAAATACCTGATATGAAATATTCCTGAAATACATTAGATGCTTACAACCTGCCTGACATCTGATATTCTTGATCCTACATTATAACTGGCTACTGATACTGACATTAAATACTAATATATTACTGACTTGACTGGACAATATCATTTACATCTGACTGTATTTAAGACCTGGTATAAACACCTGATATGGTACCATGATTTTGACTCAAGACAAATACTCCTGATTCACTCCTAATTCGGTACAGTGAATCCTGAACAGATTAAATACAAGATTCACAGATATTACTTTTATGGCGGTATTACTGAACTCCTGATTATTGAATACTATATTACTAGATCTTGAACAAGGACATACTCCTGATACTCCTGTTACTGATATGATGTGTGGAACTAAGTGCCACGTAGAACAAACTGCCACATTACACGTCCTTGTGATGGGGCCACCTCTAGAATCCCACATTTTTCCTGTTACTATTTCCCCCGTAAATCATTATCGTGAAGCCCAACTGGAAATAATCCTGAACATCTATAATAAAGATGCAACTTAAACCGGAGCGAGGGAAACTGATGGCTTTTAATATGTGTACGTGTTTATAGCGGTTTGCACAACTCCTGTTCCGGATCCACCTTAGGCCACAAGGGACCAGGTAGGGTGAATTGGCACCCTATCATGATTCCATTCCTGTTTAAAGGGTATATAAATAAACCCTTTGGCTTAACGCCCGGTTCTGGGGGCCAGACCCAGATACTCATGAGGCCGTTGTCCCGGGTATGCACGGGGCTTACTATAAACATGGTTCGTTGACTGTTCCATCAGTTTCCAATAACCAACCTCGCTCTACTCTGATGTGGATGTATGTAAACTGGGACGCTAGAGCATGTACCTAAACATCCGAGTAGGACGAGTCCTAAAAAAAGTAATAATAATGCGACTGACATGGCCCCAGTCTTAGTCATACTGACTTTATCTACATGATGACATCATTGAAAAGACATATCTGACATTCTGATCCTATGAATTTGGCAATTGAGTATATATATACAAATGCAGATACAATTAATATCTCAACCATACTTGGATAATTGTGATAGCTGCATATTGCTTGTTTATTTATCATATTTCAATATATTCATATTTTATTCAACACGCCACCTTGCATTCTTTTATGTACTCGTTGGGTTACATTCGGGCAACAATGGACCTGTATGTCTGGAACAAGGATCGAGGAGGATCCTACCGAAGCACATCAAGTTTATTTGGAAGAGCAGGCGGCTCTCCAGTAATTCTTCCGTCTAGTGTTGACCTAGTCAGCCCGCGAGATATTCAATTGTAGCTCATGAGCATCCCTCTGATCTTTTGTTCCACTTGTAAATTTATCTTTTGTACTGTCAGAATTCTATAAAAACTTCATATCCTGATGTAAAACTGTATAATAACTATGTACTTGTACTTTAATGTTAGAATATATAATAATACCATGCTTCTGTACTCTAATTACTGCACTTTGTTGATGCTTAGCATATGTGTGTGTGTGTGTACGATATTCTCCATGGCATATATAGTTGCAATAACATTTCCATACATGGTGGAGTGAGGCGTTACAGCCTATCAACAATAAATCTAGCCACTCATCACAAGAAGGTGAAGCGTCAAGAGTTCCAAGTCGAAGACCTGATCCTGAAGCGCGTGATTCAGAGCACGCGATAGAGGGACCAAGGAAAGTTGGGACCCAACTGGGAGGGCCCCTACATCATCGTCGCTCAAGAAGACAAGGGGTCATACACTTTGGCCGATCAAGATGGAAACCAACTCAATAAGCAATGAAATTGTTTTCACTTGAAGAGATATTATTTATAAGCCATATTACGTTCAATGAAAAGATCATTTTCTACTATCTCAATTTCCTTCCAACTCTGATATCTGCCCAGAATATCGCTCACATTCTCTATCGCTTGCAATGGTCTTCACCCTAACGGCGACCCTTGGGGGCTTCTTGAAAGACGGAGGCTCTCCTATGTTGGATGCTCGGAGCAGCATATAATGGGATATACCTTGATGGCTGCTCGAGCAGGTCAACCGCCTGTATAGGTCTTCATCCTGACGGTGACCTTTTGGAAGCTTCATGAAAGACGAAGCTCACCTACATTACATGCTCAGAGGCAGCCTATAATGGAATATATCCTGATGGCTGCCCAAGCATGTTGACCACTATATGGGTCTTCACCCTGACGACGACCCTTTGGGGGCTTCCTGAAAGACGAAGGCCCCCTAACGTGCTCGGAGCCAGCCTATAATGGGATATACCCTGAGAGTCACCCGAGCAGGTCAACCACCTATATGGGTCTTCACTTGACGGTGACCCTTTGGGGGCCTTCCTGAAAGACGAAGGCTCGCCCACGTTGAATGCTCGGAGCCAGCTTATAATGGGATATACCCTGACGGCCGCCTGAGCAGGCCAATCGCCTATGTGGGTCTTCACCCTGATGATGACCCTTAGGAGGCTTCCTGAAAGATGGAGGCTCGCCCACGTTGGATGCTCAGAGTCAGCCTATAATGGGATATACCATGATAGCCGCCCGAGCAAGTCAACTGCCTATATGGGTCTTCATCCTGACGGCAACCTTTCGGGGAGCGTCCTGAAAGCTGGAGGCTCACCCACAATGAATGCTTGTGAAATTACACCTAGAGGGAGAGTGAATAGGTGTATAGCTATTCAAATAAAAATTCTAACAATTTAATATGAAATAATGCAACCGATCACTCAAAACAAGACTTGAAGCCGATTCCCAGTGAAGGGTTCTGAACTTCTCCTCGTGACTCTTCTAGATAAGAGTTAAGGTACTCAATTGCTATCTTGTTGAGATGAGTATTGATCGACAAAAAAAATGAATGATAAGCAAGTAAATAGAGACAATAAATCAATTGCAAACAAAAGTATTTGTTCCAAGGTTCGAGCTACCACTCTACGTCCCCACCTTCACCACCGTGAAGGATTCACTATCCACTATTGGATCCTCCACAGAAGGACCTTACAACAAGGAATTATAACCACTTGGAGTACACAACTCCCCAACTCAATCCTCTACACCAGAGGCAACACAAAGCTATTTGAGATAACAAGCTCTTGGTGATCAAGGGATCACACTCTCTTTGCAACTTTCTTATAAAAACTTTATAGAGTAAAATGTAAACTTACAGCTCAAGGTGTAAAAGAGAAATTTTAAGAGCAGAAAAACTCAATTAAAACTTTAAAAATAAGAGCACAAAAGAAAACTTGAAAGTTTTTCTCTTTGAAAGCAAAAACTAGATTTTAATAGAATTTCTTGTTATGAAATATTCAATCCCAATGACCCATTATATAGGGTTTAAAAAACATTTTTAGAATAGTTTTACCAGGTCTAAAAAGGAAGAAATTGACTTTAACAATTCAACTTTCCACGTTTTAAAAGAAACATGTTTAAAAATAAATTTAAAAGAACTGGCCATTACTTTCAATATGGCAGTCTGTCGGTCGACCAGCTGGTCATTCAAAAAAATTTAACCGTTGGCTCTCGGTCGACCGGTTGGTCGACCATGTTTTACCGAGACCAAAAGAGTTACAGTCGATCGATCGCCCAATCGACCACAATAAGGGACGGTCGACTGGTCGGTCAATCGGAATGTGTAGAACATGCACACGCCAATTGCTAGATGTTTGGTCGACCGTGCGGTTGACCGTTTAAGCCTGTAATAGGCATGGTTGACCACCCGGTTGATCGACCTAGGCCAAAAACTGGGTCAAGGTATTTTTTTTGAAGATAAAGAAAATTTTCAAATAATTTTTTTTTGAATTTTGGAAGAGAGAAAATATGTATAACCATGAGATACAAGTTCTAAACTGAGATAGAAATTTTAAAAAATGTGGAATAAGTATCAAAATAAACATGTCAAAACCATACTTTTGAAACATGCACTTTTGTGTGTATATATCTTTGAGCCTAAAATCTATATTCTAATCTTTAACAAACTAGTTTCTTATAAGGTTCTAATCGACTACAAGAATCTTCAAGCAGACTTCTCTGATAGTGACGTTTGAGTGACGCTGAGTGCTTTGAGCTATGGTCCCATTCTTGAGTACCCTTAACCATCAACACCTTCCTTTAGAGGAAGAAACCTGTTAGATCTTCTTAAACCTTGTTGATCTTTTTGAATCCTGAATACACTCTTGAACTTGATTAGTACCAAATAACTTCATATGCTTTGTTATCTTCAAAACACAAAACCGGAGATTGTAGCCTTTAGGCCAACAACTCGGAGCTAGCATATAATGGGATATACCCTGACGGCCGCCCGAGCAGTTAACCGTCTATACGGGTCTTCACCCTGATGGCGACCCCTCGGGAGGCATCCTGAAGGATCAAGGTCTGCCCACATTAACCGGTCGGAGTCAGCATACAATAGGACCCACT
Organism: Agave tequilana; assembly: GCA_038442645.1. Taxonomy (NCBI): domain Eukaryota; kingdom Viridiplantae; phylum Streptophyta; class Magnoliopsida; order Asparagales; family Asparagaceae; genus Agave; species Agave tequilana. The sequence goes on along the minus strand of JAVJIF010030727.1, from coordinate 129,401 downwards.
CTGAGGGTCCCCCGATCTAGTCCACATTCCACCTAGGACCAGCATGACGACACAACCTCAAAGCCGAGAGGTCCCCCCACCAGATAAGCACTTGCAGGTACCAACGGAGAATGAATCTCGTTCGAGAATTACATTCCAAATCATTCCAAATATTTCGGAACCATAACGGCTCCCGAGCAGGCGCAATAACGATTCAAATCTCAAATCTCAAATAAGGCAAGATCTAAACAACACTAGTGTTAAAAATTCTTTGCTTTATTATGAAATTTTCGATTACATCCATCCAAGTACAAAGTGTGAATACATCTAACCAGAGTAATAGAAGTTCTGATTTTGCATGAATGTGCTCTCCCTGACCGAAAAAGCGGTGGTGCCTATTATCGTGCCCCTAGCTGCATCATGGTGATGGCTTCTAAGTAAGCAATTTACCAGAGCTAGATGAGCGACAATACCAAGAACTCCCAGGAAGGCGCCAGTAGGTTGAGCTCGCCCAAAAGGAAAATGAGAATATCGATGCCAAGACCGTAACTTCGGTCGGAGACAGACAAGGAGGTGGCACCCCATAAGAGCACAAACGATCGACCTCAGATATCAGAGTCGGCATCAAACACCCTTATCTCCCTGCACTATATTTGCTGTAAGGAAAGAATGGGGGGTCAAGCCCCAACTCTCGTCAAGTCTATTCCGGCAAGAGATCAGACACACAGACCAGGCATAAGATAGGACATTCCTTGCCAATCCTGACAATTGGGCCTCGTCACAAGAACCAAAACTACTTGATGAGCCCATCACAAGAGCTGAAACTCCTTAACATATGAACTCTTGAACATTAAGAGTGCAACAACCATCACCAACCTCTCCCTCTCCTTCCTCCACCAAAAGAAGAATGAAGGAGACATCACCACGCACAGAATAGTGCAAGATTTTTGCAGTAAGAAACTCTCAAGAAGCAACTCAGATCTCTCATGAAGATTTTCACACTATTTATAGAGAGAAAGGAAGCCCAAGCGTCAACCACTCAGGATTCTAATCCCCAAAGAAGACGAAGATCCATTCAATCAGGGGCATACACGTGTCGCGATGGTTCGGATCGAAACGACCACGCTGGATACGTCGCACCTTTCTCGAACGCCACGACTCCTCGAAAAGGGCAGTTAATTGACCAATGCTACAGAGAATGTGACACACATTTAAATCTCTACCAGTCTGTAGAGTAACAAATGCCACTGCAAGAAGAAACTTGAAGAGACGACAGGACACGTTTCGAAACCCAAAATTTCTATCACTCTCTCTATTAAAGTCCCTGGGAACTTGTAGCCTCAAGGTAAGTTCTCGATTCTTCTAAAGAAAAAGGAGGAGAAGAGGCATCTGTAGTGGTCACTTTCTGACACACTTGACATCGTGACACGTGTCTATCGAGTCTCCAAGGGATACGTGACGCGTGACCACTTCAAAACATCTGATCCAGAGTCATCGTCAATTCGAATTTAAGCTGGTCGGGTAATCAGGAGAAGAGATAAATTCAGTTAAGGGAGATCTCTATCTCTAAGCCCAATCATCATCCAAATGAGATAGTTACATCTCGGGGAAAATTCATCATCATCTATAACATAGCAAGGCACAAACCACCGGATAAAGATGGACTCTCCTCTAGGTCAATTCGAACCAGATGTTCAGCTCAACCGTCATCAAGATAAGGACTTAAGTATTCAAACTCAGCGAAACTCTCCAGCCTTATCTTTTTGATATGATATGTATAAATAACAAATCCCTCTCAACGTGGTAGAGATCATCCTTTTTAATACAGAAACCCTAGCACACAAGAGAAGCCTACTTGTAATCACCATTATTATAGTGGAATTCTCCTCTCTTTCTTTCAGTCGTTTTTCTCTTTTGGGTTTTCACGTAAGATTCTGCGTGTTTGCGATTACTTTCTGTGATTTGATTATACCCACTATATTATTTTAGGTGTAAATTGATTCCTTAGGAATTTTACCCACAATAGCTACCATCCACCAAATAAAACTGCCCAACTCAACCATTTAACAACAAATCCTTGGGTTCATGATCTCAATGATAAAATGCCAATCCAGCATATTAAATGCTTTTGCAAAGTCTAATTTTAACAATAGACCCTCAGTCAGACTCTTATTGTAACAATAGCTATAATTTCTTGAGTCACTGCAACACCATCCAGTATAAATCTACCCTTTTATAAACCGATCTGCACTGCATAAACTGATATATCTAGCTTAGCATTCAAACAAGTAGTCAGCACTTTTATGATAAATATATATACAACATTTAAGAAACTAATAGGTCAAAATAATGTACTCAACATCTTCTCTCTTTGGGATTAATATCACATCATTAAGATTGTGACAGGAATACGCCGTGAAGGTAGACGAAGCTTCAAAGATTAAGAACGGATATGATTGCACTGTTGGTGCACATGCTAGTCGACTAATGGTCAAGAGTAGTCGACTAATAAAGAATTAGTCATTAATTGCATCTGAGGAGTCGATCAATGACGCAAACAGAAAGTTGGGACACCTCAGTAGTGTTGGTTTCTGGGATCAATCTGACAACTAATCAATATCACTGAAATATCAACAATCTAATTGGCCAGGTCGGTAAATATTAGGTGGGAGGTTTTTCGTTCAATAGAACGTTCCTTAATTTAAAACTTTCCTTAATTTAAGAACCACCTTTCAATTTTCTTCCTTGGTTAAACACCAATTAGACTGATATAAATCAGTCTCAATATACTGAATATCAGTATATCCCCTGTATAAAGAAATTAATTCACTTATACAGTACTTGGAGTGAAGTACGCTTAAAGCGAATCTCCTTAGGACAATTACGTTCCCTGTACGGTGCTAACGGGTTACTGGACGCTGGTCTCCCAAGATACAACACTCCTTCACGGTATTTGGATAGCACTACCAAATCACCGTACAGTCGAACCGTACTTAACCAGTATCTTCACAGGATTGTTGAAGCAGCGGGACAAAGACAAATTTCAGGAGAATATTTGCCTTTACTTTGGAGGAGCACCCACTGTAGAGGAAGAAGGAAGGTTGAAGAATATTCTTCTTCGGAAGTCCCAGATTCATACAACAATTCTATTAAAGAATCTGTTGAATTTTCTGAGCCCTCTTTCAGAACGAATTTTGCAGAATCTCTTGTGGAAGTCGCTTTGAAAACTGAGTTGCAGAATCCCTACTTGCTTTCGAAAACCCTATTAATGATTTCCCACTTCTTGTTTGGAAGTCCCTTCAAGAATGAGAGAGAGAGGATCTCCTTCAGAAATTAGAAGGCAGATTGAGTTTTTGTGTGTTTTAGAATGAGAAAACGGAGCGCTATTTATAGCGCTCCGGGAGGGGTAGTTTGGTCCGAACCCATCCAATAATTGCAACGGTTCGGTCTGAATCGTTGTAACTGTTCAGTTCAACCGTCGCAACCGTCCAACCGCCGCGCGGTGCGGTTCGGATAGTGGAGCGGGTATGTTCGCAACCCATACCGTGAGACCCGATTCAAAAAGAACTAGCCGGGTAGGGAACCTAGACCCAGACCCGGGCCCGTGCCCGAGCCCGGCCCGGCGCAGGCGCGGGAGTCGGCCGTCCGCTGCCGCTAGCGGCGGCGCGCGCATGTACGGGCATGGTTCCCTCCCAATCGCGCGTGAAAACTCCAAGTACCCAAAGGGCACGCCTATTGTTCTCAATTTTCTCTATGTAAATACTACGAACTTCCATCCCATGGTCAATGTGGGACTAAATATCTTTAGCTACCTTTAGTCCCATTTTGGCTTTGAATTAGGTAATCTTTAGCCTTGAATATCTCATTCATTCGAAGTCGGAATTGAACAGTTGAATATACCACGTTCATCCCCAATGGAAGGAGAACACACTCCAACCATCATCCAATTGATTCGATCAACGGATATCGCCGTAATTCAATTCAAAGATTCACATAAATATTCTTTATATTCCAACAATCCCCCACAATAAATGGAGATTCAAGGAATTAACACACAAAGAGACTGACTCTATTGTGAAAGGTACTTTAAAAGAAACTGCATCAGGATAGGTGAACTAGGTCTTGAACCTTCCATAGCGAAAGTTTTATCGGACTTACTAGCTAATCAGTGAATTAGGTCTTGAACTATTAGCCGTTAGAGTAAGTCAAGTCAACAAGCTTCACACAGTGACTTTCCAAATAAACTTTGATTTTCGATTGTGTCCATTTTGGCCCTGGACATTCTTGGTTTCAGAGAGTATCTTTAGGGAATAACAGCCTCCATAGAAATTCTCAAAGAGCCGACCCAACTCTATACTCACATAGGTGATCGTCCTATTAAGAGTAGTCTACTCTACTCCACTTGTTTAGTAATAAGATATAGGCATCATTAAAAGCGTTAAACTTATCCTTAATCTACTTGTAGAAAAGCACTTATGTGCACCTTAGGAATGGATTGGATTCAAGCTCCCAAGTGCTTACTAGTTTTTCCTCTTGAACTTAGTCAGTGGGATCTCCAGTCGCTAAGTGAGGTTTTCATTAAGCTGACTCAGTAAGGTTAGGCTTTTAAACCCATTCCCCTCGATGTGCAGTTTATTCGCTTTCCACTTAAACCTTTAGTAAGCGGATCTGCTAAATTATCTTTTGACGATACAAAGTCAATAGAGATAAATCAATTTGAGAGCAACTGCTTAACAGTATTATGTCTACGACGAATATGTCTAGACTTTTCATTGTATATAACATTTTATGCCCTAAATATAGCTGCTTGATTATCGCAGTGTATACATATAACGGGTACTGGCTTTTGCCATAATGGTATATCTTTCAAAATATTTCGAAGCCATTTTGCTTCTTCTTCGGCCTTATTTAAGGCTGAATTCTGATTCCATAGTGGAACGGGCAATACATGTTTACTTAAAAGATTTTTAGGATACCTCTGCTCCTCCTAGAGTAAATACGTATCCGCTAGTTAATTTTGATTCCTCAGAATCTGCAATCCAATTAGCATCATTGTATCCTTCAATACAGGTGGATACTGTCCATATCTCAAAGTATATTCCTTGTTATGTGATACGTAATAATACTCGCAGTAGAGCAGTCCAATGTTGATCACTAGGATTACTAGTGTATCTGCTTAACTTGCTTACAGCGTAAGCAATATCGGGTCTAGTGCAATTTATCAAATACATTAGACTTTCGATAATTTAAGAATACTCCAACTGGCATATTTCAGTTTCTGTATTCTTATAAAGGTGGACGTGTGGGAGAAAAAGATTTGTATTCTCTTTTTATCCCATGATCCTTGAATCTTTCTATCATCTTATCCACATAGTGAGTTGAGATAGACTGATTTCATCTGGTGTTCTGGTGATTTTAATTTCTAAAATTACATCAGCAACCCCCAGATCCTTCATGTCAAACTGTTGGATAACATTCTTTTAATGGACTTAATAATTTTAACATGTCCCAAATATCAATATGTCGTCTACATAAAGATAAACAATGATACATGCATTTCCAACTTTTTTTGTGTAAACACACTTATCGCATTCTGATAGTGAATCCATCTTTGATCATGACACTATCGAATTTCTCATGTCACTGTTTTGGAGCCTGCTTTAGACCGTATAAGGATTTTACCAATTTATACACTTTGTGTTCTTGGCCTTGACTATATATCCTTCAAGTTGCTCCATATATTTCTTCATTTAATCACCATTTAAGAATGCAGTCTTGACATCCATTTGATGGATATCTAAGTTATGCAATACTGTAATTGCAATCAACATTCGAATGGATGTTATTCTTGTTACTGGTGAATAAGTATCAAAGTAGTTAAATCCTTCTTTTGTCGATAACCCTTGGCTACCAATCTATCATTGTACTTATCGATAGATCCATCAGGTTTTAATTTTCTTTTGAAAATCCACTTACACCCAATTGGTTTACTACCAGGAGGCAAGTTTACCAATTCCCAAGTATGATTACTTAGTATGGATTCTATTTCGCTATTTATAGCTTCTTTCCACATTTGTGCTTATTGGTTGACATTGCCTCTTTAAATGTTTAAGCTCGCTTTCAATAGCGTATACTATAAAATCTGAACCAAAAGATTTTGAGATTCTAGATCTCTGACTTTCTTCTTGGCTCAATTTCGCATTAACAATCGGTTCCTTGGGGCTTTCGTCTCTGAACGTCATCTCATGTGTTCTTTTTCCAAAAGTCTTATCTGTTTCCCGTTTATATGAAAAATATTTCAAAGAACACAATATCTCTAGATTCGATAATCATGTTTACGTGAATATCTGGTATCTCTGATTTATGAACAGAGAAATCTGTAGGCACTACTATTCAAGGCATAGCCTATGAATATGCAGTCCATATTTTTTACTCCCAACTTAGTCTTTTTAGGTAATGGTGCTAGCACCTTTGCAAGGCACCCCCATATTTTGAGGTAATGGTAGGAAGGTGTCCTTCCATGCCATAACTCAAATGGTATAAGACCAAGTTTCTTGTGGGGTATTCTGTTTAGAATATAATTTGCAGTTAACAGAGCTTCCCCCCACAAGTTCTGCGGAGCTCCAGAACTTACGAACATGGAATTGACCATCTCCTTCAAAGTTCTGTTCTTCCGTTCAGCAATTCCATTTTGCTGAGGAGTATATGGTGCTTGTTTGATGGATTATACCAAATTTAGCACATAATTCACTGAAATAATTTGATTCATATTCTCCGCCTCTATCGGATTTTAGAATCTTGATATTCTTGTTGAGTTGATTCTCAACTTCGGCTTTATATATTATAAACATATTTATTGCCTCATCCTTACTGTTTAAAAGATACACATAACAGTATCTTGTACAGTCATCAATAAAAGTAATAAAATACTTTTTACCGCCTCTAGTTGGCATAAACTTCAAGTCACAGATCGCTATGAATTAACCCTAAAGGTTCTGTATTTCGATCAATGAGTGAAATGATTTTTTCGCTAACTTGACCTCAACACAAATCTCACACTTGCGAATTTCTTTCAAGTTGAGTTTAGAAATATATCCTAGATTAGACAAGTTCTTTAAAGACTTGTAATTTACATGCCCTAATCTAGCATGCCATAAAATAGGAGAGTCAAGAATAAACAGAAGATTTTCCTTTATTTATAAGCTTCGGGTACAAATATACAGACTTTTTATCTACCACTGCAACATTGTCTTTGAAAAGACCACCAACAAGATTCTTGTTCTGTTTGAGACGGCTGCGACATTCATTCGCCTTATGCCCCTCTTTGTTGCAAATATAACAAGTTCCCTAAAGCGCATGTTCTTGCCTTCGTGGACGTTGCCTTTGTACTCTTGGGAAGTCTTCTTCCGCTTTAAGCCTTTGGAAGTAGATGCTTTCTCCTTGAGTCTTCGATCACATTGGCTTTTGCTTCATAGGAGTTCTTACTGCTCCTTTTTTCAGACTTTCGGTTGTCCTCCTCGATTCGAAGCCTCACAATGAGATCTTTCAACTTCAGCTCCTTTCGCTTGTGCTTCAGGTAGTTCTTGAAATCTCTTTACGTAGGTGGGAGTTTCTCCACGATAGTAGCAACCTGAAAGGTTTCAGGTAGAATCATACCTTCGGCTTCTATCTCGTGCAAGATAAGTTGGAACTCTTGTACCTGACTGATTACACTCTTGCTGTCTACCATTTTATACTCCTGAAATCATCCTACGAAGAACTTCTTGGTACTAGTGATTGAGGCTAAACCTGCACACAAAATACGAGATTATAGAACTTAAGAAAGGAGATGTGCAAGTGCTCAATTTCCGCTATAGCAAGTGGCTATGCGGGTCGTGATCCACAAGGAGGTTTTGCGATAGAAGTTTACAGTTTTATTGAAATCTTTAAGAAACAAAACAATAGTTCTTCTCTGTTTTAAGTTATAAAATGGAAAAGAAAGTTATAGTTAAAGTTAAGAAGAAAGTGAGAGATGAAGAAGGTGAAAATCAGAAATGAAAGAAAGCGACAATGTACAAATGAAGTGGAAAGAAGAATGAAAACGATTTGGAAGAAGTGGTGTTTGTGATTTAATTTACAGAAATAAAAGAAAAGAAATAAAAACAATAGCTTACCTTCTTTTCGTCAAAAGCTTACCTCGAGTTTTCAGCAACGATTTTACCTTGAAGTGGAGGCATTCAGCGCATAGCCCATAAGAGTCGAGTGTTGGTCTCTTCCATATTACATCATCAAGATACGCAAGCATGAAATGATACGGAGAGACTCACTATTCCATCGTCATGAGCTATCGGTGGCACTCGCAAAGGCAAGGCTCTTCGATGCTTTTAGACTCACTTGGAAGACATTTGTACAAAAAGAAAGGTAAAATAGAAAAGAAGAAGAGAACTAAAAAGAACATACAAGGAAATAGCATTGATTTGATTACATACGATCGACGAAGAAAAGAAATAAAACCTTACACCAATTGTCACTTTTAGCTCAAGCTTCAGTCTTGTTCTTCGATGAAAGTTGATCTCCTCAGAATTACATAAATAAAAACTAAATTACATGAAAAAGAAAAACAAAGACCTAAGCTAAGAAATGGAAAAACTAGTCTAAAATCCTAATCTGCCTTCACGTCCAATTTTCAGCGCAGATATAATGGCCTTTTATAGGCATAAACCCAACAACCAGAATCCCGGGGAGGTCGGGGGAGTTCACGCTCCCCTAACTCCCCAAGATTGCCGCGAAAACGCGGCCCAAGCCGCGTTTCCGCGGCCAGGGTGTTGCTAGGTGGCCACACCCTGTTGGTGGGTCTCCCCGGGGGTTCTTCTGGCTTTATCCTTTGTTGGTTTTGTCGTTTGAGCTCCGGATTCTGACGAAATGGCCTTGGATTCTTGGCTTTAACCGATCGATTCTGAGAGGATTCTTCTCAACCGGTTTCAACCTCTTGATTTTTGCCCTGATTTTATGTGTACGAATTAACTCTGATTTAATTCAGAAATTCTGGTGGGCTTTTGGGCTCATTTCTCTTCATCTCCTTAAGGATTGGGCCTGCAAATAAATTAAACAAATAATTAGGACATGCAGGCTTTTATTCTAAAATAAGTATGGAAATGTGACATAAAATATGCAACATTAGCAACCAATCACACCCCATACCTATCTTTTGCTCGTCCTCGAGCAAAACATCTAAATTATACTAAGGATTATTAGACCACTTTCGCAGGTAGCGCGATTGCACTGAGCATGTGCAACAAGCCGTTAAACCTCTAGGTTCCCCCTAGAGGACGAGTTTTGTCTCGTGAGGGTTTTCAGCGGATTACACCCACAAAATCCATAAAGAAAGAGAAATAAAGAGTTAGTATTTTCGAAAGTATTTTGAAAGAGAAAAATATTTGAAATATGATTGTAAGATCTAAGCAATCTATAAGTTATAGGAAAGCCGAATTTTTCATTCCTAAACTTAGTCTCTATTCAAAAATTTGTTATCAATCAAAGTAAGGAGTTAAATTGTACTTCTCATCTAGTCTATTACTTTACCCTAAGTCATATGCATATGCACTGTGACTGTAAAATTTTGACTAGGGGTTCATTAAGTTTAACTCTTATGCCTATTTTATATATATATATATATAATATATATATATATATATATATATATATATATATATATATATATATATATATATATATATATATTGGTGGTATTATTCCTTAGTTTAGGCTTTCTAATCTGCCCATGTAACGAGCCTTTAATCGATGACTCCCAAACCAGACGGTCTTAGGGCACCAGGTGAGAAGACACCCTTAGGACTTAAGGACTCGAGCAAACAAGGCCACAAAACTAAGGATTTTATTATATGAACCTCTTTTAGGCGTGAATACTTATGCTTTATTAGGCACAAATACCCAGCTTAATCAGAGGATTTTTCTTTTCAAACTTATCTAATCATCTTTCGCATAAATACTAAGGCTTGGTTAGGCCAAAGCACCTAGCTAATCAATAATTAGACTTTTTTTTCTTTCAAACTCATCTAATTATCTTTTGCATAGATACTAAGGCTTTCTTAGGCCAAAGCACCTAGCTAATCAATAATTAGATTTGTTTATATATATATATATATTTTATAAGCATAAGAATCTTTATTTTTGAACCCTAAGTGTGTAAGTGTATGAAGTGTGCATATTTCATCAAGGTAAAGATCAAGACTAAATTACTTTGACAAATTATCTTCCTAACTCTAAAAATCAAACAAATAATCTTATTTTGACCAAGTATAAGAAATCCTAATTTAGATTTTCCTATTCCTTAAAATTAACTTAATTTCTTACAAAAATAAGTCAAAATATTGTTTTCTATTTTTCAAAAAGTTTTTTAAAAGTAAAGAAAAATGTTAATTTTTTTATTTAAAGAAAAAGAAAAGTTACGTTAGACCTCCCCCACACCTATCTCATGCATTGTCCTCAATGTATGAATTAATGCATAGATGCATGAAAAAGAAGAAAGGGAAGGAAAATGGTTACCTTAAGGTGGTGGTTCCGGTGGTGGTCTGATTGGTCTACGAAACGCGGCCCAATCAACTTTTTTGGGTCTCGGAGGAACCCACCAGCACTATCTTTATATAACCCATTAAAAATATATATCCATGAAGGATTTTTATTAAATATTTGACCCCATCTAATTTTCATATTCCATAACTAATTTCGGAGTCAAATTTGTTAACCACCTCGTCCCAGAATGGAGTATGAAATGATAGAACAGTTGACTTGGACTCAGGAAGGACAGGAACTAATACCGACTCAGGAAGGTGACTTAAATCAAGTAAAGGTTCAAGAGTTGAAATAGGTCAGAAATTGGGTCCAAGTCAAGAAGTTGAAACTCTAGTCCACATGTATTGTCTAACAATGGAATGTGACTTAGGGCCTGTTTGTTTCGTTGCAAAACGTCGCAAGTCGTAAGTCATAAAAATGAGAATGAAAAAAGTGAACTGTAGCAGAGAAAATAATTGTGTTTTACGGTGTTGGTTGATAAAGTGAAGTGTAAATAGAAAAGTATATTGTGTTTTACGGTGTGGTTGATAAAGTGAAAGTGTAAATGGTAAAGTATATTGTGTTTTACGGTGTTTGGTTGGTAATGTAAAAGTGTAAGTAGAAAAGTTGACCACAAAATAACTGTAGCAGTTATTTAAATATTATAAATACTATTAAATTAAATCTACTATTGCAGATTAAATTAGATTAATAAATTTGAGATAAAAAATTAATAATCTTAATATTTTATTTATAAAAATAATATTAAAAATATTAGTATTAATAGTAAAATATTACTAAAATATTACTAAATAAATAATATAAAATTTTAAGAAAATCTAAAGAACATTAATAAAATTTTAAGAATACTAATAAAATATAAATATTAAAAAATCCTACAAAAAAATAAAATATGGTTAAATATTATAATATTAAAAATACTTGAAAATTATTATAATATAAATTTTATTATAATATTAAAAAATCTTACAAAAATAATAAATATAGTTATAATATTATAATATTAAAAATACTTGAAATTATTATAATGTAAATTTTATTATAATATTATTGTAATATTGTAGAAATATAAAATTAACAAAGTAAATATAAATAATTAATAATAAATTATCATTATAGTATTATTATACTGAATATTATTACAATATTAACATAATAAAATATTAATATAATAATAAAATATATTATGATATTAATAAAGTAATTTTTTATATTAAAAATAAATAATTAAATATATAATAATTTATATTAAAGTATAATATTGATATTAATAAATTATTAACTTTAAAAAAATAATAAAAAAATGGAATAAGTATTAATAAAATAATAAAGTATTAAATAAAATATTAAATAAAATATAAATTAAAATATTAAAATATTAAATATTAAAACAATATTAAAAACAAAAAAAAATTAAAGATAAAAAAAATAAAATAATTAAATAATTAAATAAGAAATTGAACACTATTTAAAATATTAAATATTTAATAATATTAATTATATATTGATTATCAAGTAACTGTTTTGAACTATAAGTGTACTACAAGTGAGAGTTACATGACCACAAATTAACTGTAGCAACTGCAAGTGGGAAAATATGAGTGTAAAAGTGATATTTACATGACCACAAATTTAACTGTAGCAACTGCAAATGGGAAAGAAAAGAAGAGTTGCATTTTGCAACTTGTTTTTCAGCGAAAAAATAACGAAAAATGGAAAAAAAGTTTTACGACTTGAGTTTTGCGGCGAAACAAACACGCCCTTAATGTGGGTGATTCAGTTCAGGAATGATAGGTGGGGGGATCAAAACTGACTCTAGAATATTATTCAAGTTTGGTAATAAAACAGGAGTCAATATTGATTCAAAAAGTTGAACTGGATCACATATGTGAGAATCTAGGTCACATATCTCATTGAGTTCAATATCAAAAATGGAGAACTTGCCAATTTATCCATGGGATTTTCAAAATTGTAAAGTTGGTCAAGTTCAACATGATCCTCAAAGATGGGTGATTCAATTTCTTTATGAATGGGTACAGGATCCAATGTTGACTCCGGGAAAAGATTGAAGTCAGGGAAGATACCGGAGTCATAATCGAATCAGGAAATAGAATTGAATCACTAAGTGGGGTCAGGATCATAATCATTTTCAAGTTCTATTTCAGGAAAAGAAAAACTAGCCAAACTATCAATATCATTTGGAGTTTGGGTAAGTTCACATGGTTGTTCTGAAATGGAATCTTGATTTCCAAAACTACATAACTCTTCGCTCTAACAGAATAGTTAGTGACATCAGGACGGTGGGAATGTAGAGATTCGACCATCATATCTATGTCACGATTACGAGTGTTTTGAGCTGAGTCATGGCTTCAAGCATCTTTTCATAGTTGATAGGTTCATTGTTTTGATGAAAAGATGAAGAATTGTCTTGGAAGTGGTAGTGAAATTGTGAGTCCATCAGATTTTGGGATTTGTGTTTGGACTCACGCATACTCATTTCCATAATTGATGGTTTCCTATTTTGGACATTTGGAACTGAGTATGAATCTTGAACATAATGTGGTCTAGGTGGAGAAGAAGGACAAGGTGGTTGGAAATTGGACTCGGGGTAGATGAATCCCCACTGACTCTGTGAAGAGTTGAAATCGTTATGGAAATTATAGTCATACGATGGGGGACATGGGTTATATGGATTTCGGATAGACCAATCCGGCACACCTAGGTTGGTTAAAGTCATGATATGCCGGGTTGGTAATATCCGAAAAAGAGTTTGATGTATAATATGGATTATTATTATAGTTGAAAAAATTATTATTATAAGCCATATCACACAATGGAATACAAACAAAAAGAAAGAAAAACACACAATAAACAAACAAGAAAGAAAAAATTCTAACCTAAGTTAGGATAGACCTAGACCTAGACGACTCCTAACTGGTTAGACTGTCCACAGAGGTTTTAATGTAGACTTTGACCCCAAGCTAATCAGCCAGGTCAGGGCAAGGTTGGTGGGAGGTTTTCCGTCAAAAGACGTTCCTTAATTAAATAACCACCAACCTTGGGCTTTTGGCCCTTAATCCCTTTCCTAGACACTGATTTGGCAAGAGTCAAGTTCCAACACCTTTTCCCTTAGGATAATCTCCTAATTGAGTCCGAGATGTCCCTAGGGCCAACGTCTCTACTCATTTAAGTTAGGCTTGGGTTAGTGAGTGCTTGGATTCTGATTTTTGGGCTAAGGAAGGGTGATTAAATCCCCACCTTATCTTATTATTGGTGGTGCCCTTAAGATCAGTTTTTGTGCAAGTGTACAAGATAAATAAGATGCACTCTAAGCGATATAATCAACCAAGAGATAGTCCTATTCTAGATGCAATGCAAACATACCTTGCTCCAGCACTCTTCAACAGTAAAAAATAAAGGAATTAAAAGACACGTGCCTAAAATGCAAATGTCTAATCAATTTTAACTTTTGCAGCAAATGTTTTACTGTTGATTATTAGCAGGTTTTTGTGATGGCATATAAGAAATAAATAATTGCAGCAAACTAGAATTTGCAAACTAAGCATCCCTGCCAAAAAGCTGTTAGTAGTCAGCTCTTCCTTGCCGCGGATCCGCGGCTTTTGCCGTGGAAACGCGACAATTCAGAGGGCAATGGGTCTCTGCTTTCTAGAGCAGAGGCCAATACCACTTGTATGTCACTGCAATATTAATTTCTTACTTTTCTTGCCCTGTAACCTGCAACAGAGAAGAAAATTCGTTTAGTTCTAAAAAGAATTTGCAAAAAAAATTCAGATTTCAATAAAAACCGTTTACCCTCCCCGGCAACGGCGCCAAAATTTGATTGAGGCTAAACCTGCACACAAAATACGAGATTATAGAACTTAAGAAAGGAGATGTGCAAGTGCTCAATTCTTCCGCTATAGCAAGTGGCTATGCGGGTCGTGATCCACAAGGAGGGTTTTGCGATAGAAGCGTTTATAGTTTTATTGAAATCTTTAAGAAACAAAACGATAGTTCTTCTCTGTTTTAAAGTTATAAAAATGGAAAAGAAAGTTATAGTTAAAGTTAAGAAGAAAGTGAGAGATGAAGAAGGTGAAAAATCAGAAAACGAAAGAAAGCGACAATATACAAATGAAGTGGAAAGAAGAATGAAAACGATTTGGAAGAAGTGGTGTTTGTGATTAATTTACAGAAATAAAGAAAAGAAATAAAAACAATAGCTTACCTTCTTTCGTAAAAAGCTTACCTCGAGTTTTCAGCAACGATTTTACCTGAAGTGGAGGCATTCAGCGCATAGCCCATAAGAGTCGAGTGTTGGTCTCTTCCACATTACATCATCAAGATACGCAAGCATGAAATGATACGGAGAGACTCACTATTCCATCGTCATGAGCTATCGGTGGCACTCGCAAAGGCAAGGCTCTTTCGATGCTTTTAGACTCACTTGGAGACATTTGTACCAAAAAGAAAGGTAAAATAGAAAAGAAGAAGAGAACTAAAAAGAACATACAAGGAAATAGCATGATTTGATTACATAACGATCGAAGAAAAGAAATAAAACCTTACACCAATTGTCACTTTAGCTCAAGCTTCAGTCTTGTTCTTCGATGAAAGTTGATCTCCTCAGAATTACATAAATAAAAACTGAATTACATGAAAAGAAAAACAAAGACCTAAGCTAAGAAATGGAAAAACTAGTCTAAAATCCTAATCTGCCTTCACGTCCAATTTTCAGTGCAGATAATGGCCTTTTATAGGCATAAACCCAACAACCAGAATCCCGGGGAGGTCGGGGGAGTTCACGCTCCCCCTAACTCCCCAGATTGCCGCGGAAACGCGGCCCAAGCCGCGTTTTCGCGGCCAGGGTGTGGCCAGGTGGCCACACCTGTTGGTGGGTCTCCCGGGGGTTTCTTCTGGCTTTATCCTTTGTTGGTTTTGTCGTTTGAGCTCCAGATTCTGACGAAATGGCCTTGGATTCTTAGCTTTAACCGATCGATTCTGAGAGGATTCTTCTCAACCGGTTTCAACCTCTTGATTTTTACCCTGATTTTATGTGTACGAATTAACTCTGATTTAATTCAGAATTCTGGTGGGCTTTTGGGCTCATTTCTCTTCATCTCCTTAAGGATTGGGCCTGTAAATAATTAACAAATAATTAGGACAATGCAGGCTTTTATTCTAAAATAAGTATGGAAATGTGACATAAAATATGTAACATTAGCAACCAATCAACTAGCATCCTCAATCTTGTACTTCTTGTCAAGACTGGCCCAAACTTCTTTGCCGTTGTGATAGGACAATAGACATTGTAAAGAGAGTCATCCAGTCCATTTAAAACATAATTTCGGCAAAGGAAGCCACTTGAGTTTCATGCATCGACTGCAAGGACTGAGTCCCGATCAGTTCCGAGTTCTGGTGGATCTTCTTGCAGGAATTTGGCCAGATGAAGAGTGGTCAAGTAGAAGAGCATCTTCTGTTGCCACTTCTTGAATTCTGTGCCGACAAATTTTCGTGGCTTCTCCGGCTTCGGGTTAGGAAGTGGAGGAGGCATCAAAGCTTGTAGCTGCATGTTTGATGCCTTGCTAGAGCTATCTTGATTAGTCTCAGACATTTTCTATAAGTTCAAGCAGAACAAAAGTCACTTTTACACTCTCTTGATAAAATCCCTTTAAGATGGGAAGTATTTGCACTCAATTTTGTGGAGAAAACTCTTCTAAAAGTATCAGAAAAACTGGCTCAAGAGTCTCTAAAATCTTCTACCAAAAACAGTTGACAAGACCCCCTTTTATAGGCTGACAGAAAATAGAGCCGTTGGGGTTCTGTCAGAGCTACCGGTCGACCGGTCCGGTCGACCGGCAACGGTCAAAAATCCGACCGTTGCAGCCTCCGGTCGACCGGCCCGGTCGACCCGAGGCTGCAACGGTCGGATTTTTGACCGTTGCCGGTCGACCGGACCGGTCGACCGACTTCCTGGAGCAGAGAGCAAACTCTCTATCGGTCGACCGGCTTGGTCGACTGATATTTTCAGAGAGCAAAAGCTCTCCTGGTCGGTCGACCGACCCGGTCGACCGGCCACTGTGCTGGCAGTGTGCACAAGGCTGTGCACATCGGTCGACCGGTCCGGTCGACCGACTTGGCCTGTCAGCCAATGTCCAGGTCTGAAAACAGGATTTAAAATCTTTTTATAAAATCCTAAAAATACATAGAAATTCTACAAAAATAGTTTTACCAATATACTATGAAGGACAAACATGCTTGCACAAAATCAAGACATGTTATAGATGTTTTGGTCTATTTTTGTAACTTGGAAATATTAGCTCATAATAAAACGTTTTTCTAAAACAACATGTTTTTCTAAAACTTGTTTTTCCATAACTTCATCAAATACAAAAACAAGATATACTTTAAAGCATAGTGTGTATGGATATGATCCACTACACAATCAAGATGAAATATCTAGTTTTTGACATAAAGCACTAAACTTGTTTTGGTTAAAGGATATGCATATAATAGATCACCAAAACCAAGTAATGTATTTTGACAAATGAAAAATCTTTTCTTAACTAGGAAAATCTTTTATGAAATCATTCTATCAAGAGTTCTATCAAGAGTGTGTGTGTGATATAGACTTGAGCAATCCACCAATCTATTCTATCCTTTACATTTTTTATCTAAAACAAATAAAAATCTTATACCTAGACACAAGTCTTCAACTTCTTGAAGTCTTCCCTTGAAGGCTTCTCATCTTCTTGACTTGGTCCAAATGCAATCCACCGAGCTCATCTCTAGATGTGTTCATGATGCATAGGCTCGTGAATCAACCGGTGCTAGCTTCCAACTTGTCTTTTTATCCTTTGTTGAAGCTCCACACCTACTAAGATCTTGATAAGGAATCTGTCACTAATTAAACACAAGATCATTAGTAATCATAACTTCATGAGTTGATCATCATCAAAACTAGGGTGATAGGCCTTTGGGCCAACATAATTGTCTTAAGATTGTTAGTTTCTGGATCAATCTGACAACTAATCAATATCACTGAAATATCAACAATCTAATTGGCCAGGTCGGTAAATATCAGGTGGGAGGTTTTCCGTTCAATAGAACGTTCCTTAATTTAAGAACCACCTTTCAATTTTCTTTCTTAGTTAAACACCAATTAGACTGATTTAAATCAGTCTCAATATAATGAATATCAGTATATCCCCTGTATAAAGAAATTAATTCACTTATACAGTACTTGGAGTGAGGTATGCTTAAAGTGAATCTTCTTAAGATAATTACGTCCCCCGCACCGGTGCTAACGGGTTACTGGACGCTGGTCTCCCAAGATACAACACTCCTTCACAGCCCAAGATATAACACTCCTTCACGATATTTAGATAACACTACCAAATCACCGTACGGTTGAACCGTAATTAATGTAGAGGAAGAAGGAAGGTTGAAGAATATTCTTTTTCGAAAGTCTCAGATTTAGACAACAATTCTATTAAAGAATCTATTGAATTTTCTGAGCCCTCTTTCAGAACGGAATCTCTTTTGGAAGTCACTTTGGAAACTGAGTTACAGAATCCCTACTTGCAGATTGAGTTTTTGTGTGTTTTAGAATGAGAAAACGGAGCGCTATTTATAGGGCTCCGGGAGGGGCAGTTTGGTCCGAACCCATCCAACAGTTGCAACGGTTCGGTCTGAGCCGTTGCAACCGTCCAACCGCCCCAACGGTTTATAGACAGCCGTTGGCGGGGCGGTTTGGATAGCGGAGCGGGTATGCTTGCAACCCATACCCCGTGAGACCCGATTCGACGACGCGCGTGCATGTGCGGGCATGGTTCCCTCCCAATCGCTCGCGAATACTCCAAGTACCCAAAGGGCACGCCCTTTGGTTTCAATTTTCTCTATTTAAACACTACGAACTTCTATCCCATGGCCAATGTGGGACTAAATACCTTTAGCTATTTTTAGTCCCATTTTGGCTTTGAATTAGGCAATCTTTAGACTTGAATATCTCATTCATTTGAAGTCGGAATTTAACATGTGAATATACCACGCCCATCCCCAATGGAAGGAAAACACACTCCAACCATCATTCAATTGATTCGATCAACAGATCTCGCCGTAATTCAATCAAAGATTCACATAAATATTCTTCATATTCCAACAAGTAGTCGACTGTATAGTCGACTAATGAGAATGATACGTCGACTAATAATTTGGATTAATTGACTAATGATGTTGCTGATAGTTTTCTTTTGCGATCCTGATTGCAGTTTGAGTTGAACTCGAGTTTTTTTTTTTTGAGGTGGTATTTTCGTATTGCTGGAGTTTGTATAGGAGTAGGATGATTCTATGGTTTATAAATAACTCCTTGGAGATCACCTTCATAGATGTAGAAAACAAAAGAAAAAGTGAGAGATTCGTGAGAGAAGTTTTAGTCTCCTGTTCTAGAAGACCATCAAATGGCTTATAATCTTTTTAACGAGAGGTGTAAGCATTTATTATTGTACTCCTCCTAAATTTTAAAAAATCCATTGCATCATTTTTATCACTTCCCAAAAATCTTGAAGAAAGCAAGCAGAAAACCCATCAGGCCCAGGTCCTATTGAAAATATTGCTGCCCTTCCCTCATTCTCAGAGAAAGGTCTCTCAAGAACATCAACATCCCAATTCTGAGTCAGGAAAAAGTTCCAACCAGTCGAGTTGAATTCCATTGTGAAGACACTGATCAAAAATACCTTTGTAATACTGAACAAAGCCTGATCAACAGCAACCTGATCAGTCAGTCCTGTATCTTCATGCAAAAGAACAGGAATTGCATCAGTTCTGATTCTATGGTTTTTTTTTTTTTTTTAAACCTTAAATGATGGAGGAAGAATTCATGTTCTTTAGAATTTGAAATTAATTATAATTCTAAGTCTTGTGATCATGATCTACAGAACATTTTGGGTCGATATGGCCCGGGCCTTTTCTCTCCCTAGGGCTAGGCTCGGGCCCATCACGACACCCGTGGGGCGAGCTTGTTGGGCCAGTCGGAGCAAATTTCATACTGGGCTGGGGCCTGAGCCAGTCAACCTGACGTATCTGAGATCACAAAAACTAAATAAAAGGGAGCCCAATCATTTGCTGGAGCATAAAAGTCCCTCGCATGTGGCCTTGCCGTCCTCTCTGTGGGCTGTTGAGCTCCGCTCCCCACGAGAGGTCCCGAGCTCGAATCTCATGCGTGCCGCAGACATAGTCTCGATTTCGGCTCAATTATTTCTCCCGCCAGGTGTGGCTCCGGTCAGGCCCTAGATTTGCTTCCCGAAGGTCGCCAGTGAATCTCGACAGCGATGCGATTGAGAGCATTTAAAAAAAAAAAAATCCGAATTGCGAGAACATGGATAATGTTCAGATTAATTTTAAAGTATCATGTTCTTCTATGAGACAAACATGTCTCCACTTTCCTTGCTCAGAGAGAAGAGATCTTTGAGAACAGGCAGCCATGGTCTTTTGTCTGAATATTCGCAACTTTTTTCTACTATTAATTATGCCCCATCTCTATTTAGTTTCTTGCAGCACACTAAAAACCCTGCAGCAGCATTATTCGATCTCTCGCGGGGCCCCCACGTTGAACGTGAGAGCCATGAAGGGAGAAAGAGAGAGACAACCTTCTTTCTCTTGTCCCCTCCATTCTCTCTTGAACCACACATGAAGGAGAAAGAGAGAGACAACTTTCTTTCTCTCGTCCCCTCCATTCTCTCTTGAGCCACTCTGATCCCAGTACTGGTTTTGGCGTGACACACTATAAATGTATTAACCGTGAGGGTGCATGAGATAGACTTGACTACTTTCTTTTTAGCATAATTTTTTTCACTCAAATTCAACGTCACGGTATTTAAACACAAGATTCATTCTGTTAAAATTGATCTAAATTATTTAAATTAATTAAAAATAAAAATTTTTTTCATCCATCAAGTAAACACAAAATAAACGGTCGAAAATAGCATATTATTTAGATCAACGATTTTAGACATACAAATTCTTGATCTGATCATTTGATTATGTCCAAACATTTAAAAACCCTCACACACTAATTTTTGTTAGATTTTGAATATTACACTGTTAAATTAATCTACTCACTGTTAAATTATTATCTTTCTCCAAAAACTCAAAAATCTAAGTCAAACTATCGTGTACATCAGCCTGAGGCATGCAAAAGTGCAGTCAATTCAACTCTTCTATCATGTTACTTTAGAATTCATTATCATTTCAGCATCCAAGGAAAATTCTTAGCACAGCTTCGGAATTTTTTTGGTTCAAACAAATACAAAGTGCGGTCACTTCAACTCTTCTGTCATTGTTACTTTGAATTCATGATTCATTTTACTTTGGATTCATGATCATTTCATGCCTCCATGGAAAATTCTTAATACAACTTCGGAATTTTTTTGGTTCAAACAAATACAAAGTGCGGTCACTTCAACTCCCCTGTCATGTTACTTTGAATTCATGATTCATTTTACTTTGAATTCATGATCATTTCATGTCTCCATGGAAAATTACAGCTTCGGAATTTTGGGCATGTTGGCATATTTGTTCACACCAAAGATCCATCACATTCACGCAAGTTAGTGCCTCAAAACACCTATGATCTCATTTCTAGAAGTCTAAAATTTTATTTCACGATTCTGTTTCTCCTTTTATGACGGCCTGTTTGGCCGGAAAAAAAGGAGAGAAAACCGACAAGTTTTCTCAAGTTTTTATGGGAAAGCTTGTTGGTGGGCTTCATGTTATCAATTTTTCATCATTTTTCTCTCATTTTTGAGCTGAAAGAGAACAGTGAAAATCGCTGACGTTTTGACAACATCAGAGCCTATTTGATGATTTTCTAACCTTTTCCAAACAGACAAGATTTCTTAAAAATTAAAAAAAATGACGATAGAATACACCAAACTTCATTTTTTCTCCCCTTTCTGACCAAACAAACATGCTCGGAAAATTTAGTTCATTTCTATTGGATTGTTCTCTTTGCCGTGAACCATTACTTGCCTTTTCTCATTTGTTTAAACTAAAAATTTCAAATCAATCTAGAGAGTATTGACATCGGATATCAAAATCGTACACTTTCAAACGTTATCCACAGATTAGACATTTCAGAAACAGGACGATGTTGATGTGCTTGGGACCTGTCAATTGCAAACATGTGATGAATGAAACTGGCCAAAATCTAAGAATTTTTCTAAGGTCTAGCTAGGCTCTAGGATGCACACGTGCCATGCCTCTTATTGGTATAACAAAATAGACATGTGATTGACGTCCATTATTTTTGGGGGAGTGAAAGGTTCACGTTCATTGTACATCAAGAAAATTGGCAAGAATATGCTAATATTTTTTTTTAATCTGAAAGCAGCTCGCTCCTTGGTACATGCATGGCAGCTGAGAAAGATGAAAGGTGCACTTCAAATATTTTGTGTTGATGGGCCCATTGCAACAAACATTTTCAGTATGAGATGAAAATATGATGAGAGTGGCAGTTATTTGATTTCGGTGGCATTTGGGATGCACAGTAAAGATCATGTAGTTGGATGTGATCGTTCTAATAGCAGTTGATGTGTATACTTGTGATCATCAGTTCATGCTTCAAGCCAGCGTGTCAGCGAATATTTTTCTCTTTTGACACGATTCTGATCAGATCTGGAGTTTGCTCTCCAGTGAATTCCGTCGGGGATGAGTTAATTACCGGGAAAAAAGTTGGTGTGTATACTCATGTTTATTTTGCGAAAATAAAATAAGTTTAATAGCATAGTAATTATTCTGGATAGTACTGTTGTGTGGCTGGTAGGGTTAGCTTTGCGTGAGAGAGAGAGAATCCCACTGAAAGTGTTACTGGCTTTTGATAGAAACTGCATGCTAACGTCTCTTTCTTCTGGTTGTGTCATTGTGGGGGAGAATCTAGGGTTTCTATGGGATGATGTTTTGAGGTTTCTTGTGTGAAGGGGAAAAAAAATTGTAATCATTCTCTTCTCCATTATTAGTGAATTCTCCTCACTGTTTCAGCACGGATGTAAGTTAATTTCAACCAAATGATATTAAATCATGTATGCTTGTTATTTTCCTGTTTTTTTTTTTTTTTATTTAAATTTTTTATATGATGGAGAGGAACCAAAGGTTCACATATTAGTTCAATCATCATTTGGTGAGTGATATCTTATTGATATTTCCAATTATATTTGCTATCGCTGGTGTATTTGTGAAACATTACTGTAACAACAGACTAGCATTGTAGGATTAGATCGATGTATAATCTGAAATAGACTCCGAGATGACTTCAGCAAAATACAAAACATAATATATATTTGATTGGAGGAATAACTTTATTTTGTGAAATTTCTCTCAGAAAAACTTTATTTTGTGAAGAGTCAAGATGTATGCTCTCCTGTATCAACAAGATTTCTTGAAGGTTTGTCTACAGAGATATAGTTGCCATAATATATATTTGAGAATGAGAGAAGAACTCAAAAGATGCAGGGGCCTGGCAAAATACAACTTCGTCTGCCACATGGCGTATTGCGAGACGATGTGGATGAAAACACTGCAAGTGGCAGAGTTTGCAGCTTCAGAGAACTTGTACAATTTGAATTACTAACATATTGCTCTATTTGAATTTTGTAGCAACACTTCTTTCCCATTCGCATGGAGTAAAGTACATTAATGAATGCCCCCCGGCGCTCCCCGCACCCACCCCCCCACCCCCCACCCCCGCACCACCACCACCACCACCACCACCACAACAGTTGAGTTGAATAAAATTCTTATGAATCTGAAAACTATTATGTAAAATTGAGCAAAAGAATTAAGCTCTTATTTCTTTTCTTCGGTTGCCTCTATGGGGAGAGAGAAGATAAAAAATGTATGATAGAGCATCAGGAAACATCGTGCAGAGATCGGAAGCCAAAAAGAGCGAGAACGGCGCTAGAACAGAGCTTATATCAGGCCCGCAGCAGTGTCGGTCGACCGCCCGGTCGACTGGTGTGCACAAAGCAGGGCCGGTCGATCGATCAGTTGACCGGTGTGCACAAACGTGCACAAGGTAGCTCGGTCGCCCGCCCGGTCGACCGTAGCAGGTAACGGTCGACCGCTCGGTTGATCGACTGAGATGATGAAACTCTCGGTTGGACACGGTCGACCGAGCGGTCGACTGAGTGCCTGGGTTGGTGGGCCGCGCGGTCGACCGACAGGCGTATCTGGGCGCGGATCTGTCTCTCCTTTCAGGATTTGGACTTTGTTTCTGAATTGGAGACGAATCCAATTTGGGTATCCTAAATTCCTGGGTCTTTTTGGCTCTAAATAAAGGGGCAAGGCCCTCTTGAATTGTATGCAAGGTATAAACTATATTGGTTGTTGAATCAATAAAAACTCTCTCTCCCGCCCCGAGGACGTAGGCAAATTGTCGAACCTCGTTAAATATTGTTGGTATTTTCTCTTTTGTTTCTCTATTTTTATCGTGTGGGTACTTCTCCACTGCATCTTTCTCTATTGGTGGATTCCTCGCTGGTTGTTACCTTGCATGCAACAAATGGTATCAGAGCATCCCAAGTTCGTCGTGGGATCGTGTGTTGATTCCAAGAGCATTGGTTGTTGTTTGGCGGAGATCGTGTGTCGATCTCAGAGCAGCGTTGGGACTGTTTGTGGATCGTGTGTCGATCTCAAAACAAGCGTTTGCATTGCTCAATGAATCAGAGTCGACGGGGTAGATTGTTTCGAAAACTCTTCTAGGGTTTCACCTTAAGGTAAAGATCCTATCTTTATCTAGTTTGTTTAATTAACCCCGTTTGCTTTCGTATTGCTTTGAGGGAACCATTGAGAAGATGGCTGGAGATAGTATATTTACGATGAAATCTATGAACCCACATCCTTTGAAGATAGATGTGGTTAAGTTTGATGGCAAGAATAACTTCGGCATGTGGAGGTGTGAGGTGATGGATGTACTGACGACATAAAATCTCAAGGACACTCTATGATTGAACAAAAAGAGTGATTCTACTTCTGAAGAAGATTGGGACAAGATAAACCGAACAACGTGTGGTTTGATCAAATCTTATTTAACACAAGACATCAAGTACTATGTGTTATATGAAACATCTGCTAGGCAGTTGTGGGAGATTCTGAAAAAGAAGTATCTGACAAAGAGCATCGAGTCGCGGCTGCAATTGGAGAGGAGGATTTATCGCTTCTAGATGAAGAGAGGACTCTCCATTGATGAACACATGAACAACTATACCAAGCTTCTTACAGATCTAGTTAATGTGGATGTCATGATTGATGAAGAGGATAAGACAGTGATTCTTTTAAATTTTCTTCCGAACGAAGAGTATGAGACCTTTACTCTTACCTTGATCAATGGTAGACAAACACTTAACTATAATGAAGTGTCGGCTACTCTTGTAAACTATGAAGTAAGGAGGCAAGATAGATTGTCTTCTCATGGGAGTACATCAGTAGAGGCGTTGGCGATAAGAGGCAGAGGTTCATACAGGAAGGATAAAGGTGATCATGAAAAATCGAAGTTCAGACCAGATTTCAGAGATCTGAAGAAGAACCGGTGCGCCTTCTGCAAAGAATTAGGGCACTGCAAAGTTGATTGTCCAAAGGCCAAAGGTAAGAAGAAGGAGTCAAAAACTGAGGCAAACCTCGCACGGGTGGTCAGTACTCACGTTAGTACTTCACAGGCAGGTGGATCAAACTCAGACTCATCGGTATTCTCTTTCTCTATACTACTCCTATCATTGGTTACTCAGGAGATGCTGAGTAGATATTAGATATTGGAGCTACCTACTATGTGTGCCCGAACAGAGATTGGTTTTTAGCTTTGAGAAGCTAGACAGATGTTCAGTTATCATGGGTGATGATCGCCCATGTAACATGAAAGGTTTAGGAACAATCCAGATCAAGATGTTTGATGGGATGATACGAGAATTGAACGAAGTGAGGTATGTACCTTAACTTAAGAAAAATCTTATCTCTGTTGGTGCTTTGGAAACATTGGGTCTTGAGGTATCAATAAAGGATGAAATTCTCAAGATGACCAAAGGCTCAATGGTGGTTCTGAAGGGCGTCCGCCAGAATAATCTCTACTATTTGAAAGGTAGTACTATTACAGGACTGGTGGCAACCTCTACTGAGATGATAACTCAACCAGGTAATGGCATATGAGGCTCGGATACACAGGTGAAAAATCTTTGTAAGCTTTTGCAAAGTAAGGACTATTGAAAGATGCCAGAACCTACAAATTGGATTTTTATGAAAATTGTGTCATTGGAAAGAAGACCAAGGTGAAATTCGGCACAATGACTCACTGCACCGAGGGGATTCTAGATTATATTCACACCGATGTTTGGGGACCCACCAAGACTGTATCTATTGGAGGTAACCACTACTTTGTAACTTTCATTGATGACTATTCTAGGCGATGTTGGGTATATATCATGAATCACAAGGGGGAAGTCCTAGAATTATTTATGGAGTGGAAGAAGAATTTAGAGAAAAGCACGAAAGGAAGATCAAGGTCCTCCGGTCAGATAACGGAGACGAGTATAAGTCTGATCCTTTCCTAAAGCTATGTCGTGATGAGGGCATGGACAGACACTTTACCGTATGGGAAATATCGCAACAAAATGGGTAGCAGAAAGGACGACAATACTTTCCTAGAGAAGGTCCGTTGTATGTTATCCAATGCCGGGTTATCAAAGAACTTTTGGGCTAAGGCTTTGGTATATGCTTGCTATCTCGTCAACAGATTGCCTTCGTCTGTGATAGGAGGTAAAGCTCCTCTAGAGGTTTAGTCTGGAAAAACTGCTCTGGACTATGATTGCTAAGGGTATTTGGTTGTCCGACCTACTACCATGTTAAAGAAGATAAGTTAGGCCTAAGAGCGAAGAAAGGAGTGTTCGTAGCATTCAAGAGAAGAATAAAAGGCTACAAGATCTGGGATCCTAAGGACAGGAAATTTGTTCTCAGCAGAGATATCACATTCGATGAGGATTCAATGTTGAAGTCTACAATCTCTCAGCAGGTGGAGATTGAAAGGACCAAAGAGGTCACAGCGGGTGAAAAGAGATGCTACTTCACCATCTCTAAAAAGGTCAGCATCTTTGGAGATCATACCCAAAGTGACACAGGATAGTGATAAAGTAGCCGAGCAGGATGCTGATGACGATGAGGATCAAGGACACGTTATGGGTGATGTCCATGAATCCGTTGCAGTTGGAAGACCCAGAAGAAATCCACGCAAACCAAGTTGGCTTACACTACAGATATAATTGTGGCCTATGCTCTCCCAATTGTCTAAGAGGTGATTCCGTCACATATAGGAAAGCTGAAATCAGTTCAGAGTCAAAGATGTGGAAGGATGTCATAGAAGAAGAGATGAGTTCTCTACACAAAAAATGACACTTGGGAACTAACAGAGTTGCCCAAAGGAAAGAAGGCAATTGGCTGTAAGTGGGTATATGTAAAGAAACAAGGATCTCTCAAGGATGATACTGTACGCTACAAAGCTAGGTTGGTGGCGAAAGGCTACGCACAATGAGAAGGCATTGATTACAATGAGGTATTTGTTGGCCCAAAGGCCTTCCACTCTAGTTTTGATGATGATTAACTCATGTAGTTATGTGTACTAATAATCTTGTGATTTTAGTTTCAGATTTTTAATCAAGTTATTAGTAGGTGATTAGCTTCAACAAGATGATTTGGAAGCTACCCACATGTTGATTCAAGAGCCCAAGCGTCAAAAACATATATAGCACTTGCTCGGTGGATCAAAGAGTTTTGGATCGAGTCGGCTTGGAGATTGCGCTCTACAAGAAGACATCGGTACCATAGTTTAGTTTTGGGTTTAGATCCTAATTGTAAAGATTAGAATAGTATGATAAGCTCAAGTTCACAACACACACGTTTCATGTTTTGAATATTGGTTTTCGGTTTTTCGATTTTAGGTTTAACCGATCTTGGTTTTCATGAATAGATTTTATATCAAAATAAGTTTACAAGGTTTAGTGTATATATGATTTGTTCTATATACATGCATGCTTCTATTGCTTAAACAAACTTAGTTTGATAGTCTACTTCATGAGTTTTATGTTTTGGTATTTATGACAAAACATATTTTGGAATTAATGACAAAAACTATGATATATATTTGTTTCATGTATATTGGATTTCTATCCATATGCATCATGCTTCAAAGTGTTTAATTATCATGTTTTTTGTATCTGGAAGTGTTTTGGGCAAAACGTATTTTCTATTCAAGTTTTAGAAAATACAGTTTTTGGTTTTTGGTAAAAATGAAAAGACATAAAAATAGTTTTAATTGCTTGATATTTGAGTCAAAACTTTTATCACATGTTTATATATCAATGCAATTTGACAAAACTATTTTTGAGAATTTTTAGTAGTTTATAAGAATTTATTGGATATTTATTTCCCCAGATTTCTGACCTGTTTTGGTGTCTGCCAGGCTGATCGGTCGACCGGAACGGTCGACCGCACCATGTAGACGGTCGACCGTATGGGTCGACCAACGTGCACAAAAACGTGCACGCTGGCTACACCTATAGCCGGTCGACCGTGTCGGTCGACCGACTGAGAGCAGGTTTGCTCTCTGCTTGTTTGGGTCGACCGGGCGGTCGACCGCTAGCGCCAACGGGTCAAAAATTGACCGTTGGGCGGTCGACCGGGCGGTCGACCGTCAGGGTAATTCTGGCAAAAATTACAGCCAACGGCTATTTTCTGGATTAGCCTATAAATACCCCATTTGCAAGAGTTTTTCTCTAAGAATTTTTGTGCGAATTTTTACATAATCTCTGGTGTTTTACAGCATTAAAAAGAAGTTTTTGAGCTTAATTTGAAC
Organism: Agave tequilana; assembly: GCA_038442645.1. Classification (NCBI taxonomy): domain Eukaryota; kingdom Viridiplantae; phylum Streptophyta; class Magnoliopsida; order Asparagales; family Asparagaceae; genus Agave; species Agave tequilana. The sequence goes on along the minus strand of JAVJIF010030727.1, from coordinate 100,966 downwards.
AATCTTTTTGGTATTTTCTTTAGGGTTTGAAAAATCAAAGAAAAGGGTTTTGGGAAAAGCTTTTGAATTGAACTTCTCTATCTTGGTTTCATTTATTTCCCAAAGTTTTTCTTTGAGTTGCTGGTTTCAAATCCCTGGTTTTCTCCACACTTGAGCTAAAATCTACTATCTTTTCTATAGGATTTTGTGTGGGAAAAAGAGATTGTTTTGTGGTTGTTGTTTGAAACCACTAAGTTGTAAACCCTATCTTTACCTTGGCTTTGTGCCTTTCCCTCATTGTGTTGAGAAAGTTTGGCTATTGGGTTGTATCCCTCAAGGTTGTGAGGTGATCCTTGTATTGGTTTTGAGTTTGGAAATCCCTCAAGTTGTGAGGAGATAGTTGGCTTGGAGTTGTGCCTCAAGGAGGAGGTTGTGATTGTAAAGAGAGGAGTTGGGTACTCCTTGTGAGAGTTCTTGGTGAACTAGCTAGTGGATTAGAAATCCTTCGTGTGTCGAAGGCGGGGATGTAGAGCTGGGTGCTCGAACCTCGATATCATATCTCTATGTTTGCGTTTGATCCATTGACTCTCTCTATCTCTCTCTTTACTTTGTATATTGTGCATATTGCTATATCTTATACTTGCTTGTGTGTGTGCATCATTGTTGTAATTGCAATTAGTTTTTAAATTCCGCATTAAGTTCACTAGATTAGCATCGTCACCTATTCACCCCCCCTCTAGGTGACTTTTCAATTGGTATCAGAGCTAGCGCTCCTGATATTTAGGTTTTACCACCTAGGAGTGATCTTGGTTTGCTAATCTTCATTTGCATTTTCATTTGCACACATTTAGTTTGCACTTATGGCTAGCCCTCCTATGTTTGATCATTTTAGACTTGATGCTTGGAAGGCTAATATGACTAAACATTTAAAAGACCTAGGACATCTAGTTTATCAAGCCATTACCATAGAATCCCTCCCAAATAGTAGCAAGCATAAGAAGGCCAATGCATTAGCACTTAGGGCACTTAGAGCATCTCTAAATGAACATTTATTACATATTTTTGATCGTTATGATTCGGCTTTTGCAGTTTGGAGCATCTTGACTTCTCCCGAGCTTCCAAGGATTATCAACAAGATGAGGAGATCTAAGAGAGAAAAGTCCGAAGAGCAATGCCTCATGGTCCAAGGGAAGAACTCCCTTGAGGTACTATCGGATTCTCAAATAGATGATAGCTCTAGTTCCTATTGTCATGGATGTTTTGAAGTTCAAACTTTAAATATGGAACTTGTTCAAAAGCTTGAGAATTTGTTAGAAGAACATGATTTGTTGAAAGATGATAATCTTATTTTGAAAAATGAATTAAAAGATTTATGCTCTAATTTTGAATTGATGTTGCAAGAGAAGGAAGAGATTGCAAGTGAATGTGACTCACTTAAATCTCAACTCGAACTTGTTTTAAAGGAAAATGAATTTTTGAAAAACAAAAATGATTGTGATGATGTTGTAAAGCACAATGAGATTTTATCTTCAAAATTGGATTTTACTTTTAAAGAAAATCTCACTTTGAAAAATGATATTGATGCAATTACAAAAGAATTGGATTTGGTTTTGAATAAAAATAAATCTTTGCAAAATGATATTGATATTCATGTTTGTCATGCTAGTGTAGCTTCTACTTCTTGCACACCTATAGCATGCTCCACTTTATCTTCTAGCATTGAAAATGATATAAATAATTTGAAGAAAAGTGTTGATTATTTGGGCTCCACTTTGAGCCAATGTGCTTTAAATCACGCTCGTTTGGAATCCTTGGTTCGCAAGAAACAAGCTCCAACTATGCATGCACACCCATCACGGCATACACATGCTCATCACGGACACAATCATAACATGTATGCTCATGTGTACACTTGTACACATTGTGGTCGAAAAGGCCACCTTGATAGATTTTGCTATGATAGATTACATATTGAAAATTTAGCAACTAATCTTGTTTGGGTTAGGAGAGATACTAACCCCCGTGGACCCACAAGAAAATGGGTACCAAGATCCACCTCGTTGATGTTTGATGTAGGTGGAGGCTCTCGCATAACGTGAGAGTGTTGGTGCCTTGAGGTGGATGCATTCTAAGCTAAAAGGAGAACCATTTGGATGCTTCACTCTCAAGGAGATTAGGTGGGAGGACCACCATGGTTTGAAGAATTAGAGATGCACCTTCATCGGTTTTGGTATCATTCTCTAACTCCCATTTTTATTTGCATGCTTTTAATGTTCATCTATTTATAGCATGTCATGTTTTATTATTCATTATGCTTATGCCATGCTCTTTAGAATAGTGTTATACATGTGTAGTTACTTGAGCACCCATGTTTTATATGGATCTATATTTAAGTGTTCTCACCTTGTTTAAACTAACATGTATGCCCTAGATCTAATGTACATGCATATACATAATGATCATATGAATGTTTATGATGTTTTGTTTTGATGACTCATGTTTTTGATTAGTATGATATTTGCCATGTTTATTAGACTTATGCTTTACATGATTAGTTATTGAGACACCCATGTTTAGTATGGACCCTTATATTGTGTTCTCTTTATATTTTAGCTATCATGTTTATCATAGGTTTAATGCACATGTCTTTGTCATGCAAACATATGGTTGACTATGATTTCTTTTTGTTTTAATGATTCATGTTTTGATAAATAACTTGTGTTGTATGATTTCTAATTTAGCCACATGTTTTGATGTTTATAGGCTATCATGTATTTCTTGATTCTTATAGCATGTGGATTTACATAATGATCATTTTTAGAATATTGTTGATTTATGACTCATTTTATGCTTAATGATTTGGATATATGCTTAGATGTTAGTTTTCATTAAAACTAGGATTTATACTTGTACATAGAATGGACCACAAATAAACCTTTATATATGTTTGTGCTTGGATGCCTATTTGTACCCATTAGATGTTCTAGTATAGTCTAGTTTTGATGATTCATGCATTCAAACATGTATTCCTATTTTTGATGTGTTTTCTGTGATTAAGTGTTTTCACTTCATGTATATGTCTATTTTGACAAATCTTAAGATATACATGTATGCCCCTTGAGTCATTTGCTTTTCATGCAAATGTATATTTTGGACTCAATTGTGTTTAGGGATATGTATGTATACTTTTGTTTTGTCAAAACATACGTATGCCTTGAAGTTTAATTTGTTATGATGATTTTCGTGTCATTGAGGACATTTCCTTTAGTAAAGAAGAGTTAGTTTTTCATGTGTTCATATTTTAAAAGAATTTCAATCAAGCTTGATTATCCATTTTCATGATGATATGTTTCTCACAACACTTGTACACTCACCTTATTTTGATGATTTTCTCATGATTTGATTTTCATGAGTACTATTGGTGCCATATAGATTTTGAGTGTTTGGTGATCATGTGATTCTCATGTTTCATGAAAAATCCTTGTGTTTTATCTTGAAGGATTTCGTACTAGTTGATTCATATGACTAGTTGTGATATTCTTCATGAGGTAGAGTTTTTCAAATATACTATATTTCTAAATCTATTTTTGAAAACCCCTACCATTTATGGGCGGTTGGATGGGAGATCATGTTCATGTATACTTTAAAATGAAAATCATTTAAATCTTGAACCATGATTGGGAGGTATAGTTGATATGAGTCATACACTTGATCTTATTGTTGTTTCAATTGGTATCATTGAATTCTTTCAATTGGTATCAATCTTGACATCCTTTTGTATACTCATATGTGTTTTGTTTTATATATGTATGCTTACACTTCATATAGTATCAATTTCAATTGGTATCTATTTCTTACATACATATATAGATGATTTATTTGTGCTTATTATATCCCTATATCTTGAAGCACAAATTTTGGTTATGTTAAGCTTGAGTTTTTCAATTGGTATCCATATACAAGCTTTATCATAATTTTAAGATTGCTAAGCTTGAATTTTTAATGAATATCATGTTTCAATTGATTTAATTTTCAATTGGTATCTTATTTCAAGCCTATGCATATTTTCTTTTTGTATTTCATAAAAGGGGGAGAAAACTCGTATTTTATATTTCAATTGGTATTTGGTTTACCATTGTTTTTGTTTCCCACTCCCTAACTTTATGATATTAAAGTAATTGGTATCATATGCTTATAATGAAAAATATCTTCTTTTGGTATCAAGATGCTATTTGTTTCCTTAAATTTGGTATCAATTTTTTATCCATTGGTATCAAGTTTACATTACTTGTTTTCATTTTGATATAAAATGTTATTTTGTTTCAATGCCTTGTTTTACTTCAAATAGGATTTGGCATTTCTCAAAGTTTGTTATTTTCAATTGATATCATATTGACTTTGGTTTTACCCCTTGGAATAATTTATTGCTTCTTTGTTTTGAAGATTTAGGGGGAGAAGTATTTGCTTTCATTATGTTTGCTTTTACCCCTTTGTTGATGATTGACAAAAAGGGGGAGAAGAATTTGTAGTTTATATGCATGGTTGAGTTGATTTATGCATATGTTTTAGTTGGTTTTCATTAGTAATAATATGTTGGTTTCAACATTATTGTTTTATTGGTATCAAGAGCATGTTTCATTGTTTATGTTTTATTTTAATTGGTATCCAGAACATGTTTATATGTGTTTAAGAACATTCATTGCATATCTTATATGTTTTATTGTTATGCATGAGTTAAGGGGAGCTTCTTTGAAGCTTTACTTTAATCCATGCATATATAACTCCATGAGTTTTGTCATCATCAAAAAGGGGGAGATTGTTGGCTCAAAGGCCTTCCACTCTAGTTTTGATGATGATTAACTCATGTAGTTATGTGTATTAAGAATCTTGTGATTTTAGTTTCAGATCTTTAATCAAGTTATTAGTAGGTGATTAGCTACAACAAGATGATTTGGAAGCTACCCACATGTTGATTCAAGAGTCCAAGCGTCAAAAAACATATATAGCACTTGCTCGGTGGATCAAAGAGTTTTGGATCGAGTCGGCTTGGAGATTGCGCTCTACAAGAAGACATCGGTACCATAGTTTAGTTTTGGGTTTAAATCCTAATTGTAAAGATTAGAATAGTATGATAAGCTCAAGTTCACAACACACACGTTTCATGTTTTGAATATTGGTTTTCGGTTTTTCGGTTTTAGGTTTAACCGATCTTGGTTTTCATGAATAGATTTTATATCAAAACAAGTTTACAAGGTTTAGTGTATATATGATTTGTTCTATATACATGCATGCTTCTATTGCTTAAACAAACTTAGTTTGATAGTCTACTTCATGAGTTTTATGTTTTGGTATTTATGACAAAACATATTTTGGAATTAATGACAAAAACTATGATATATATTTGTTTCATGTATATTGGATTTCTATCCATATGCATCATGCTTCAAAGTGTTTAATTATCATGTTTTTTGTATCTGGAAGTGTTTTGGGCAAAACGTATTTTCTATTCAAGTTTTAGAAAATACAGTTTTTGGTTTTTGGTAAAAATGAAAAGACATAAAAATAGTTTTAATTGCTTGATATTTGAGTCAAAACTTTTATCACATGTTTATATATCAATGCAATTCGACAAAACTATTTTGGGGATTTTTAGTAGTTTATAAGAATTTATTGGATATTTATTTCCCCAGATTTCTGACCTGTTTTGGTGTCTGCCAGGCTGATCGGTCGACCGGAACGGTCGACCGCACCATGTAGACGGTCGACCGTATGGGTCGACCGACGTGCACAGAAACGTGCACGCTGGCTACACCTATAGCCGGTCGACCGTGCCGGTCGACCGACTGAGAGCAGGTTTGCTCTCTGTTTGTTTGGGTCGACCGGGCGGTCGACCGCTAGCGCCAACGGGTCAAAAATTGACCGTTGGGCGGTCGACCGTCAGGGTAATTCCGGCAAAAATTACAGCCAACGGCTATTTTCTGGATTAGCCTATAAATACCCCATTTGCAAGAGTTTTTCTCTAAGAATTTTTGGGCGAATTTTTACATACTCTCTGGTGTTTTTACAGCATTAAAAAGAAGTTTTTGAGCTTAATTTGAACAATCTTTTTGGTATTTTCTTTAGGGTTTGAAAAATCAAAGAAAAGGGTTTTGGGAAAAGCTTTTGAATTGAACTTCTCTATCTTGGTTTCATTTATTTCCCAAAGTTTTTCTTTGAGTTGCTGGTTTCAAATCCCTTGGTTTTCTCCACACTTGAGCTAAAATCTACTATCTTTTCTATAGAATTTTGTGTGGGAAAAAGAGATTGTTTTGTGGTTGTTATTTGAAACTACTAAGTTGTAAACCCAATCTTTAGCTTGGCTTTGTGCCTTTCCCTCATTGTGTTGAGAAAGTTTGGCTATTGGGTTGTATCCCTCAAGGTTGTGAGGTGATCCTTGTATTGGTTTTGAGTTTGGAAATCCCTCAAGTTGTGAGGAGATAGTTGGCTTGGAGTTGTGCCTCAAGGAGGAGGTTGTGATTGTAAAGAGAGGAGTTGGGTACTCCTTGTGAGAGTTCTTGGTGAACTAGCTAGTGGATTAGAAATCCTTCGTGTGTCGAAGGCGGGGATGTAGAGCTGGGTGCTCGAACCTCGATATCATATCTCTGTGTTTGCGTTTGATCCATTGACTCTCTCTCTATCTCTCTCTTTACTTTGTGTATTGTGCATATTGCTATATCTTATACTTGCTTGTGTGTGTGCATCATTGTTGTAATTGCAATTAGTTTTTAAATTCCGCATTAAGTTCACTAGATTAGCATTGTCACCTATTCACCCCCCCTCTAGGTGACTTTTCAGTATTCTCTCCTGTTGTAAAGCACTCATTAATTCAAATTTTGCTAGCGCTGGTAGCACAATATAAGTTGGACCTTAACCACCTCGATGTGAAGACCGCCTTTCTTCATGGCGATCTTGATGAGGAGATCTATATGACTTAGCTGATGGAGTTCAAAACTGCAGGCAAGGAGAATATGGTATGCAAGCTGAAGAAATCACTGTATGGATTGAAACGATCTCCTAGACAGTGGTACAAGTATTTTAACAGCTAGGAAAAAGGTACACATGCAGCCATTATGAACCATATGTGTATTACAACAAGCTACCTAAAGGAGAGTATATCTATCTACTATTATATGTATATGATATGCTTATCGTTTCTAAAAGCAGATCTGCAATTGATAAATTGAAGAAAGACTTGTCTTTCGAGTTCGAGATAAAGGGTCTTGGTGAAGCGAAGAAGGTACTAGGCATGGAGATTGAGCGAGACTGAAGGAGTGGCAAGGTGAGCTTGACACAAAAGGGGTATTTACAAAAGGTACTTCAGAGGTTTAACATCGATGGTGATACGAAATCTGTAAGTACACCTCTGGCTCCTCATTGCATGTTAAAAGCCACTATGTCTCCAACTACTATTGAAGAATGTGAGTACATGACTCGCGTGCCATATGCTAGCGCAGTTAGCAGTTTGATGTATGCAATGGTGTATACAAGACCAGACTTGTCACAAACTGTCTCAATAATTAGAAGATACATGTATGATCCTGGAAAGGGTTATTGGGAGGCAGTAAAGTAGGTTCTATGATACATTAAGGGTACCATAGATGTTGGATTGGTATTCGAGAAGGATTCCACAGGTAAGCAGGAGTGTATCAGATATATTGGCTCCGATTATGTAGGAGACCTTGACAAACGTCGGTCCACAATGGGGTATGTGTTTACCCTGTCTCAAACATCAGTGAGTTGGCGCTCTATTCTACAGTATACCATTACCTTGTTTACTACAGAGGCCAAGTACATGGTCATGACGAAGGCTATGAAGGAGGCAATATGGCTTCAAAAGTTGCTCGATGACTTGGGGATTGAACATGATCTGTTGAAGATCAATTGTGATAGCATGAGTGCTATCTATTTAGCGAAGAACAGGTGTATCATGTAAGGATGAAGCACATAGACGTCAGGTTCCACTTTGTTCGGGAGATTCTTGATGAAGGAGATATTGAGTTACTAAAATTCATACAAAAGAGAATCCCACAGATATGCTTACTAAGGTGGTGTCAGTAGTGAAGTTTACACATTGTAAAGAGTTGCTCCATATCTTTTTAGTTGCTTGAGCTCGTTGAAGCTCGTTTAGATGAACTACAGATGGCTTGATCCCTTGGGTAAGGCATGTAAGCAGCCGCACTGGTGCGACCACTTTCGAGTCGACAGGTACAATGATGAGTTCAGCTCAGATTTGAGAAATCTTCACCGAGACAGAGATTGTAGGGAGAGAGAAGACAAAAAAAGTATGATGGAGCATCAGGAAATATAGTGCAGAGATCGAAAGCCAAAAGGAGTGAGAACGGGGCGAGAACAGAGCTTATATCAGGCCAGCAGTAAAGCTGGTCGACCAGTGTACACAAAGCAGGGCCAGTCGACCGTTCAGTCGATCGGTGTGCACAAATGTGCACAAGATAGCTCGGTCGACCGCTGTACGCTGTCTAAAAATCATTAAAAGACAAGCCATTAAAAAAAGGCAGAGTTTCAGGTTCTAGACGCAGGACTAATGATGGCCATCCGCGTCTCAGCATCAAGGCGTGAGGGTCCAAACCCGCGTCTCAACATCAAGGCGCGAGGGCTCGACACCCGCGTCTCAGCATCAAGGCGCGTGGGCTCAACACCCGCGTCTCAACATCAAGGCGCTAGGGCTCGACACCCGCGTCTCAGCATCAAGGCGTGAGGGTCCAAACCCGCGTCTCAACATCAAGGCGCGAGGGCTCGACACCTGCGTCTCAGCATCAAGGTGCGTGGGCTCAACACCCGCGTCTCAACATCAAGGCGCGAGGGCTCGACACCCGTGTCTCAGCATCAAGGCGCGTGAGCTCAACACCCGCGTCTCAACATCAAGACGCGAGGGCTCGACACCCGCATCTCAGCATCAAGGCGTGAGAGTCCAAACCCGCGTCTCAGCATCAAGGCGCGTGGGCTCAACACCCGCGTCTCAACATCAAGGCGCGTGGGCTCAACACCCGCGTCTCTACATCAAGGCGCGTGGGCTCGACACCCGCGTCTCAGCATCAAGGCGCGTGGGCTCGACACCCGCGTCTCAGCATCAAGGCGCGTGGGCTCGACACCCGCGTCTCAACCTCAAGGCGCGAGGGCTCGACACCCGCGTCTCAACCTCAGGGCGCGAGGGTCCAAGGCCACGTCTCGGTTATAACCGCCCTGGTTATGGGGCCAGTCACCGCCCACATAGCGGGGAAGTTAGCCCCTCATTGTGGAGCATTTTTAGGGGGCACGTTCACCCCTGAAACCTCTATAAATAGCCCCGCCGCTATGAGGAATGGGGGACGCGATACAAGAAACAAGAGATAGACAACAGACTACACACAGGCAGACAGAGAGAGAAGCAAGAGAGAGCTCAACTCTTCAGCAAGCTTGCTGCGTACAAGTTACTCTTTGCCTACCTTCTCTTTGAGAGTTTTGGTAGACAGAGCTGTGCTACTCCTTCTACCAGCCGAAGAGAAGATCCCCGAAGGTCTAGACGGTCACCCGGTCAACGGAGAACAAGATTCACTCTCCATCGCCACTTGAAGAACCCAGCCTTAAACAAAGGGAGGATTCAAGACTCAACATCCTCCCTCCCTTGTAACCAGAATACTAGTCCGTTATAATTTTTCAATTTGATTCAAGGAAATCTTACTTCGAGCTCGTACCTTCTCCGTGTGCGTACAAGAGATGGCGACTCTGCTAGGGATCGAACCCAGAATCTCTGGTTTCGTAGATGGGTCGCCGTCTTTCGTCTCGAGCGCATCTGTTAGGGTTTTTTGAAAAAGGAGTCTTCTCTGTCTCTTTTCATTTCTTCATCGTCCATCATCGGATTCTTGATTAACGATGGCACCCAAGGCCAAGCCAACCGCATCATCCTCAAAAGCGACCGTCATCGAGGCTCAGAGGGGCGGTTCCTCCGTGCAGGAAGCTCCAATCTCAGGTATAATGCCATTAGGCTTAAACTTCGCCATTAATGGAAGTTCATGGACTCCTAAAAATCCCTCTTTAAAGGAGAACCGTCAACACAGAATAGAAACCACGTTTAATTCTCAGACGCGGTCTTTGAGTTGAGAAACAAGGCGCGGGTTTGATAACCCCACCGCTTTTATCCACTTGGGGATGCGCTTGTCTATTGGATATAGAGCGCCAGTAAGCCCTGCACTTCGGATTCTTCACTTAGAATATTTCTAATTGTGAAGGGTTCGGACGCGGACTTGATCCTTGCGTTCTTTGACATCAGGTGCTGGTCTTTTATGAATCTCGCACCTGAGTCCAAGTACTTGAAAATTTCTCATAAGTCTTTGGATTTCAAAACGCAGGCTCCCTGTTGGCCTCACGGTCGCGGATTTTCAGGTCTGGACGCGGATTTTGACAATTTCTGCGTCCAGTATCTCTTCTGCGTCTGGACTATAGACATTCTGATTAAGTGTCATCTTCTTCTGCAGTGCAACACTCTTCTGCCCCACTCTCCAAGAGGCGCCACTTCGGGCACGTAGGTGGTGCTGATCGTGATTTGACCTTTGTGCTGCAAAGGACTGTACCTGTGACTGCTGATGGGTCGCAGGAGCGCAGGAGGAGGCTCTCCAATGTTGACATGGCAACCTTTCGGGAGCTTATGACTGACGCAGCATTCACAACGGATGCTCGCGTTCCGCTGGAGAAGCCTGCCTTTTTCTTTGGAGACCGTATTAGCGAGGGCGGCTATTCCTTGTATGACGGAGATTATAAATGGCTCCGTCAGATAGGGGGTAGAAGATTCTTTCTCCCAAACATGAAGAGGATGTACCCGCTATCTTATCTTCAACACATGTCCGTCCCTCGGAAAATGAAATGGGAACTCTCCCGATATGTCCCTGAGGTTACTCTTGGCGACCTAGGCTCCAAAAAGGTATATCGCCATGATAGTCATGATAGGGAGGTTCTCGGCCTGTTTCCAGGGCTGCTCAGGACTGATCACCCAGTTGGAGAGACACCAAAACTTGGCACCACTTTCCTCAACGCGTTCATGAAAGTGGGGGGCGATTTTCCGATCGAGTTCCGTTCGCCCGGGTGGATCCACTCCACTGAGAGGTATTGGTGGGGCAGGATGGTGAGCTTCGTCCTTGCCGACCTTAGAGGCTTGTTGGAGCAAGCGAAATTGTACCAAGCAGTCAGGGCCGTACGGTATGGTATCCCACCGAGCTCTCAAAACTTCTTTGGGATGCTGGAGCGTTACAATCCTCTGACGGGGACATTCTTCACTCCGGTCGGGGAGATGGGTCTCGCCCTGCACGAGTTGTACGAGGTCTCGGGGCTGGCAATGGGGGATTCTCCCTATGAAGAATACGTCCCAACAACTGAGGAGCTTCACCTTATGAAGAAAGGGTCTCCTCGAGTGTATGAGACTTACTAGGAGGTGTTATGTCACTTCCACGTCTGCGGCCAGATAACCTCTTGGAGGGCAGGGGGAGTCAAGCAGCTGTCTTGGGCAAGCTACTTGTTCAATGGCGTCAACCAGAAAGACCGTCCGTGACCCGACTGGCTCCCAGCTTCGACGAGGAGATTGCCGACAGGATCAAGGCTTCTGTAGACTCCTACACCACGGAGTCGAACGAGGATGTTTTCGAACCTGACACGGTTTTCGAAAGCTTCCATCATCAAGCCCGGATCCCTATCTCCGACCACGCACTGTTGGCGGGCTTCTTAATGCTGTGGTTGAAGCGCTGTGTGGTGCCAACGCTGCCACATGAAGTCATTGTTGCCGACGTAGTGTACCCGGCGGTGCTCCTGGCTTATGGTAGGCCCATAGCCCTTCTCCCGGTCATGGCGGCAAGTATTCAAAGCGGGTTGCGGACGTTAACCCAAAATCTGTGCGAGGCAGGGAAGGCCATCGACTCCCATGGCAAGGTGATTGTTGACTCGGAAGGGAGGCCGACGATAAAGCGCCCCAACCCTCGGGTTGAGCTTCCCTACACGTACCTAATGGCTTGGTACGTTATGCACTGTCCCTCTCTGATGACGCCGGTGTCTTGGTGTGAGGGGTTTATTCCTTTCGTGCAGCGGTTGTAGGGTTCAAACTGGTGTAATACTTACGTGTATTACGTTCGAAAGTGCATCATGTCGGCTTCGAACTACCAGCTTAATCGCTGCTTCCCCGCGATTCCTGGTGCGTCTTTCGGGGAACAATTTACTGACTCCGCAGGCCAAGATGACTTCACGAGGCTGTCAACGGGGGTTTTCTGGTGGTTGGTCAACATTCGGCCCGGGTATGTGCTTTTCCGGCAAGGGAATTCATGCACGATCGAGCCGTATATGCCGAATCGCTTCGCCCGACAGTTCGGCTATGATCAACTATATGTCGGCAACCCCAATGCTCGACTCGCCTTCAGTGAGAATTTGTTCGAAGGTGCTCGGGCTTGGTATTATAGCGTGGCCGGAGGGACGGAAGCAACTTTTCGGCTGCCTATCAAAGGGTCGAAGGGCCGTACCAGCTTCAGCTTCTGTACTTGGTACTTCCAGGCCAACCAAACACCAGATTTCGCTCCAGAGTATTCATGCATTGAGAGTATCAATGCAGGTTACGAAGCAAGGTCGGGGTCCACTAAACGCTTGCGAGGCGGCGAGCAGTATCTGAAGGCTCTGAAGGAGGTCAGAAGGGGGTCGAGGGAGGAGCCGCGAGCAGCAAAGGCTCGACAGGCGGTGGGTAAGCGTCCTCAAGGCTCTACCTCCACTGCTGAGCCTGCCCCAAAGAAGGTCCGGAGAGACTTGACGGCTGCAGTTTCTCCATCCGAGGACATCCCTTCTGGTGTTGAGGAACCGAGGGAAGAAGAGGCGGATGAGGATGATGCCCCCTTAGTCCATGCCCGCAGGTTGCGCAGCAGGGGCCCCAGGATTGTGGAGGAAGCGGAGCCTGCTGACAAACCCACCGCCCCTGACGAGGCCAAGCAGTTCGAAGCTGACATAATGAGCGGAGGCGATGTTGAGAGGCCAGGGGTCTCAGCTCAGCCCAGGGCTTCCTCAGCTCACGAGAGGAGGGATGAGGCACAACAGCCGGAGGTCGACATAATGGGTGACGTTGAGATTCCAGGAGTCTCAACTCAGCCTGGGTCTTCCTCAACTCACGAGAGGAGAGATGAGGCACAGCAGCCTGAGTCTCCCAGTGTATTCATCTCCAGTGCGCGGACAGTTGACCCCAGCCCTACCACTGGGGTGTTTGGAGGCAAGGCTCCGGTTGCCGAGGTCCCTCGTGTTGAACTGTCGTCTTCATCATCCGAAGAGGAAATCGATTTTGAGGATGAGGTCGACTTTGGCGATGAACCCGCTCCTCCTGATCCGAGTAAATTCTCACACATCTCGGAGGAGGAAATATATGGGTGCGAGCCGTTGACGACATCACCACTAGTGGCAGTTATTCCTGCTGAAGCTGCTGAAGGTGCACTACTCGCCAAACTCATCCTTCTAACTAGGAGAAGGATTTTTAACGTTTTCTTTTTTATTTGGCCTCGTGTTGCAGGGCTAGTCATGGTTAGCGAGGCCGCTGCTTCCTCCCAGATCGAGGAGATGATACAAGAACTGGCTCAGCAGGAGAGAGCTGAGTCTCCTCGTACTGGGCTGCCTCAAGAGAGGGCAATCGTCGAAGTCGGGGAGACCTCCACCCTACAGGATTCACCCAAGGACTCGCCACCTTTGGACCCCCAGCCAAGTAAGGAAATGTTGGTATAAATGTCTTCCTTTTGCTGTCATGGCAAATATTCTCGCAATTTGCAGAGGGCATTGAGGAAGTTCAGGCAAGTGCAGAGAGCATTGAGGAAGCTCAGGTAGGAGGAGATTTGGCGGTCAGTGCCTGCCCGGGAGACCACACAGCTCAAGCCTCGGCCGAGGATTCTGAGGAGGTCGAGCTCACTACCTTGTCATTGGCTGTGGAGGTTTCTACAGAGGTAGCACCCCCAGAAGCGCCAGTGGCTACTCTTACTCCTGCCGTACCCGTGGTCAGTGATTTAGATGAGAAAGGTTTATGTAAATGTATCGATGTATCCTTTCCTATCTCCGCTATAGCATAAGGCTATACCGAGTCGATTCTCAGGGAGAGCTAGCGATAGAAGCGTTACGAATCGTAGTGAAGAAATGTAAACGAAGTGTCTTCTATGCTTAATAGAATAAAACAATCATGGAACAAGAAATGAAAGAATGGATGAATATGTTCATGATGGAAAGTGGAAAAGAAATCAAGATTGGATTTGGTATTAACACTAGAAAGAATGAAAACTTGAAGAATCAAACCATGACTAGCTTACCTTACTACCTTGCCAAAGCTTACCAAACTCCGTGATAGTGAAGGCGTGCCTCATGTTGTCACTCCATCGGCGTAGGTTTCGTCTTGCGTGTTGATCTAATTACTTTCTCATGTAGATGAAGGGTGGTTTAACCCATCGGAGAAGAGAAGACCATCCAACTTGCAAGATGAAATAAAGCAATCACCCATGAGTTAGTGAAGATGGCAAGGCTAGTGGTTAGCTAGTACATGGAGAAAGAATTAGCTACAAGCCATAAGAAAAGTAAAACAAAGAATGAATTAAATTGCAAGGATTTAAAGCAAGCAAGTAAAGAAAGCAATTAAAGAAAGCAAGTAAACTAGAACCAAGCTCAAGTAGAGGAAGGAGAATGGATGAATCCTTGTTGCTTCAAGTTGTCACACCTTGATTACACAAGCTCTCTCTCACAATCTCTCTCTTTTACAAAGTATCTAGGGAAGAAGAAGAGGGACTAAAGAACTAAACCTAGAGAAAAACCTATGAAAATTACAACAACTAACAATTTCTCCTCTCTTCTCCATTCTGTCTTTGCTCGCAGGTCCTTGGTGCAGTTTATATAGCCTCAGAGAGAACTCTCCAGAACCTGGACAGGTGGCCAAAAGCTGGCGCCCAACAGCCCCGTAACTGCCGCGCGCGCGCGGCAGGGCGCGGCAAAACTGAATCCGTTGGCTAACAACTTTCTGCTACGAAGTTGTTACAAGTTTGTTAGCCACGTGGTCTTCTAGAGTTTTCAGTTGGCGCGCGGATCTCTCTGGATCTTGGATTCAAATTTGGGCTTTATCTTAATCTTGGATTTAATCCCTTTAATTATTGCTAATTAAAGTGATTATTGGGCTATCTCTCCATTAGAGTGTGAACCTGCAAATATATAGAGAAGATGAGTAAAAATCATATATTTATTAACTAAATGCATGGGAATTATGTGGTAAAATATGCAATATTGGATACCAATCACACCCCCACACTTATTCTTTTGCTCGTCCCGAGCAAAAACAAAGAAAAAGAAAAGAAAATCCTAACTACCAATTTTATTACACCACTTTCGCAGGTGACGCGATTGCACTGAGCATGTGCAACAAGCCGTTAAACCTCTAGGTTACCCTAGAGGAGGAGTGTTGTCTCCTGAGGGTTTTCAGCGGATTGCACCCACAAAATCCATAAAGAAAGAAGACAAATGTTAGTGTTTTGAAAACGCATTTTGAACAAGAGACATGTTTACGAACTATTTTTGCAAAAATATAAGTGATCCTAGGTCATAAGTCCACCTATAATCATTCTTCCTTAAACTTAGTCTCCATGCAAGATCTTGTTTTCAATTAAGGTAAGAATTCAAAATTGGATTGAATATTTTATCTTTCATAAAACCTAGATAATATGCACACCGTGCTCGTGAAGATTTCTGGGATTTCAACTCCAACCATCAAGCCATTTATTTATTTATATATATATATATATATCTTTTTTCTTTTATTTTTCTTCCCTTAGTCTAGGCTTTCTAGTTTACCCTTGTAGCGAGCCTTTAACCGATGACTCCCAAACCAGACGGTCTTAGGGCACCAGATGAGAAAACATCCCTCGGGTTTAAGGTCTCGAGTAAAAAAGGCCACATAACTAAGGGGGATTATTTATTTCTTTTACCACCGTTAGGCGTGAATAATCATGCTTCTTGAGGCACAATTCTCCAGCTTAAAGGTGATGTTTTATTTATATATATATTTTCTTTTTTTCTTCTTTATTTATATGGCATTTTTGGTCTTTGTTTCCTTCCCAAGAAATGTGTAAGTGTGAAGTGCATATTATCTAAGATAAAAAATTCAAGATAAAAATATCTCACAAATTTTTCTTACTTAGCCTATAATTTCAAACAAGATCTATTATTTCAACTAGGTTTAAGATGTCATAATTAAGGCTTTCTTAATTTCTAAGATACATCTTAATTTTCTTAAAAATAGATCAAAACTTTGTCTCTTTTTTTTCAAAAAGTTTTTATTTTATTATTATTATTATTATTATTTTTTTTTTCTAAAAGAAAAGGTAAAATCTAAAAAGAAAGTGGAAAATCTAGAAAAAAGATAAAATCTAAAAATAAAATGGAAGACCTAAAAAAAAAAAAGAAAAATCCTAAAAATAAAAATCCTATAAAGAATAAAGAAAATAAAAAGTCCTATGTTAGTACATACCCCCCATACCTATCTCATGCATTGTCCCTAATGTATGCAAGATGAAATGATGCATGAAATAGGTAAAAGGTAAGAAACTACCCCCTCTGTCGCTTTGGACCCGCAGTGGTGTTGGGTCCAGCTGACTGTGATCTCCTCAGCGTGGCCTCAATGCTATCTAACCTAGAGGATTGCTCCTCTACCTTTTTCCGCAGTCTCACTTGCCCTCTAAAAATCTTCTTCATGCCCTTCCAGATGGAGGACATGAAGGCATGTGTATCATGTGGGGGGTCCTGCCTCCAAAACTCAGGTTCATCTTCATCCGCAAAACTCTCCTCAGAGGAGGACTCTACCGGTACATCCTCGGGCTGGACAGTAGGTGTGCAGACCGCATGCAAATAACTATTATACGAACTGGTAGGTCTCTCGGGTGCAACAAACACTCGGTCGAATGAATCAAATACATCAGCTGGTAGGAAAGTCCTACACAAACGTGTAATCAATATTGGATGGGAGTATTTGGCACCTCGTGTGCGTGAAGAGTTGGCTATAAGTGCATGGAAGATGACCTTATTCAAACAAACCGAGTGTTGACGAGTCATTAAATCATGTATAATTTGCAACACTGGTCTGTTGAAAGAGGAGGTGTGGTCTAGCCCTAAAATGTTTCGTTGGATCCAACGTCCAACGCAGTGAATATTTCTAAATGTCGTGCTGGCTTTGAGCCCACGATCCTGCTCAGTATCGATCCCCGTGCATAGCTTACCTTACTACCTTGCCAAAGCTTACCAAACTCCGTGATAGTGAAGGCGTGCCTCATGTTGTCACTCCATCGGCGTAGGTTTCGTCTTGCGTGTTGATCTAATTACTTTCTCATGTAGATGAAGGGTGGTTTAACCCATCGGAGAAGAGAAGACCATCCAACTTGCAAGATGAAATAAAGCAATCACCCATGAGTTAGTGAAGATGGCAAGGCTAGTGGTTAGCTAGTACATGGAGAAAGAATTAGCTACAAGCCATAAGAAAAGTAAAACAAAGCATGAATTAAATTGCAAGGATTTAAAGCAAGCAAGTAAAGAAAGCAATTAAAGAAAGAAAGTAAACTAGAACCAAGCTCAAGTAGAGGAAGGAGAATGGATGAATCCTTGTTGCTTCAAGTTGTCACACCTTGATTACACAAGCTCTCTCTCTCACAATCTCTCTCTTTTACAAAGTATCTAGGGAAGAAGAAGAGGGACTAAAGAACTAAACCTAGAGAAAAACCTATGAAAATTACAACAACTAACAATTTCTCCTCTCTTCTCCATTCTGTCTTTTCTCGCAGGTCCATGGTCCAATATTTATAGCCCCAGAGAGAAGCTTCGAGATCCAGGTGGTTGGCGCAAAATCCGGTTCTCAACAACCTTACAACTGCCGCGCGCGCGGCAAAATCCCAGATCTGGCGGCAAAATCTGGGCCGTTGAGCCCAGATTTTCTGTTGGGATCAGGTTGTTAGGTGGTTATCCACGTGGCCTTCTGGATTCTTCATTGGGCGCGCAGATCTTAACTGAATCCAAATTCAAATCTTGGCTTTATCTTGATCTTGGATTTAATCCCTTTAATTATTGCTAATTAAAGTGATTATTGGCTTTCTCTCCATTAGAGTGTGTACCTGCAAATATATAGAGAAGATGAGTAAAAATCATATATTTATTCACTAAATGCATGGGAATTATGTGGTAAAATATGCAATATTGGATACCAATCACACCCCCACACTTATTCTTTGCTCGTCCCGAGCAAAAACAAAGAAAAAGAAAAGAAAATCCTAACTACCAATTTTATTACACCACTTTCGCAGGTGACGCGATTGCACTGAGCATGTGCAACAAGCCGTTAAACCTCTAGGTTACCCTAGAGGAGGAGTGTTGTCTCCTGAGGGTTTTCAGTGGATTACACCCACAAAATCCATAAAGAAAGAAGACAAATGTTAGTGTTTTGAAAACGCATTTTGAACAAGAGACATGTTTACGAACTATTTTTGCAAAAATATAAGTGATCCTAGGTCATAAGTCCACCTATAATCATTCTTCCTTAAACTTAGTCTTCATGCAAGATCTTGTTTTCAATTAAGGTAAGAATTCAAAATTGGATTGAATATTTTATCTTTCATAAAACCTCGATAATATGCACACCGTGCTCGTGAAGATTTCTGGGATTTCAACCCCAACCATCAAGCCATTTATTTATATATATATATATATTTTTTTCTTTTATTTTTCTTCCCTTAGTCTAGGCTTTCTAGTTTACCCTTGTAGCGAGCCTTTAACCGATAACTCCCAAACCAGACGGTCTTAGGGCACCAGATGAGAAAACATCCCTAGGGTTTAAGGTCTCGAGTAAAAAAGGCCACATAACTAAGGGGGATTATTTATTTCCTTTACCACCGTTAGGCGTGAATAATCATGCTTCTTGAGGCACAATTCTCCAGCTTAATAGGTGATGTTTTATTTATATATATTTTTTCTTTTTTTTTATTTATATGGCATTTTTGGTCTTTGTTTCCTTCCCAAGAAATGTGTAAGTGTGAAGTGCATATTATCTAAGGCAAAAAATTCAAGATAAAAATATCTCACCAATTTTTCTTACTTAGCCTATAATTTCAAATAAGATCTATTATTTAAACTAGGTTTAAGATGTCATAATTAAGGCTTTCTTAATTTCTAAGATACATCTTAATTTTCTTAAAAATAGATCAAAACTTTGTCTCTTTTTTTTCAAAAAGTTTTTATTTTATATTATTATTATTATTATTATTATTATTATTTTTCTAAAAGAAAAGGTAAAATCTAAAAAGAAAGTGGAAAATCTAGAAAAAAGATAAAATCTAAAAAAAAAATGGAAGACCTAAAAAAAAAAAAGAAAAATCCTAAAAAATAAAAATCCTATAAAGAATAAAGAAAATAAAAAGTCCTATGTTAATACATACCCCCCATACCTATCTCATGCATTGTCCCCAATGTATGCAAGATGAAATGATGCATGGAATAGGTAAAAGGTAAGAAACTACCCCCTCTGTCGCTTTGGACCCGCAGTGGTGCTGGGTCCAGCTGACTGTGATCTCCTCAGCGTGGCCTCAATGCTATCTAACCTAGAGGATTGCTCCTCTACCTTTTTCCGCAGTCTCACTTGCCCTCTAAAAATCTTCTTCATGCCCTTCCAGATGGAGGACATGAAGGCATGTGTATCATGTGGGGGGTCCTGCCTCCAAAACTCAGGTTCATCTTCATCCGCAAAACTCTCCTCAGAGGAGGACTCTACCGGTACATCCTCGGGCTGGACAGTAGGTGTCCATACCGCATGCAAACAACTATTATACGAACTGGTAGGTCTCTCGGGTGCAACAAACACTCGGTCGAATGAATCAAATACATCAGCTGGTAGGAAAGTCCTACACAAACGTGTAATCAATATGGGATGGGAGTATTTGGCACCTCGTGTGCGTGAAGAGTTGGCTATAAGTGCATGGAAGATGACCTTATTCAAACAAACCGAGTGTTGACGAGTCATTAAATCATGTATAATTTGCAACACTGGTCTGTTGAAAGAGGAGGTGTGGTCTAGCCCTAAAATATTTCGTTGGATCCAACGTCCAACGCAGTGAATATTTCTAAATGTCGTGCTGGCTTTGAGCCCACGATCCTGCTCAGTACAACGAGCTCCCATAATAGTCATATACTCAATCAACGGGAGAGGCTCGCTATGTTGTGTGATGGATGGGACAGAGGTGATTTCCTCAAGAAGAGGAAGCGTGACAAGTAGGTCTCCTGTGGGCATGTGTACAGTAAACTGGTACATGTGTGGATCAATTGATGCTTGGTCAATGTGTGTGTAAAACATTGTCACCAAGTCGGGACAATAAAAAGCATCAGTCTCAGAGCTGTCGTATACTAACGTGTACCAATTCCAAGCCCTAATTCTCTCAAAAACACATGCCCATAACCATTTGGATCACTCAATATCCGCCCAAAATCTTTCTCAACAAAAATTGGAGGTGCCATACTATGAATTTAAGATCAAAGCGGTAAAAAGAAGAGATTTAGAATTCGAACCACCCCCGGAATTCGTGGGGGGAAGAATTTCGATCTCTGCAGTGGGTTCAGGAAGCTCTGAATGAAGATGTAGCACCAGATCACCAACAAGAACTTGAAATCGATCGGAACGGACTCTGGCGGCGCGCAGGAGTCGTCAGAATTGCCGCAGAAGCTCGGCTGGGGCCGCGGTTTGCGGCAGATCGGAGAGAACTGGGAAAGGGAAAATTTCAGTGGCGGCGCTGGAGAAGGATTTTTTTAGATCTGATATGATAATTTCGTTTGAGGGAGGAAGTGTGTGGAAGAGGGGCTATTTATAGAAAGGAGAGAACTTTAGAATCCCACTTCTATCCCTAGGTTAAAAATGAATTTACCCTAGGGATTTGGAAGTTTTGAAAATAACTTTGACCCTAGGGACTTGGAATATGAGGAAACCTAGGAATTTAGAAAGATTTTGAATTTGGAAAGTGTGGAAACTCCTTTAAGCATAAAAATCCCTCCTCATTTTTTTATTTTTTTATTTTTAATTATTAATTTCTAAAGAAGTGTAAAAGAAAGAAAATCTAAAAACTCTAAGTTAGTAAGGAAGGAGAAAAATTACCATAAGGTGGTGGTTCCGGTGGTGGTCTGATTGGTCCACGAAACATGGCCCAATCATTATTACGTTGGATTTTGAGGAACCCACCAAAAATATCATGAATATGACCCACTAAAAAGATAAATCCTTGAAAGATTTTTATTAAGTACATGTCCCCATCTAATTTTCAAATTTCTAAAATAATTTCAGAGTCAAATTTATCAAGATCCTTGTCCCAGAATGGATTATGAAATGATAGAATGGTCGACTTGGACTCGAGATGGACAGGAACTAACACTGACTCAGGGAAGTGAATGAAGTCAAGAAAAGGTGCAGGAGTCGAAGTGAGTTCATGAATTGGGTCCAAGTCAAGAAAATGAAGCTCAAATCCACAATCATTTCCCTCAGATGGAATGTGACTATCTAAGATTAGTGATTCAAGTTCAGGAGGGTTGGGAATCAAAACTGACTCTAAAATGTTACTCAAATTGGGTAACAAAACAGGAGTTAATAATGTTTTAGGTATTTGAACTAAATCACAAACTTGAGGGTCAAAGTCACATTCCACATTGAGTTCAATATCAAAAAATGAAGAACTTGCCAATTTGTCAATGGGATTTTCAGAAGTGTATAATTGGTCAAGTTCAAGATGATCCTCAAGGATGGGTGATTTAATTTCATTATGAATTGGGACAGGATCCAAAGTTGACTCCGGGAAAAGATTGATGTCAGGTAAAGATACTTGAGTCATTATTGAATCAGGAAAAAGAATTGAATCACTAAGTTGGAGTTCAAGATCACATTCCTCATGTAGTTCAATTCCACAAAAATGAGAACTTGCCAATTTATCAATGGGATTTTCAAAAGCAATGAATTGATCAAGTTCAACATGATCATCAAGGAAGATTTGTGATTCAATTTCACAATGGATGGGTACTGGATTCAATAATGACTCGGGAAATGAAGTGAATTTATGTGAAGACACCGAAGTCATAATTCAATCAGGAAGTAGAATTGAATCATCAAGTGAAAGTTCAGGATCATGTTCATGTTCAAGTTCAATTTCAGTAAAAGGAAAACTTGCCAAAATGTCAATGGGATCTGAAGTTGGACAAGTTCAGGTGAGTGTGCTGAAATTGAATCTTGATTTCTAAAACTACATGACTCTTTGGCTCGGACAGAATGGTTAGTGACATTAGAAATAGGATGAGAATGAAGAGTTTGGATCATCAACTCTACGTCACGATTACGAGTATTTTGAGTCTGAGTCAAGAATTCAAGCATCTTTTGACAATTCATTGGTTCATCATTTTGTGAAAAAGATGAAGTGTTGTTTTGGAATTGGTGATGAAATTGTGAGTCAAAAATGTGTGGTGATGGAAGAATGGACTCACACAAGAGATCTTTACTCGTTTCCAAGGCAAATGGTTGTTCATTAGGAAAAGGTGGAAGTGAGTAAGACTCTTGAAAATACTGTGGAATTGGAGGGGCAAAGGTTTCTTGACGTTGTTGCTCAGCCCTCTGAAGATTAGCTTCTAAACTCCTTAGTAACTCAGATTTTTCTTCAATTGATGGTTCAGAAAAAGGAGTATAAGAAGCGAAATCGGGGAATGAATGTTGTGTATAAGGTGAATATGGTGGACAAGGAATTTGAGAATTTGACTCGGGGTACGTGAATCCCCAATGACTCGGTGAAGAGTTGAAATTATTATGGAAATTATAATTATTAGATGGGGGGTATGGGTCATATTGATTCGGATAAGGCCAACCCGGCGTATGTGGTTGGTGCGTATTGTAAAACACCGGGTTGGAATTATCCGAATATGATAGAGTCTGTGTGAAATATGGATTATTATCAGGATGGAAAGAATTGTTGAATGCCATATCACACAAAAAATCACAAACAAAAAAGAAAAATCAAACAACAAACAAAGAAGAAGAGAAAAAATCAAAACCAAGCCAAAAGAAGGGTTGACCTAGACCTAGACGACTCCTAACTGATTAGATCGTCCACGGAGGTTTAGTGTAGACGTAGACCACAAGTTAATCAGCCAGGGAAGGGCAAGGTTGGTGGGAGATTTTCCGTCAGAGACGTTCCTTAATTAAGTAACCAGCAACCTTCGGGCTTTCGGCCCTCAATCCCTTTCCTAGACACTGATTTTGCAAGAGTCTATTTCCAACACTTTTTCCCCTTAGGATAATCTCCTAGATGAGTCCGAGATGTCCCTAGGGCCAACGTCTATTTTTTTATTAAATTAGGCTTGGGTTAGTGAGTGCTGGGATGGTGGTTTTCGGGCTAAGGAAAGGGTAATGAAATCCCCCACCTTATCTTATTTATGGGTTATGCCCTTAAAAATGAATTGTGCAAGTGTACAAAAATATATAACTAGAATTCACTCAAAGCATGAAAATCAAGCAAGAGATGATTCCTAGTCTACATGTAATGCAAAACGTACCTTGCCTCCAGCACTCTTCAACAGTAAAAGTAAATGAATTGAAAAGACACGTGCCTAGAATGCAAATGTCTAAACAATTTTTAACAATTTCAACCAATTTTTTTTACTGTTGATTAAATTAGCAGGTAATAGGTGAAAAATACAGGAATTCAAGTATAGCAGCAGATGAATTTTGCAGAATCAGAGCCCCTGCAGAAATTAGGTCAGTAGTGATCTCCTTCTTGCCGCAGAACCGCGGCTTTTGCCGTGGGAACGCGGCAAGTCAGAGGGCTTCTGGTCTCTGCTTTCGAGAGCAGAGGCCCAGAGCCACTTATATGTATTCTGCAATGCAAATTTTTCTGTTTTCTTCACCTGTAACCTGCAACAGAGAAGAAGATTCGTTTAGTTCTTCACTTTAAAGAAAATCCATTGCTCTCCCCGACAACGGCGCCATTTTTTGATTTAGATGAGAAAGGTTTATGTAAATGTATCGATGTATCCTTTCCTATCTCCGCTATAGCATAAGGCTATACCGAGTCGATTCTCAGGGAGAGCTAGCGATAGAAGCGTTACGAATCGTAGTGAAGAAATGTAAACGAAGTGTCTTCTATGCTTAATAGAATAAAACAATCATGGAACAAGAAATGAAAAAATGGATGAATATGTTCATGATGGAAAGTGGAAAAGAAATCAAGATTGGATTTGGTATTAACACTAGAAAGAATGAAAACTTGAAGAATCAAACCATGACTAGCTTACCTTACTACCTTGCCAAAGCTTACCAAACTCCGTGATAGTGAAGGCGTGCCTCATGTTGTCACTCCATCGGCGTAGGTTTCGTCTTGCGTGTTGATCTAATTACTTTCTCATATAGATGAAGGGTGGTTTAACCCATCGGAGAAGAGAAGACCATCCAACTTGCAAGATGAAATAAAGCAATCACCCATGAGTTAGTGAAGATGGCAAGGCTAGTGGTTAGCTAGTACATGGAGAAAGAATTAGCTACAAGCCATAAGAAAAGTAAAACAAAGCATGAATTAAATTGCAAGGATTTAAAGCAAGCAAGTAAAGAAAGCAATTAAGAAAGCAAGTAAACTAGAATCAAGCTCAAGTAGAGGAAGGAGAATGGATGAATCCTTGTTGCTTCAAGTTGTCACACCTTGATTACACAAGCTCTCTCTCTCACAATCTCTCTCTTTTACAAAGTATCTAGGGAAGAAGAAGAGGGACTAAAGAACTAAACCTAGAGAAAAACCTATGAAAATTACAACAACTAACAATTTCTCCTCTCTTCTCCATTCTGTCTTTTCTCGCAGGTCCATGGTCCAATATTTATAGCCCCAGAGAGAAGCTTCGAGATCCAGGTGGTTGGCGCAAAATCCGGTTCTCAACAACCTTACAACTGCCGCGCGCGCGGCAAAATCCCAGATCTGGCGGCAAAATCTGGGCCGTTGAGCCCAGATTTTCTGTTGGGATCAGGTTGTTAGGTGGTTATCCACGTGGCCTTCTGGATTCTTCATTGGGCGCGCAGATCTTAACTGAATCCAAATTCAAATCTTGGCTTTATCTTGATCTTGGATTTAATCCCTTTAATTATTGCTAATTAAAGTGATTATTGGCTTTCTCTCCATTAGAGTGTGTACCTGCAAATATATAGAGAAGATGAGTAAAAATCATATATTTATTCACTAAATGCATGGGAATTATGTGGTAAAATATGCAATATTGGATACCAATCAGTCAGCCCGACTCTTGCACCAGAAGAGCCGACCTACATCCCCCACACCGTGATAGAAAGGGGATCGGGGAACACCTCGGGTGATGATACCATGGAGTTCCTGACATGCCAGACGGTGCCGCAGTTCTTGCCTCAATGCGATCATGCATCGATTTCATCCTGTCTGGGGTAGCTCTTTTGAATTCGCCCAGACGTATCTCGGAAACCTGGTCGAAAACATCAAGTTGGCCGGAGGCCCTTCACTAGCCCAGGCGTGTCTGCTGCTGGTGGAGCAGCTGGGACAAAACCTGAGAGAGCTTCAGATCGGGCTTCGGGGCCATTCCCCATCGAGACCCTGCGGCAGACGCGGGTCCTTGGGCTCTTGGAGCCGGAAGAGAGAAACTCTTCGTACTTCGCCTAGTCGAACTCGACAACTAGCGATTCGACCATCTTCCCCTTACGGAGGACGTCACCTTGCGCCACGATTTGCTCGTCGGTAACAAATGAAGTCCCCAGCGGAGTCGCCATCTCTTGTACGCACACGGAGAAGGTACGAGCTCGAAGTAAGATTTCCTTGAATCAAATTGAAAAATTACAACGGACTAGTATTCCGGTTACAAGGGAGGGAGGATGTTGAGTCTTGAATCCTCCCTTTATTTAAGGCTGGGTTCTTCAAGTGGCGATGGAGAGTGAATCTTGTTCTCCGTTGACCTGGTGACCGTCTAGACCTTCAGGGATCTTCTCTTCGGCTGGTAGAAGGAGTAGCACAGCTCTGTCTACCAAAACTCTCAAAGAGAAGGTAGGCAAAGAGCAACTTGTACGCAACAAGCTTGCTGAAGAGTTGAGCTCTCTTGCTTCTCTCTCTGTCTGCCTGTGTGTAGTCTGTTGTCTATCTCTTTTTTCTTGTGTCGCGTCCCCTATTCCTCATAGCGGCGGGGCTATTTATAGAGGTTTCAGGGGTGAACGTGCCCCCTAAAAATGCTCCACAATGAGGGGCTAACTTCCTCGCTATGTGGGCGGTGACTGGCCCCATAACCAGGGCGGTTATAACCGAGACGTGGGCCTTGGACCCTCACGCCCTGAGGTTGAGATGCGGGTGTCGAGCCCTCGCGCCTTGAGGTTGAGACGCGGGTGTCGAGCCCATGCACCTTGATGCTGAGACGTGGGTGTCGAGCCCACGCGCTTTGATGTTGAGACGCGGGTGTTGAGCCCACGCGCCTTGATGTTGAGACGCGGGCGTTGAGCCCACGCGCCTTGATGCTGAGACGCGGGTTTGGACTCTCACGCCTTGATGCTGAGACGCGGGTGTCGAGCCCTCGCTCATTGATGTTGAGACGCGGGTGTTGAGCCCACGCGCCTTGATGCTGAGACGCGGGTGTCGAGCCCTCGCGCCTTGATGTTGAGACGCGGGTATTGAGCCCACGCGCCTTGATGATGAGACGCGGGTGTCGAGCCCACGCGCCTTGATGCTGAGACGCGGGTGTCGAGCCCTCGCGCCTTGATGTTGAGACGCGGGTTTGGACCCTCACGCCTTGATGCTGAGACGCGGATGGCCATCATTAGTCCTGCGTCTAGAACCTGAAACTCTGCCTTTTTTTAATGGCTAGTCTTTTAATGATTTTTAGACAGCCTACAACCGCCCAGTCAACCGTAGCAGGTAACGGTTGACCGCTCGGTCGACCGACTGACATGATGAAACTCTTAGTTGTTGGTCCAGAGGCCTTCCACTCTAGTTTTGATGATGATAAACCCATGTAGTTATAGTTTACTAATAATCTTGTGATATTCAGTTTTAGATATTTAACCAAGATATTAGTAAGTGATTAGCTTCAACAAAGGAGTTTTGGAGCTTTCAAATGGTGATTCAAGAGCTCGAGCATCAAGTTCACACCTAGCACTCGTTGGAGTCAAGCTCGGGGAATCGCGTTTGGATCGAGTCAACTTGGAGACGGCGTTCTATAAGAAGGCTTCAGTTTGTTTAGTTTAAGATTTAGTTTAGATCCATTGCAAAGATTAGATAGTGTGATATGCTCAAGTTCACAATACACACTTGTTTTAAGTTTCATGTTTATTGTTTTTGGTTTTCAGTTTAAACCGATCTTGGTTTTCATGAATAGATAGAATCAAAACAAGTTTACATGATTTAACATATATTAGATTTGATCTATATACATATATGCTTCATCTATTTAGAAAAACTTATTTTGATAGTCTACTCATGAGTTTGGAGTTTTGTATTTAGACAAAACCTATTTTTGGATTTAATGTCAAAAACATAGATATAATACCTTTCATGTATATTGGATTCTATCCATATACTATATGCTTTAAAGTTGTTTAAATATCATGTTTTTGTATTTACATGTGTTTTGGAAAACTCGGATTTCCATTTCAAAAATCTTAGTTTTGAAAAATACAGAATTTGGTTTAAGGTAAAATTTTCAAGTCACAAAAATAGTTCAAAAGTTTAAAATATGTGTTAAATTTTATCACACATGTTTGTATTTTAAAGATAATACAAGAACTGATTTTTGTGGAATTTATGTGATTTTATGGGATTTAATTGAAGTTAAAAAGACTAGTTTTTAAATCTTGAATTTGTCCCTGCCAGGCTCTGGCGGTCGACCGGGACGGTCGACCGGACCAGTAGTCGGTCGACCGGACCGTCGACCGATGTGCACAAGACGTGCACAAAGGCTAAGTGATTTGGCCGGTCGACCGAGCGGTCGACTGACTGAAGTCAGCCCACTCTCGGGTGTGGCCGATCGACCGGGCGGTCGACCGTTCACTTTGGCCCGGTCGACCGGGCGGTCGACCGGTGATTAGGACGAAGGAGGTGTACTTATTATGTAGTAATGTATTTGATGTACCCTTTCTTGTCTCCGCTATAGCATAGGGCTATACCGAGTCGATTCTCAGGGAGAGCTCGCGATGGAAGCTTTAACGTGTGGTAGTGAAGTGATAAAACGATGATTCTTCTCTTGCTTATAAACTTATTGAGTCAAGTGAAAAAGAAACTAAAGAAAGAGATGGCTATGTTCATGGTGGAAATCGTTGGAAAAGAAATCAAGAAGTGGATTGGTATTCACAAGAAAAGGAAAGAAAACTTAAAGAAAGCAATCCATGACTAGCTTACCTTGCTAGCTTGCCAAGACTTACTAGACTCCTTGATAGCGAATGCTTGCCTAATGTTGTCACTCCATTGGCGTAGGATTTGTCTCGCGTGTTGACCTAATTACTTTCTCACTTTGAAGACGGTGGTTTAACCATCGGAGAAGAGAAGATCATACACTTGCAAGATGAAAGTAAACAAACACACATGAGTTAGTGAAGTGGCAAGACTAGTGGTAACCTAGTACATGGAGAAGAATTAGCTACAAGAAGCCATTAAAGAAGTAAAACAAAGCATGGAAGTAAATTGCAAGTAATTAAAGCAAGAAGTAAAATAAAGCAAGTAAGAATGCAAGAAAACTAGAACCAAGCTTCAAGTAGAGGAAGGAGGATGGATCAATCCTTGTTGCTTCAAGTGTCACCCTTGATTACACAAGCTCTCTCCCTCACAATCACTCTCTTTACATTGAATTCTAGGGAAGAAGAAGAGGGATCTAAAGAACAAAACCTAAAGAGAAAAATACATGAAAATTACAACAACTAAACTAATCTCCTCTCTTCTCCATTCAGTTTTTGTACGCAGGTCTTCATGGAGTATTTATAGCATGGATGAGAACCTTCGAGAGCCTAGTTTGTTGGCGCAAAATCTGAGATCCAACGGCCCGGATTTTGCGGTGGATCCGCCGCAAGTCGCGGCACTTTTGTGGCCGTTGGCTAACAACTTTCTGGTGGAGATTAGTTACAAGGTTGTTAGCCACGTGGTATATCTAGAATCTTCGTTTGTTGCGCGGATTTCTCTGGATCTGGATTTGAATTTGGCTTTATCTTTAATCTTGATTAATCACTTAATTAGTGTTAATTAAGTGATTATTTGGATATCTCTCCATTAAGTGTGTACCTGCAAATATGTAGAGAAGAGGAGTAAAAATCACATATTTATTTGTAATATGCATGGGAGTTATGATGTAAAATATGCAATATTGGATACTAATCACACCCCCACACTTATTCTTTTGCTCGTCCCGAGCAAAACAAAGAAAAAGAAAATCTATACTACCAGTTTATTACACCACTTTCGCAGGTGACGCGATTGCACTGAGCATGTGCAACAAGCCGTTAAACCTCTAGGTTACCCTAGAGGAGGAGTGTTGTCTCCTGAGGGTTTTCAGCGGATTACACCCACAAAATCCATAAAGAAAGAAGACAAATGTTAGTATTTTAAAAACGCATTTTGAATAAGCGACAAGTTTACGAACTATTTTCGCAAAATATAAGTGATCCTAGGTCATAAGTCCACCTATAATCATTCTTCCTTAAACTTAGTATCCATGCAAGATCTTGTTTTTAATTAAGGTAAGAATTCAAAATTGATTGAATACTTTATCTTTCATAAAACCTAGATAGTATGCACACCGTGTAAGTGAAGATTTCTGGGATTTCAACTCCAACCATTAAGCCATTTATTTATATATATTTATTTTTCTTTTTTTTTTCTTTCTTTTTCTTCCCTTAGTTTTCTTAGGCTTTCTAGTTCACCCATGTAGCGAGCCTATAACCGATGACTCCCAAACCAGATGGTTCTAGGGCACCAAATGAGAAAACATCCCTCGGGTTAAAGGACTCGAGTGAAAAAGGCCACAAAACTAAAGGGGATTATTTATAATCACCGTTAGGCGTGAATAATCATGCTTCTTGAGGCACAATTATCCAGCTTAATAAGTGAAATCACCGTTAGGCGTGAGTAATCATGCTTCTTGAGGCACAATTATCCAGCTTAATAAGTGATGCTTTATTTATATTTATATATATTTTTTTTCTTTTTTTTTTTTATTTATTTATATGGCATTTTTGGTCTTTGTTTCCATCCCAAGAAATGTGTAAGTGTGAAGTGCATATTATCTAAGGCAAAAAATTCAAGATAAGAATATCTCACCAATTTTACTTACTTAACCTATAATTTTCAAACATGATCTATTACTTCAACTATGTTTAAGATGTCATAATTAAGGCTTTCTTAATTTCTAAGATACATCTTAATTTTCTTAAAAAATAGATCAAAACTTTGTCTCTTATTTCAAAAAGTTTTTTTTTTTTTTTATTTATTAAAAGAAGTGTAAAAGAAAGAAAATCTAAAAAAAAACCTCTAAAAGAAGTGTAAAAGAAAGAAATTCTAAAAACTCTAAGTTAGTAACCCTCCCCACACTTATTTCATGCATTGTCCTCAATGCATCATGATATATGTATGCATGAAACAAAAATGAAGAGGGAAGGAAAAAATTACCTTAAGGTGGTGGTTCCGGTGGTGGTCGGATTGGTCCACGAAACATGGCCCAATCAACTTTTCTTTGGGTTTTCAGGAACCCACCAAAAATCTCAGAAATATGACCCACAAGAATGATGTATGCATGGAAGATTTTTATTATATACATGACCCCATCTAATTTCAAGATTTTCCTAATAATTTCAGAGTCAAATTTATCAACTTCCTTGTCCCAGAATGGTATATGACATGATAGAACAGTTGACTTGGACTCAGGAAGGAGTACTGACTCAGGATTGTGATTTAAATCAAGTGATGGTTCAGGAGTCGAAGTGAGTTCAGAAATTTGGTCCAAGTCAAGAAATGAAAACTCAAGTCCACAATCAGTGTCCAACAATGGAATGTGACTTTCTAAAAGTGATATCTCTTTACTTCCAATTTTAAGAAATTCAAGCTCATCACCGTACAATTCTTCAAAACTTAAGTCAACATCTTCCTTAATAATTGTACAATCTGTTTTAGAAGTAAAGAGATTGAGAAAATCAAGGTCACATTTCTCATTGAGTTTAATTCCACAAGATGGAGAACTTGCCAAAATGTCAATAGAATCTTCAGAAGTGTAAAATTGGGCAAGTGCAATATGATCCTTAAAGATAGGTGATTCAACTTCATTGTGAATTGGGAAAGGATCCAAGGTTGGCTCCGGAAAAAGATTGAAGTGAGGTAAAGATACCGGAGTCATTATGGAATCAGGAAAAAGAATTGAATCACTAAGTTTGGGTTCAAGATCACATTCCTTATGTAGTTCAATAAAATGTGGAGAACTTGCCAATTTATCAATTGAATTTTCAGAAGTATGAAATTGGCCAAGTTCTATGTGATCATCATAAAAGATTGGTGATTCAATTTCACAATGATAGGAAATGGATCCAATACTGACTCGGGAAATGGATTGAAATTATGTGAAGACACCGGAGTCATGATTGAATCAGGAAGTAATATGGAATTATCAAGTGGAAGTTCAGGATCAAAATCATGTTCCAGTTCAATTTCAGAAAAGGAAAACTTGCCAAATTGTCAATTGGATCAGAAGTGTGGACAAGTTCATTTTTAGGAAATGAGAAACTTGCCAAAATGTCAACGGGATTTGAATTTTGGACAAGTTCAAGTTTAGGAAATGAAAAACTTGTCAATGTATCAATTGGATCTGAAGTTTGGACAAGTTCAGGGGAGTGTGCTGAAATTGAATCTGGATTTCCAAGATGACAAGAGTCTTGAGTCATATCAATAGAGTGTGGTATAACTGGATTAGTCAAATGTTGATAGGATAGAGTTTCCTCTTTCCTAAGAAGGTTATCCAATTGTTCTTTCACACTATTGATAGACTTGGCATGTGATTTTTGATATTGTAACATAGACTCTTGCAAGATATCTATACTCTTTTCTAGAATTGATGTATCTTCAAATGATTGTTCTAGAATGGGAGTATAGGAATCTTGACTTTGGAAAGTTTGTGAATAGTGTGAGTCAAAAATGTGTGATGATGGAAAAGTGGACTCACACAAGAGATCTTTACTCGTTTCCATGACAAATGGTTGTTCATTAGGAAGCGGTGGAACTGAGTAAGACTCTTGAAAATACTGTGGAACTGGAGAGGGAAATGGTTTCTGGAAGTGTTTGCTCAGCTCTCTGTAAATTAGCTTCTAAACTCCTTAATAAGTCAGATTTGTCTTCAAATGGAGGCTCAGAAAAAAGAGTGTATGACGTGGACTCGGGAAATGAATATTGTGGACAAGGTGAATATGATGGACAAGGATTTTGAAAATTTGACTCGGGGTAAGTGAATCCCCAATGACTCGATGAAGAGTTGAAATTATTTTGGACATTATAATCATTAGACGGGGTGTATGGGTCGTATTGATTAGGATAAGGCCAACCCGGTGTATGTGGTTGGTGCATATTATAAAACACCGGGTTGGAATTATCCGAATATGGAGTGTGTGTGACATATGGATGGAAAGAATTGTAATTGTAAGCCATATCACACAATCACAAACAAAAATCAAACAAACAAACAAACAAACAAAAGAAGAAAAGAAAAGAAAAAATTCTAACCTAAGTTAGTGTAGACTTAGACCTAGACGACTCCTAACTGATAGACCGTCCACGGGAGGTTTAGTGTAGACTCTAACCACAAGCTAATCAGCCAGGGAAGGGTAAGGTTGGTGGGAGGTTTTCCGTCCGGAGACGTTCCTTAATTAAGTAACCAGCAACCTTCGGGCTTTCGGCCCTCAACCCCTTTCCTAGACACCGATTTTGCAAGAGTTAAATTCCAACACTTTTCCCCCTTAGGATAATCTCCTAAGTGAGTCCGAGATGTCCCTAGGGCCAACGTCTACTTTTTATTAAATTAGGCTTGGGTTAGTGAGTGCTTGGGTAAATGGTTTTGGGGCTAAGGAAAGGGTAATGACCTCCCCCACCTTATCTTATTTACGGGTATGCCCTTAAATTTGAATTGTGCAAGTGTACAAGAAAGATAGCTAGGATACACTCAAAGCATGAAAATCAAGCAAGGAGTTTGTCCTAGTCTAAATGCAATGCAAACACGTACCTTGCCTCCAGCACTCTTCAACAGTAAAAGTAAAGAATTGAAAAGACACGTGCCTAAAATGCAAGTGTCTAAACAATTTTTAACAATTTAAACCAACTTTTTACTGTTTTTTAATTTAGCAGGTATATGGTGACAAATACAGGATTTCAAGTATAGCAGCAGATGTATCTTGCAGAATCAGAGGCCCTGCAGAAAATTGGTGAGAAGTGAACTCCTTTGTGCCGCGTTTCCACGGCAAATCTTGTGGATCCGCGGCACTTTGGAGGGATCCTGGGCTCTGCTTTCTTGAGCAGAGGCCCAGGTCCACTTGTATGTTACTGCAATGAATATTTTCCTGTTTTCTTCTCCTGTAACCTGCAACAGAGAAGAAGAATCGTTTAGTACTTCACTTTAAACCAAAAATAACGTTGCTCTCCCCGGCAACGGCGCCATTTTTTTTGATTAGGACGAAGGAGGTGTACTTATTATGTAGTAAATGTATTTGATGTACCCTTTCTTGTCTCCGCTATAGCATAGGGCTATACCGAGTCGATTCTCAGGGAGAGCTCGCGATGGAAGCTTTAACGTGTGGTAGTGAAGTGATAAAACGATGATTCTTCTCTTGCTTATAAACTTATTGAGTCAAGTGAAAAAGAAACTAAAGAAAGAGATGGCTATGTTCATGGTGGAAAATCGTTGGAAAAGAAATCAAGAAGTGGATTGGTATTCACAAGAAAAGGAAAGAAAACTTAAAGAAAGCAATCCATGACTAGCTTACCTTGCTAGCTTGCCAAGACTTACTAGACTCCTTGATAGCGAATGCTTGCCTAATGTTGTCACTCCATTGGCGTAGGATTTGTCTCGCGTGTTGACCTAATTACTTTCTCACTTTGAAGACGGTGGTTTAACCATCGGAGAAGAGAAGATCATACACTTGCAAGATGAAAGTAAACAAACACACATGAGTTAGTGAAGTGGCAAGACTAGTGGTAACCTAGTACATGGAGAAGAATTAGCTACAAGAAGCCATTAAAGAAGTAAAACAAAGCATGGAAGTAAATTGCAAGTAATTAAAGCAAGAAGTAAAATAAAGCAAGTAAGAATGCAAGAAAACTAGAACCAAGCTTCAAGTAGAGGAAGGAGGATGGATCAATCCTTGTTGCTTCAAGTGTCACCCTTGATTACACAAGCTCTCTCCCTCACAATCACTCTCTTTTACATTGAATTCTAGGGAAGAAGAAGAGGATCTAAAGAACAAAACCTAAAGAGAAAAATACATGAAAATTACAACAACTAAACTAATCTCCTCTCTTCTCCATTCAGTTTTTGTACGCAGGTCTTCATGGAGTATTTATAGCATGGATGAGAACCTTCGAGAGCCTAGTTTGTTGGCGCAAAATCTGAGATCCAACGGCCCGGATTTTGCGGTGGATCCGCCGCAAGTCGCGGCACTTTTGTGGCCGTTGGCTAACAACTTTCTGGTGGAGATTAGTTACAAGGTTGTTAGCCACGTGGTATATCTAGAATCTTCGTTTGTTGCGCGGATTTCTCTGGATCTGGATTTGAATTTGGCTTTATCTTTAATCTTGATTAATCACTTAATTAGTGTTAATTAAGTGATTATTTGGATATCTCTCCATTAAGTGTGTACCTGCAAATATGTAGAGAAGAGGAGTAAAAATCACATATTTATTTGTAATATGCATGGGAGTTATGATGTAAAATATGCAATATTGGATACTAATCAACCGGCCAGAGAGCAATCTCTCTGGATCTGGCACGGTCGACTGGAGGGCTCAACGGTCGATTATTTGACTGTTGGCCGGTCGACCAGCCGTCGACCGGAAGGACATTCTGGCCCTTTTTAGCTGCCAACGGGCAGATTTTCAAATAGGTTATAAATACCCCATTTGAGTTGGTTTTTCAATAAGATTTTCAAGAGCAAAATTTCTCCCATTTACAAGTGTTTTAACACTAGTTTTCAAAAGAGTTTTTAAGCCAAAAGATTCATCTTTATTTGTTTTCAAGGGTTGGAAAAATAAAAAAAAAATAGAGATTTGGGATATTTGTTTTGTTCTTCATTCTACATCTATTCTAGTTGTTTTCTCAAGTATTTTTCTTTGTTATTTGATTTTCAAACACCTTGATTTCTCACACTAAAGCTTATCTCTATCCTATCTATTAGGATCTTTATTTTGTGGGAAAAGAAGTTATTTGTGGTCTTTGTGATCACCAAGTTGTAAACCTTCCATCTTTGTGATATCCCTCTAGTGAGAGGTGATTAAATTGTTATCCCTCAAGTGTGAGGTGATAGTGGAAGTGGTTTTTTGCTCCCTCTAGTGAGAGGTGGAGATTGTGTTGGAATCCCTCAAGTGTGAGGTGCTTGTTGTTTGTGTGGCTAAGTGTCTATCCCTCTAAGTGTAGAGGTGTTGTAAGTTGTGCATTGCCTCTGTGAGAGGTTGTGTTTGTTGCAGAGAGGAGTTGTGTACTCCCAATTGTAATTGCCCCAAATCCTCAGTGGAGGTTCTCTGTGTGGGAAGTCCTGTGTGGACGAGTTACTGAAAATCCTTTTGTGTGAAGGCGGGGATGTAGAGCTATGTGCTTGAACCTCGAAACATATCTTGGTGTTTGCGTTTGATCCACTTTCTCTAACTCTCTCTTACATTGTGCATCAATTCATATTGTCATATCATATACATGCTTGTGTTGTTTTTGTGTGCCCATACTTGTGTTTAACCAAGAGAGCTTCATATATCACCTCAACTCTTATTCAGAGGAATTCAGAGGAGTTAGTCCAGAGCCCTTCTCCGGGAATTCGGCTACACTCTTTAGTTACACTAAGTGTGTTGCAATTCAGTTTTTAATTTCCGCATTATTGTTCATAGATTAGCCGTACACCTATTCACCCCCCTCTAGGTGTACTTTCAATTAGTATCAGAGCCTACGTTCCTGATATTAGGTTTAACCACCTAGGAGTGTGATCTTGGTTTTGCTAATCTACATTTGTATTTGTATTTGCACACTTATATTGTTTACACACACTCATGGATTGCTTGACACCTCCCATGTTTGATATTTCCAACATTGATATGTGAAAATTTAGGATTAGTATGTACCTAAAAACCCTAGGTTTGCATGTTTTCCTTGCCGCTATCAAGAAATCCTATCTTGGTAATAGCAAGTATATAGAGGCCAATGCACAAGCCCTTGAGGCACTTAGAAGCACGCTTAATAAAGAATATCTTATGATGGTTTCTAACTGTGATTCCGCTTTTGCAGTATGGAACATTTCCTCTGAGCTTCAAACGCCAAACATAATGGAGAAGGAATCTAGTGAGGATGAATTCGAACAACGATGCTACATGGTCTAAGGGAATGACTCCCTTGAGGTACATTTGGATACTCAACTAGATAGTGCTAGCGCTTCTTTTGATGATCTTGATAGTATGGATGCCAATGCATTGAATGAAGAGTTATCTATTGTTTGTGAGAACCTCTTAGAAAAATATAAACTTTTGAAAAAGAAAACTTGTAAGTTAACTAAAGAAAATAAGGACTTGTCTTCAAATTTGATGTTGTTTTGCAAGAGAGGGATGAGATTTCTAGTGAACGTGACTCACTTAAATCCCAACTTGATCTTGCCCTAAATGAAAACAAGATTCTTAAAAGTAAAAATGATTGTGAAAATATTTTGAAGAAAAATGAGTCTTTAACTTCAAAACTTGATTTTGTTTTAAAAGAGAATGAATCCTTAAAAAATAAAATTGCTTTTATTTTAAAGGATTTGGATTTGGTTTCTAAGAAGAATATTTTCTTGAAAAATCATTTAAATACACATGTTTGCCATGCTAGTATAGCTTCTCCTTCTAGTATATTTATTGCATGCACCTCTTCTTTTATGATTGAAAATGATGTTTGTATGCTTAAGAAGAGTATGGATTGTTTGGGCTCCACTTTGAGCCATTGTGCCATAAACCACTCACGGTTGGAATCTATATTTCGAAAGAAACATGTTTCTTCTATGCATGCACACAAACCACGGCATACACATGATCCTCACGTTCACACTCATAACACTTTGTATGCTCATGTGTACACTTGTACACATTGTGGACGTAAGGGCTACCTTACTAAATTTTGTTTTGATAAGATACATAATGTAAATTTAGCAACTAAATTATTTTGGGTTAGGAAAGGAGCTAACCCCCATGGACCCAAAAGAGTATGGGTACCAAAGACCACTCCTATTTTATTTGATGTAAGTGTGGGCTCTCACATGACGTGAGAG
Source organism: Agave tequilana (assembly GCA_038442645.1). NCBI lineage: Eukaryota > Viridiplantae > Streptophyta > Magnoliopsida > Asparagales > Asparagaceae > Agave > Agave tequilana. The sequence goes on along the minus strand of JAVJIF010030727.1, from coordinate 63,423 downwards.
TAACGGTGCCTCGAGGTGGATGCGTTTCGACCTTAAAGATGACTATTTGGATGCATCACTTTCAAGGGGAGTCTAGTGGGAGGATCACCTTGGTTTGGAGACATAGAGATGTACCCTCATGGTTTTGGTAACGATCTCTAACTCCTCATTTATGTTTACATGCTTTTCATCTTATTGATTTTTAGCATTTCATGTTTTAATGTTCATTATGCCATATGCCATGTTTATTAGTCCTATGGCATACATGAGTAGTATTTGAGATCACCCATGTTTATATGGACCCATATTTTGTGTTCTCATATTTGTTTAGCTATTGTGTATATCATAATTTAATGCATGTGCATTTACCATAATGATCATATGAGTTTTGTTTGATTTCTATGCTTCATGCTTTGACTATATGTTTAGATGTTAGTTTTCATTAAAACTTAGATATATAGTTGTACAACTAGTGAGCCACAAATAGATTATTATATGTTTGTGCTTGATTGCTCATTTATACTTATTAGATGTACTAGTATAGCCTAGTTTTGATGATTCATACATTTTGACTTGTATTCCATATTTTTAATATGTTTTTCATGTTTTTTTTAAACTTCATGTATATGTCTATTTTGCCTAAACTATTTGTTATACATATACATCCTTGAGCCACTTGCCTTCATGCATATACTTTTGTGAACTCGTTTATATTTGGATATGTATGTATACTCTAGTTTGTACAAAAGATACATATGCCATGAAGATTAAATTATTTTGATGATTTTCATGTTTTAAGAAATTTTATATTGAGCTTGATTGCCTATTTTCATGATAATGTGTTTCACATAACTCTTATACACTCACTTTACTTAATGTTTTTTCATGATTTTATTTTCATGAGTATGATATGTACCTTATAGTTTTTGAGTATTTGATGATCGTGTGACTTACATGTTTTTCATGAAATATATTTTTGTTTTATTCCTTACTTGAAGGATTTCGTACTAGTTTACAAAATTTTCATATAACTAGTTCGCATTCTTCATATGGTAGAGTTTTCAATCGTGTTTTTAAACTTATTTTTGAAAACCCCTACCCTTCCAAGGGCGGCTGGTTGGGCGACCATGCCTTGTATGCTCATTTTTGAAAATCTATTTAAAACATGTGCATGAAATGGGTGGTAGGAAGTATGAGTTATACACTTGATCTTATTTTATTTTCAATTGATATCATTGTATCTTTTCAATTGGTATTACTATTGATATTCTTTTTGTATACTCATATATGTTTTTATATATGTATTTTATTTGTACTTACTATATCTCTATATCTTTGAGCACAAGTTTTGGTTATTCTAAACTTGATTTCTTAAATGACTATTATATTTCAATTGATTATTTTTCAATTGGTATCTTATACAAGCTTATGCATCATTTTGTTTGGTATTTCATAAAGGGGGAGAAAATTTATATTTCACCTTTTAATTAGTTTTGTTTACCTTTGGTATCTTACTCCCATACTTTATGTAGAAAAATGATTGAAAAATGATATTGATTTTCTTTTGGTATCATACTCTCCTAATGAAAAATTACTTTCAATTGGTATATGTTTCATTATTTTTAATTGGAACATGTTTCATTTTAAATATTGGTATCAAAAACATTAAATTGATATTATTCTCTATTTGGTATCTCTATTGTAAAATGAGTTTAGTGTTTAACCAAAAAGATTGGTTTATATTTTTAAATTGGTATCAAAAGTATAAAATATTTTCAATTGGTACTAATTTTTACAATTGGTATCAAGATTGCCTATATGTTTAGATCTTTTAATTGATATCAAAATTTTTTGGTTGATTTATTCAAAATGTTTTATTTACTTTCAATTGGTATAATATATGCATGTTTATTTAAATTTATATTCAAAATATTTGTTTTATGTACTTTCAATTAGTATGTTTTATTTATTTTCAATGGTATCATGATGCACTAAATTGATATATTATTTTTCAATTGGTATCATAATGTTTTGATTTGATTTCACCCCTTGATGATTTTTGTTTCAGACAAAAAGGCGGAGAACATTATTTTATTGTCTACTTTAAACCCTTTGTTGATGATTGACAAAAAGGAGGAGAAGTATTTGAGTATATATGCATGTTTATTTATAAGTTTATATCAAAGTTTGTTTCATATTGGTATCAAGAGAGTTTGTTTTATGTTTTCTTGATATTGGTATCAAGAGCATGGATATTAGTATCAAGAATATATTTTGTTGCTTTGTTTTGTTGGTATCAAGAACTTTTATAAAAATTTTTATTGATTATCTTTTAATTGGTATCAAGAGCTTTTATTGCTTTTATTGATAAGTTTTCAATTGAAATTTTTATTGGTATCAAGAGCAATTATTTAAAGAACATGTTTATTTTAAGTTTATATTTTCAATTGGTATTTAAGAACATGTTTATTTTAAAAAGAGAGAGAAGTAATTTATTTTAAAAATTTGGTATTAAAAGCATGTTCATTTCATTATTTTATGCATGTTTATGGATATTCATATTTAACATTCATTGCATATCTTATTGTTTATTGCTATGCATGAGTTAAGGGGGAGCTTCTTTAAAGCTTAACTTTAATCTATGCATATATAACTCCATGAGTTTTGTCATCATAAAAAAGGGGGAGATTGTTGGCCCAGAGGCCTTCCACTCTAGTTTTGATGATGATTAACTCATGTAGTTATAGTTTACTAATAATCTTATGATATTCAGTTTTATATATTTAACCAAGATATTAGTAGGTGATTATGCTTCAACAAAGGAGTTTTGGAGCTTTTACATGGTGATTCAAGAGCTCGAGCGTCAAGTTCACGCCTAGCACTCGTTGGAGTCAAGCTCGAGGAATCGCGTTTGGATCGAGTCAACTTGGAGACGACGTTCTACGAGAAGGCTTCGGTTTGTTTAGTTTAAGATTTAGTTTAGATCCATTGTAAAGATTAGATAGTGTGATATGCTTAAGTTCACAACACACACTTGTTTTAAGTTTCATGTTTATTGGTTTTGGTTTCGGTTTAACCGATCTTGGTTTTCATGGATAGATAGAATCAAAACAAGTTTACATGATTTAATGCATATTAGATTTGATCTATATACATATATGCTTCATCTATTTAGAAAAACTTATTTTGATAGTCTACTTCATGAGTTTGGAGTTTTGTATTTAGACAAAACCTATTTTTTGATTTAATGTCAAAAACATAGATATAATACCTTTCATGTATATTGGATTCTATCCATGTACTATATGCTTCAAAGTTATTTATATATCATGTTTTTGTATTTACATGTGCTTTGAAAAAATCAGATTTCCATTTCAACAATCTTAGTTTTGAAAAATACAGAATTTGGTTTAAGGCAAATTTTTCAAGTCACAAAAATGGTTCAAAAAGTTTGAAATATGTGTTGAATTTTATCACACATGTTTGTATTTCAAAGATAATACAAGAACTGATTTTTGTGGAATTTATGTAATTTTATGGGATTTAATTGAAGTTAAAAAGACTAGTTTTTAAATCCTGAATTTGTCCCTGCCAGGCTCTGTCGGTCGACTGGACCCGTAGTCGGTCGACCGGACCGGTTGACCTATGTGCACAAGACGTGCACAAAGGCCAAGTGATTTGGCCGGTCGACCGAGCGGTCGACCGATTGAAGTCAGCCCACTCTCGGGTGCGGCCGGTCGACCGGGCGGTCGACCGTTCACTTTGCCTCGGTCGACCGAGCGGTCGACCGGCCAGAGAGCAATTGCTCTCTGGATCTGGCACGGTCGACCGGGCGGTCAACCGGAGGGCTCAACGGTCGATTTTTTGACCGTTGGCCGGTCGACCGGAAGGGCATTCGGCCCTTTTCAGCTGCCAACGGGCAGATTTTCAAATGGGTTATAAATACCCCATTTGAGTTGGTTTTTCAATAAGATTTCCAAGAGCAAAATTCTCCCCATTTGTAAGTGTTTTAACACTAGTTTTCAAAAGAGTTTTTAAGCCAAAAGATTCATCTTTATTTGTTTTCAAGGGTTGGAAAAATCAAAGAAAAATAGCGATTTGGGATATTTGTTTTGTTCTTCATTCTACATTTATTCTACTTGTTTTTCCAAGTATTTTTCTTTATTATTTGATTTCCAAACACCTTGATTTCTCATACTTGAGCTTATCTTCTATCCTATCTATTAGGATCTTTGTTTTGTGGGAAAAGAAGTTGTTTGTGGTCTTTGTGATCACCAAGTTGTAAACGTTCCATCTTTGTAATATCCCTCTAGTGAGATGTGATTGAATTGTTATTCCTCAAGTGTGAGGTGATAGTGGAAGTGATTTTTGGCTCCCTCTAGTGAGAGGTAGAGATTGTGCTGGAATCCCTCAAGTGTGAGATGTTTGTTGTTTGTGTGGCTAAGTGCCTGTTTTCCATTGATTTGCAAAGGGGAAAACTTACAATAAAAAGAGTTTGAGGAGCTAAATTACAAGTATTCTTAAAAAGATTACAAGTATATCTCCTCAGAGATTCTGGAGAAGTGTGCCGATAGGAGTCTGGTCAGCGCGCGATCACTTTGTCCCTTTGACGATGCGAGAGATGAGATTCCCTTCTCGCCTGGTTCCGGGAATCAGAGAATTGAAGGTTGGTAGAACCCTCTGCTACTTCTCAAAGCCGCCTTCAATTTAGGAATTCCTTCTCGCCTGGTTCCGGAGATTCCTTGAGAAGAAGGTATTAGGGTATCAGCATCCTGATTAGAGAAGTGATTCTCTAAAAGTCTCTGAATTCAAGAGAATAGATCTCTGTTTGTGCACGGTGCGTCCTCTCGAGAAGTCTGCTTTCTCTCTGGAGCCTGTGCGTGGTCTCTACTTCTGGAGGTGCCCCCTTCTCCTTGTGCCCCTGGTGGGCTATTTATAGGGAGAGCAGGGGTATAATTGTCCCTTGAAAATATGGAAAACAGATTGAATCAAATCTGTTTGAATCTGGAAAGTAGCCTTGCTGCGAGGTTAAGATCAGCTTCTGCGAAGCTAAAAATGGCAGGTCAGTTGATCTTCTTGATCTGTTTTGATCCTTTCCATATTGTTGGAGGATTTCCCCTGATCTCCTTACTCGTTTTAAGAGAGTCAAGAGATTGTGGCAATCAACTGCCAAATTTGATCTCCGATTTGATCTTAATTGGATTTGATCTGATTAGATCTGATTTCGTCCAGAGATTTGATTGGTCAAAGGTTGACCATAGCAGACCAACAGTGGCGCTGCCCGCCTTGAACTCACAGCGGAGCTGGGGGCAGTTTCTGACGAAGTTCGAAAGAAACTCTTTGGCGGAGCTAGAAGTCGTCTGTGGCGAGGCTACCATATACCCTTTCTGCGCAGTTGTGTATGGCTTCAGGGCGGAGCTAACTTCCTCTGGCGAAGCTATGAGTTAGCTTCTTGGTGAGGCTTTGAATGGCTTCAAGGCAAAGTCGGGTGATCCTAGCATCTCAAGCGAGGCTATCCCTTTGGGCTCATGTGATGCTAAGTGCTAGCACCTTAGACCTACTGAGGTCTGTTCAGAAACAATCCGGGTTCACTGTCTGCTTGCTGGATCAGTGGAGTCCAAGTTGCTTCCCTGTCCCTCGGAGATGGGTGAAAACTGGTCTTCAGCTCATCTGTCACTTGTCGTTTGTAAATGTCAATAAGTTTAGATATTGTTCGGACCAATAAGAATCTTGTCTTTTTTAAGTGTCAACAAGACCCCCTTCAAAGTTTTCGAAGTCTGCAATGGCTCAGACTTCGAAATACTTTGAACTGTTTTAATAGGTGGTATGTGAAGTACAAACGTCGCCATGATGGCTGGGTTCAGCTTCGCTTTGAATCCTGCTTTAGGATGTAGATTCGCTGAGGAATCATGTAGATTCACGTCTGGGTAGCTTCGCGGCTAGGTAGGTTCGCTCTGGAACATCTGTTGCTTCCCAAGGCCAACTGCCGTGGGCCGGTTACGAGAAGGATTACTTCTTCTCTCGCACTGATCGAGGGAGATATTCTCCCCTTGTGCATTTCCGAGGGAGGATATTCTCTTTCTTCGAGGCGCCATTAGTGCCTTTATGAGGGAGACGTTTCTTCCTTTGCACGGTTCCAAGGGAAACCGTCCCTTTTCTCAAGGCGCAATAAATGCCTTAAATGCGCTCGTGCTTCCACGCTTGAGGCGGCAGCGCTCAGGCCATGGGGCCTAAAATAGGACACTTGAGGTCCTCTGAAGAGAAGTGATCTGCTCTTCTCCTCTTCTCTTGGTTGAGAGAGATACTCAGATCTCTAAAGTAGTGGGAATGCCCACTTTGGTCATTATCCGGCCAAGGACTGGTAAGTCTCGATCATCCAGAGACTTTACCAATAAACTTTAGTGAGTTCATCTCCCTTAACTTAGCTTTAACGGCTGCCTCAGGGATTGATTTCCCTTGTTCTTCATTTTGCAATTGACTGATCTGCAGAGAAGGGTTTCAGCCCAGCCTCCCGGCGAAGCTATCGTTTTGACTTGATCAAAGATCATTGCATGTTTGCTTGCTAAGTTCGCCACACAGGCAAAACTTGGGACTTAGTCTCTTCAAGGTTGAGCCAGTCTTGCCATATAGGTGGGGCTAAGACTGTGTCCCACAGGATCAGTCTGGCTTAGCCATATAGACGAGGCTAGGACTTGGCGTTTGCTGAGCTAGCCCATCATTGCTGTGCAAGCGAGGCTTATCCCCTTCTTTAACTGAAATCGGATTGCTTCGCCCCAAAGAATCTGACTTAGTATTTTTGCAGCTTCTCCCGTGTTTAACTGCTAATCTGTTCTGATTTGCATTGCAGTGAGCTATGTTCGCCAATCTTGTGACTTGATGAAAGAGACCGAAAAGTTGCCTTATGCTTCCCTGGTTGAAGCTTTACTTTTAAGCAGGAGGAACAAACTGGGGCAGCTGATGCGTGTCCCAGAGGCTGTTGGCAGTCGCTTGTCCGAGATGATTCCTTTTGAGGCGAGGCTGGTAGCCGCTTATCCGAGATGATCCACTTTGGGAAAGCGGACATCACCTGTAAGGTCGCGGATCTTCCCATTGCCAATTTTCATCAAAGATGATCCGACCCTCTGGTGGCAAAATCTGCCATTATGTGAAGGATCATGGCCCTATCCTCTGTGGCACAACCTGTCCAGATGACACCATCTGTCCTGGTGGCACAATCTGTTCTGGTTACAGCCTTGTGCAGGAGGAAGGCCATTCGTGTCCAGTTAGTCTGGTTTGGAAGCAGATAAAACCACTTGTATGTCTTTTGCGCAAATGATCCTGTTGAGCAACTGAATCTGTTGTACGAAATACAACCTTGATGTAATATCAATGTACCTTTCCTTTTAAATCAATGAAAGTTCATTTTCTGCTCATCTAGTTTTTGTTTGCCTTCATTCTGAATTTGAGAACACTTGAATCAGTCAGGCAGGGTTTAACTTCACGCGAAGTTAAAGACAGGATCCTTTTTGAATGAGTTTCCCGCGAAGCTGGCATGTTCGCGAACTGTGCCTTTAGCGGAGTTAAGGCAATCCTTTTGGCGAAGTCATTGATGAATTGTGCGAAGTCCGCATTTTGACTCATGGCGAAGTTAACCCTTAGTGGCTGAATCAGCGCTTTTCGGGAAGGCGCTTTAGGCGCCGTTTCAAATTAATTCGAAACGGCGGCCTGTACTCTTTTCGAGGCGTCGTTTCAGGCGCACATCGGCCTATAAAATCCTGATCGGGCTAAGAAAGAGCAGATCTCTTTGCTTAAAATTTTCAGAGAACTTTGACTCTTTTTCTCCTTCTTTCCTCCTTATTCAAGAGTTCAAGAACTTCCATAGTTCTTCAATGGTGCCCAAGAGACGAGCGGGGAAAGAAGTGGCAACTTCTGCAGCGGAGGGTCCTTCTCTTCCTCCGGTCATCGAACGACCAATTGTTGGTAAGGGACTCCCCATTTTGATTAGAGACTGCCATTTCTTTTTTAAAGCCGATGTTTGGCTATCTTTGGATGAAGCCAGAATGATCGAGCATGATCTGTTATTGTTAGGGAATCCATTTCCTTGCATTTCCCTTATTTTCTCGAACGGTAATTCAAGAACTGAAGAGTTCTTCTTTAAGCTTCTAGGCGAAGCTATCCCTTAGACTGTATTCATCCTATTGAACAACAGGATATGGATTTGTCCCTTCAATCATGACCGCAAAGGATTAATAATAATGTTTGACCATAATGCCCTTTTGACGAAGTTAGTCCTCAGGGCTGTGCCGCCTTCTGCTTAAGCTTTTCGAAGCGAAGCTAACACTTGGACATTTTCTGCGAAATGCGGACTTGACTGTAACCGCGAAGCTAAGCTTTGGCGAAGCTGTCACCTTGTTAGCTTCGTTTAGAGAGCGAGGCTATGCCTTGGTGAAACTTGTGTCTTTGTCTTCGCTTGGCTGGTGAACTAATCATGATTCTTCTTTGCTTCTGCAGTGCACTACACTCCTGGTCCTGTGAACAGCTTATTCGGGATGACCAGGGGATTGGACGACAATATCAGCCTGCAATTTCAAGGGCAGGCTTCTCTGTTTAGTGAGGGGAGCTCTCTCGTCCAAGACACGCTTATTTATGGTGGTGATCAATACACCACGAGGAGTATTTTGACTACGGCTCCCCTTGAAGATATTGACCGTCGAGCTTATAGGAAGTCTGACTTCATGTTCGGGGATGCCGCACCAGATCCTGATCACCAACTACTGGTAGGGGAAGGGCAGTGAATTTTCCAGTTGGATGGTGAGAAGTTCTACCTTCCGTCCAATAAGCGACATTTTTCTTTGTCTTCCTTCCAGTGCGTGACGCAGGCTCGGAAGATGTCGTGGGAAGTGAGCCGGAGTACTGACTCTGTCCACATAGGGAAATTGATACTTCAGTCTCCTGGTTATGCAAGAGCGGGGTCTCCTTATTGCATAATGGGTCTACATCCTGGGAATGTGTCGCGAGAGATCCCAGTGGGAGAAAATCCTGCAGTGGCGCTGACCTTTGGCAACCAATTCTGCAAGGTCGATGGGAACTATCCAGCCACTGACTTCAGGACTCCAGGCTGGATTCACCCTCCGAAGGCATGGTGGAGGGATTTAACTACATATATCCTCGCTCATTTCGAGGAGGATTTGGAGAGGCTGAACCTCCATGAGGCTGTCCGGGCGACCTGTCACGGTATTGAGATCAACGTGGCGTTCTTCTACGCCATCTTTGAATTGTATTGCCCAGCTTCAGGGATTTTCTTCACCCCTGTTGGCGAATTGGGTATGGCCTTGCATGAGATGTGGGAAGTCTCTGCTCTGCCTTTTGGGTCTCTTCCATATGAAGAATACTTCCCGAGCGAGGCAGAATTGGCGCTTCTGGAGAAGCAGGAGCCCACTTTGTTTGAGACCTTCAGGGAGTTAATGTGCCACTTGTACATTTGCTCCAGTATGCATGGGGGCAGCAAGGGAACCTCCTGTAGCTTGAAGAGCTGAGGAAATTACTTGTTCCCGGATATGGGGAATACTCCTGAAGCGGCTCACTGTAGAGTCACTGATGAAGACATCTTTGACCGGATGCAAAAGCACTTCCAAGGGGATCTAGTTGTAAAGGAAGACGATGGTCCTTATGAGAAGGGTGATGTCCTTCGGAGTTTCCATCATCAGGCTCGTCGGCCGATGTCCCGAAAGGCACTACTGGCTGGTTTCTTAACAATGGCTGAAGAGGTGCGTGGTGCCGTCTTCTTCGGGTGACGTCGTTCATCCGAATGTTTTGCGGCCCGCTGTTCGTTTGGTTCATGGTCGTCCTCTGGTTCTTCTTCCGGCCATGGTATGTTGTATCCAGAGAGGCCTTCGTGCATTAACAGAGGCTTTTTGCAGGCCGCCAGCAACAAAGCGTGGAAAGGGGGCCACTTTGCCTCACGACGGTCCTAATCCCAGGATAGGTCTGTCGTATACTTACTTGATGGCGTGGTTCGCCCTGCATTGTCCTTCTTTGATTGAAGCTGGAGAGGACCCCCCCGCAAGATGTTCGAATGGCGCTCCTCCGCCGATTCGAAGGATGCTCATGGCAGAAGACTTACGTGGCTGAGGCCCGTAAGTTAGTACGTCGCTATGATGTCTATAGTCTCTTCTGCTGTTTTCCCCGTATTCGGGGTGCAGGCTATGGGGAAGAATTCAAAGATGCGGGGGAGGGGCAGTCGTCCCTGAGCCGGGGAGTTTTTGAGTGGCTGGTCAGCATCCGGCCCTCACATTTATTGTATAGAAGCGGGGATACCTGCTATTTGGAGCCTTATGTTCCAAGTCGGTTTGCTCGACAATTTGGATATGACCAACTGTACGTGGGCAACCCAAATCTCCATCTGGCTTTCATGGGGAGTCTCATTGATGGAGCCTGTGCCTGGCGATTCTTCACTGCAGGCTGTACTGGGGCGCGGCTGCGTACGTCGTTGAGGGCTCCCAATCTTCTAATGACCCTGTGCTTCTGCCAGTGGTATGCAACTTCCAACTCCACACCCCTTGGATTCAAGGCTAACAGCTCTGATGTGAAGTTAATTTCTCAGCGGCTGAAGCGAAAGATCTCTGAGAGAAGGGAAGGTAAGAGGTTTCGTGTCCCGGGTATAGAAGAATTCGTTGTTGTGGATGACAGCGAAGCCTCAGATGCGGAAAGTCCTCGCTTCGAAGCGGAGGCAGGCGCCGAGACCCTTGCAGCTGGTTCTGGCGTGATGGGGACAGTTCCCCCAAGACATGTAGAAGAAGCAGAGGAGGAAGGTTCTGATGCCCCTCTCAAGCGCAAACGGACAGGTGGGTCTCGTAGGAAGGAGTTGGTGAAGAAGCCCCGTCGCCAAGCTCCTACGATTGTTGTAGAGGGCGAACCATCTGTGGCGGTTCCTCCTCTTGTCCCATTAGTAGTGAACCGTCAGTTGCTGGACCGACTACTGGTGAAGTTGCTCCGGACTTAGGTAAGATCAGCTTCGTCTTTGTAATATATCTTCTATGTGTTCCGGACCGCTTATTATCTGCTTCGTGATGCAGGAGCTGAGGTGGTGACGAGCCTGAGAGCTGAGGCCGTCGGAGAACAAGGGGAACATTATGATCCTCTGTTCGCTTACCACGAGGGTGATGAGGCCGGCTATTTTGCCGCCCCGGAGGAATCCAGAGGTGACGCAACTGACGTTGGTCCTTCGAGCGCTGGGACTTTCAAGGGAAGTCCTGTAGCGTCAAGCTCTTTTGGGTGGTCCACGGAAGATTCGGCAAGCGAAAGCGGGCCAGCCATTCGTGTTGACTCCACAAAGGACTTTCCAATGGAGCCCGTAGAAACTGATGCGGCTGCCAGATGTTTGAGGCGACATCATCCTTTGGTATTGTTCCGACCTTTTGGCTTTCACTATTCATTGTGTCTTGCCTAAACACAATTTTGTTGCAGGTGTTCCGCCTCAGGGTGCGTCAACTTCAAGGGAACCAGAGGATCTTGCCGAGGGGTCAAGGGTGACATAAGCACTTCGACCGCGGCGGATGCTGCTGTGTTGGACGCACTGTATTGTGATGTAGGCTGTCTAAAAATCACTAAAAGACAAGCCATTAAAAAGCAGAGTTTCAAGTTCTAGACGCGAAGGCTCACCATCAAGGCGCGAGGGCTCGACACCCGCGTCTCACCATCAAGGCGCGTGGGCTCGACACCCGCGTCTCACCATCAAGGCGCGTGGGCTCGACACCCGCGTCTCACCATCAAGGCGCGTGGGCTCGACACCCGCGTCTCAACATCAAGGCGCGTGGGCTCGACACCCGCGTCTCAACATCGAAGCGCGTGGGCTCGACACCCGCGTCTCAACCTCAAGACGCGTGGGCTCGACACCCGCGTCTCGCGCCTCGGTTATAACCGCCCTGGTTATTGGGCCAGTCACCGCCCACATAGCGGGGAAGTGGGGAAGTTGGCCCCTCATCGTGGAGCATTTTTAGGGGGCACGTTCACCCCCTAGGACCTCTATAAATAGCCTCGGTTGCTATGAGGTCGGGCAATCAGGAGAAATCAGAGAAGAGAGGGGATAGACACAAGGGCGATCAGAAAGGCATCTGGCATCAGAAGATCACAGAGAGAGACAGATCGAGACAGGAGAGAGCTCAACTCTTCGTCAAGCTTGTTGCGCACAAGCTGCTCTTTGCCTACCTTCTCTTTGAGAGTTTTGGTAGACAGAGCTGTGCTACTCCCTCTCCAGCCAAAGAGAAGATTCCCTGACGAGCCCGACGGTCATCCGGTCAACGGAGAACAAGATTCACTCTCCACCACCACACGAAGAACCAGCACTAAACAAAGGGAGGATTCAAGACTCAACATCCTCCCTCCCTTGTAACTGGAAGGAAAAAGTAGTTTTGTTGTAATTTTTTCATCTGATTCAAGGAAAATTTTACAGTAAAGACTTCTTTCCTTTTTTTTCCGGCGCGTACAAGAGATGGCGACTCCGTTGGGGAGTACATTTGTCACTGATGAGCAAATCGTGGCGCAGGATGACGTCCTCCATAAGGGGAAGATGGTCGAATCGCTCATTGTCGAGTTCGACCAGGCGAAGTACGAAGAGTTTCTCTCTTCCGGCTCCAAGAGCCCAAACACCCGCGTCTGCCGCTGGGTCTCGACAGGGAATGGCCCCGAAGCCCGGTCTGTGGCTTCTCGGGCGCCCCTGCTGCCAACTGTGCCAAGCAAGGTGCACGCGCCGACGCCTCTCAGAAGGCCCGCGTGGCCCCAGGCATAACTGCCTTTGCGACCAACCGCGTCGCACAGAACACCCGCGTCAGCGTCTCTCAGGAGACCCGCGAGGTTAAAATCTCTGATGTTCAGCATCAGGATGTTGTTGGTCTCTCTCCACCTCCGCGACGCAACCGGAACGCTGAGCGTCGACAGAGGAGACGCGCGCGCCAGCTGCAAGTTGGAACCTCTGGTTGTTTGACTGAGGCTGGACGCAGCATACAAACTGGCGCCTTGCTCGCGCCCCGCGAAGTCCGCGTTTGGCGGCCCAAACGCGAGATTCCTTCAGTTAGGTCCTCTGAGGACCAACTCACCAAACGCCAAGGTGAAGCCTCTGCGCCTTGTCAAGCACAAGAGGCACGCGCCTATAGACGTGGGGCCCAGCAGTCCACTCTCTCTCAAGTGTCTCTGCCCCGACACACCAAGCAGCAACGCGATAGGCGCGTCTTGTCTCAACAGAGACGCCAGACGCGCGCTGAACAGCTGCGGCGCGAGAACTGCGTCCCTGAAGCCTGCGTCCAGGCTGTACGGCACATGGATGCCTCCCATCTTCGACGTTGCGAGGCTAATCTTTTCAATCCCCTCCCATGGATTTGAGGGATTATTTGATGAAGAAAAGAAGTGCCAATCAGGCCACTTCGTCGTGTTGCTGCCAACGGCTCATCCATATGCTCTCTGAACTGGAAGGGGTGTATCAACACACTCGCACCCGGACTCAGGCCATTCCCCCAATTGACTATAATGCCTCAGCCCATGGCATTAAAGTGAATGATTCTCACTCCGCCGTAGCAGAATCAAGGGCTTCGAACTCTTCCGTCGAGAAGGAGACCTCTGCCTACATGACAGGCACTCCTGAGGAGACGGCTAAACGTTTAGAGCAGATCCAGAAGGCACAAATGGATATGATTCTTTCTCAGCGGGGATCTATCAACTCCCTCAAGCAGGCGATTGCACAGCTGCTCGAAGACAGGAGGAGGTCTCCTCCTAAAAAGTCAAAGGGCAAAGGGAGAAAGGGAGAAAGCTCATCTTCCGAACCTTCTGAGGAGACGCGGCAATCTACTTCTGGCTCGTCCAAGTCCTCGTCGCAAGTAAAGGGCGACCAAGATCCGGGGAAGGCTCATGCTAAAAGAATGAGTCAACTGGAGCGACGCCTCGAGGCCCTTGCCAATCGCAAAGATCTCCAAGAAGTAGGAGTGGTCCGGCCCTACCCGGCTGAATGGGATTTGGTTCCGTACCCGCCCAAGTTCAAAGCTCCAACTCTCCAAGCCTTTGATGGAAGGGGTCACCCAACCAGCACATCTACTACTTCAAATCTCAAACCGGGAATGTAGTAGATAATGACGCCATCCTGGCGCACCTTTTCATCGGCACCCTGAAAGGGTTAGCCTTTGAATGGTTTATGAAGCTCCCAGAAGGTTCTATCAAGAACTGGGGCGATTTGGAGAAGCTGTTCTTAACACGCTTCTTCGAGGATGACTCCGAAGTCACGATGCCCACTCTTTTGGCTACCAAACAGCGAAAAGGGGAGTCCGTCAAATCTTTCGTGGAAAGGTTTCGGAATGTGGCACTCCGGTGTCCAAGCGGTATGACCCAGGCCACCCTGGTGGAAACATGCCGCCACAATCTCCAAACCTCACTCCTTGCTCAAATAGGAGTTGCTGAAAGCCGCACCTGGAAGCAATTAGTCCAACAAGGTGAACAGGCTGAGGAGATTGTCGCCCGCGTCAGAGCGGAGGAAGGTAAGCCTAGGCCGGAAAGGTCGACAAGGCGTGCGCCAGACACATCCCTCCAAACAAAGCGGAAGGATAATTTGGCAACGGAGACCAAATCTCCCGCCAAGCCTCAATCAGGCAAGGCGAGTGGCTCTTCAAGCCAGCCACGCGCCAACAAGCAATATTCCTTCAAGGAGGAACATGTCGATTCACTCTTTAAACTACTCAACAAGAGCAACCAACTGAAGCTCCCTGAAGCTAGGCACCCCGAGGAAGTCGGCAAGACCGACAATCCCACCTATTGCTTGTACCACAGGATGCTGGGGCACCCTACTAAGAGCTGCTACGTCTTCAAGGACATCCTTCAAGCTCTGATTGACGCGGAGGTGTTAAAGCTCCGACCAGAGCAGAAGAAGGTGACGGCTAATGTGACGTCAGTTCTCCAGTTTGGAAGACAACCCCCAACGCCTGCGGGGGTGGTCCCTGTTCCAAGAGGAGAGCTGAGAGTGGTCAACACAGACCCTCACCAGCAGCAAGAGAAAGGCCTGGTACCCGTCCCTACACCTCAAGGGGAAATCATGTGGGTCCACCCTGACCTTGTCAATGAGCAGCAATGGACTACTGTGACCAACAGGAAATCCAAAGGCAAGGCAAAAGCCTCATCCTGCAATGTGGTGGGTGCCTCCTCTCGAGAAGCCGAGACTAATGTTCCCTCGTTAACCGACTCAGAGGAAGAAACAATAGTCTTGGCCACAGAGCCCAACCAATCGATGGCGGGAAGCCGCTCAGGACAGCCCTACTTGAAGCAGTATGGCGAAACGGCGGCAACCCCTCCACAACCAGCTGCAGAGCCAACTAAGCCCTCCACAAAACAAACCCGTGGAGAAACAGAAGGAGACTCGATTTTCTCGAGCCCTTCAAAAGGGCATCGCGGAAGGATCTACGGCGCCTTACCGCTTTGATGTCCTGGCTCAATTGGCCAACATCCCGGCACGGATTACCTTGTATGAGCTTCTTAGGCTGTCAAAGTCGACCAGAGAAGCTCTACAAGAAGCTCTGGCAAATGCCGAGGTCTTCATGACCCAGGTGCCGAAGGAGGAAGATGTAGAGGATTGCCTCCACGCCTCCCCAAACGCTCCCTGCATTACCTTCACAGCAGATGACATGCAGGTTAAAGGGAAGCATGATCGACCCCTGTATTTCACAGGGTATATCGGATCGTCTGAGGTGAACCGCATTCAGGTAGATCCAGGGTCCGCATTGAGCATCATGTCTCGCCGGGTCATGCAGCATCTGGGCATTCCTACTCATCGCTTGAGCCCTACTCTGATAACTATCTATGGGTTCAATGCCAACCAGACCCGTCCGATGGGAAAATCAAGCTCAAATGCCAGATTGGAAGCCTTAAGTCAGAAGTGACATGCTACGTCATCGACGCCGACACTTCCTACAATCTATTGTTGGGACGACCGTGGATTCACCGCAACTCCATCGTTCCCTCCACTCTCCACCAAGTCATGAAATACATTGACGGGAGTGGAAAGGTGCAGACGTTGATTGCCGAAAGGTATCCGTTCAAAGGGGTCGAGAATTATTTCATCGACTCTTTGCTGTACCAAGATCCGGTGGAGACGGATGAAGTCTTGCGACCAGAGGAGCCAGACTCTGGTAACGAAGCTGACACCGAGCCCGAGAAAGAAGAGTGCCTGTGGAGTTAGAACCACTTGTAAAGAGCACTAATAAGCTCGATGTTGATGATACCACTGACGATGTAGGCGGTTGGTATATTAATGAAGATTTAGATTTTGCATATTTTTCTGTGTTTGCTTCTGATTCAGTACCATCAGACACAAGCACCGAAGTAGACGATGACCCCTGGTCGGCAATAGATGCTTTGACATCGTTGCATGTACCAGTGAAGTCGTCCTTCGAGACAACCAAGATAATGGTAATGCGCAAGAATCTATATTTATGGTTCCAGCAAGATGGAAAGGCCAAAAACCAATTCTTTTTAGGCGAATCTCGTCTGAACCAACGCCCTGCGAAGAATCGGAAGGCGAGGAGGAATCCCCTCAGTTCGGTCATTATGAACCAAAAGCACTCAAAATGATGAGATGCATGGTGTACGACCTGACCAACAGACCCGGGTTGAACTTCGACAAAGGAAGGAGGACGCTGCTTTGATCCTTTGTGCCGAAAGGGAAGGCCCCTGATTATTATCATCGGACGCGCCGGGGGTTGGGCTATGTATCAACTCCGGTCCCATCAGCCTCCGATTCTCAAGAATTATTGAGCAACGATTACTCTTCAGACACATCATCTTGGGAGTCAGATGTCAGTGTCGGCAACATCTTCAAGGAACTTTCAGTGAACATGGTTTCGACAAGCCACCTGGAAGATGGAAATGAAGAAATGATCTAATTTGATACAGATCCTTGGATCAAACATTTAAATGCTCTTTGGGACACTCGCTTTGAACAGCGCGAGCCACCCACAGAAGACAAGGTTGTTCAGATCAACCTAGGAGATGAGGCTAACCCTAAGCCCATCTTCATAAGTGACGGCCTGTCACCTTCGGAGAAGAAGGATCTAATATCTCTTGTACAAGAATATATAGACGTCTTCGCCTGGAATTATGAGGACATGCCAGGACTCGATCCTCAGGTGGCTATGCACCGCCTCAACATCAATCCGGACGCAAAACCTGTCAAACAACAGCAGCGACGGTTCCGTCCAGAGATAATGGAGGCAATTCAATCAGAAGTCAGAAAACTTATTGATTCTGGCTTCATCAGGGAAGAACAACATCCCGACTGGGTAGCCAACATCGTCCCCGTCGCCAAGAAGAACGGGAAGATCCGGATCTGCATCGACTTCCGCGATCTAAACGAGGCCTGCCCCAAGGACGAATTCCCATTGCCGACATGGACGGATTCTCAGGATACAATCAAATCAAAATGTATCCTGATGACGAAAAGCATACCTCCTTCAGGACACCTCTAGGGGTATATTGCTACACCGTCATGCCCTTCGGACTGAAAAATGCAGGGGCAACATACCAAAGGGCCATGAACGCCATTTTCCATCAGCAAATATGCAAAACGGTGGAATGTTATGTTGATGACATCGCAGTAAAGAGCCGCACTAAAGGTGATCACATAGCGGACCTGAAGGTGGTCTTCGACATCATGCGGGCTCATCAATTGAAGATGAATCCCACAAAGTCCTTCCTGGGGGTGGCCAGTGGCAAATTCTTAGGATTTGTTGTAACATCCACCGGAATTCACTTGGACCCGGAAAAGGTCCGCGCTATCCAGGAGATGCAACCCCCGAGAAATCTCAAAGAACTCAGGGGATTGCAAGGACGATTGGCGTACATCCACAGGTTTATCTCAAATCTCTCCGGAAGATGCCAACCCTTCGCTAAGTTAATGAAAAAGGGTGTCTCATTCATTTGGGATGACGCTTGCCAACAAGCGTTCGAGGAAATCAAGCAATACCTCACCCAACCACCAGTCCTTGCAGCTCCGGTATCCGAGAAGCCTTTCCTGGTATACGTCCGAGCAATGGATCATTCTTTGGGAGCTCTACTAGCTCAGAACGACGACCAAAGACGAGAGCAAGCAATCTACTATCTGAGTAGAACAATGATCGGAGCCGAACATCGGTATAACCCAATTGAGAAGGAATGTTTGGCATTAGTGTTCGCTATTCAGAAAATGCGGCACTATCTGGTAAGCCAAACTATAAACGTCATATCAAAAGTCAACCCCCTGAGGTTACTTATGACTAAACCTTCATCATTAAACGGCCGGCTGGCAAAATAGGCCATACTGCGCTCCCAATATGAGATGCACTTTTTACCACAAAAGACCATTAAGGGACAAGCGGTGGCGGATTTCCTAGCTGAGCACCCAGATCCGAGGGCAGCCAAAGTCTACGAGGATCTCCCAGATGAAGTTGCTGAAGTCTGCCTGACTCAGACATCGTTCGAAAGTCAAGTATGGCAACTTTTCTTCGACGGTGCATTAAGAACAAGCCCAAAGGGACACGTAGTAGCAGGGGTAGGAGTAGTACTCGTATCCCCACAAAATTATGTGATTCCCCGAGCTGTCTCATTAACTGAGCCTTGTTCCAACAATGTGGCGGAGTACAACGCTCTTTTGATTGGGATGCAATTCGCCGATGAGATTGGCGTTAAAATCTCGAGGCATACGGCGACTCTAAACTCATCGTCAGCCAAGTTCGCGGGGAGTACGAAGTCAGACATGAGGACCTAGTACCCTACCACAACGCAACTATCCGCATGGCCGAGGGATTTACAAGCTTCTACATCGACTATGTACCGCGCAGGCAAAATGCGCACGCGGATGCACTCGCATCCCTCGCGGCCTCCTTAGCTCTTCCAGCCGGAGCAATGGAGAAGATATTCGTCTATAGCCACGACCTGTATTGCCCGAGAAATGCTCTCGAGGGCTATCAGGAGTCAAAGGGAGATTATCAAGGCAAAGAAGCACTGGAATTGTCAACCGGTCCAGAGCTTAAAGACTGGTGATTCCCCTACATTGATTTCGTCTAATACGACATTCTCCCTGAAGACACCAAAGAGGCGGCTGCCATTCGAAAGAAAGCCCCCAAATTCTATTATAATGCGATTACACGAACATTGTATTGTCGATCGCATGACGGGATCTTACTCCGGTGCCTTTCACCAAAAGAAGCCCAAGAGGTATTGAGAGAAGCCCACGACGGTATGTGTGGAGCCCATCAACCTGGCCCAAAACTGGCACATCGACTCCAAAGATTGGGTTACTATTGGCCCAAGATGGTTGCCGACGCCGTCACCTATGCTAAAAGATGCCACGCTTGCGAAGTGCATGGCGATTTCATCCATCAAGCACCAGGGTATCTCCACTCTACAACCTCTACCTGGCCATTTGAAATGTGGGGGATAGATGTGGTTGGCCCTATCAGCCCACCATTATCAAAAGGACATCGGTTTATTTTGGCAATAACCGATTACTTCTCTAAATGGGCCGAAGCCATCCCTTTGAAGGAGGTAAAATCGTCTAACGTGATCAAGTTCGTGAAACATCACGTTATTTACCGTTTCGGTGTACCTCGGCGAATCGTCCATGACAATGGACCTCAGTTCATCAGCCAGGCTTTCCAAAGATTCTGCGCTAAGTTCAGAATCCAGAGTGTGTCCTCAACGGCATACTATCCTGCCGCTAATGGCCTCGCAGAAGCTTTCAACAAGACTATTGGCAAGCTTCTCAAGAAGTTCGTCTCGAAAAGTCAACGAGACTGGGACGACAAGTTGGGTGAATGCTTATGGGCTTACCGCACAACTGTGCGAACCCCGACTAAAGCTACGCCATTTTCTTTGGTATACGGGTGTGAAGTCGTGCTCCCACTGGAAATTCAAATTCCATCTCTACGCGTCGCCTTGACAGCGGAGATGACAACAGAGGAGAAGCATTGACAGTGACTCCAGGAACTGGAGGCCTTAGATGATAAACGTCTGTAGGCCCAACAACAAATCGAGCTCTACCAAGCTCGTATTACCAGAGCCTTCAACAAAAAAGTTAAAATGCGAACTTTCAAGAAAGGCGATCTTGTCTTAGCCGTCAGAAGACCCATGGTAATGACGCACAAGACAAAAGGAAAATTCCAACCCAAATGGGAAGGACCATTTGTAGTAGAGTCAGTCTACTCAAATGGGTCATATCGCCTCATAACCTCAAATGGCGATACACTCATGATGCCGATCAATGGCAGGTTCCTGAAGAAATACTATCCTTAGATGGTATTCTTCCGCTGATCAAGTTAAAAGTACACCTCTGATCAAAGTAAGAAGAATTTCTTCATTATAACATCCGACGCCCCCGACGACTAAGGATAGAGGAAAATGTTGGCTTCTAAGCCCAACATAAGTCTTCGACAACTCATCATGCTGAGGGGAATAGCATGGCTAGCCCAACTCAAACGGTAGTTGGTAAAGGCACCTCAAATCCGTTGATAGCTGAGGGTTTGCTAAAAATCCTAAGTGGACTTGGCTCCACTCTTTCCTCCAAAATCCCTTACCAATTCTCATCCACAGAATGGTAGGTCTACAAAATACAACCGTTACTAAGTTAACACTATACCTCTGATAATGGAAACTTTTCAATATTCCTTGTCGAGTACAAATTTTGTTTGTCAACTCTACACGGAGTATCAAACTTTCAAATTTGCCAAGTTAACACTATACCTCTGGCACTTCAAATTTTCACTTGTCAATTCTAACCAATAGAATGACAGGTCCTCAAATTGCTCTTATCATGAGTCAATCTTTGTCAAGTTAATACTACACCTCTGACAAATTACTGTTAAAGTTTAACACCACATCTCTAAACAGTAATCAGGTTTCTGTCAGGTTTAATATTACACCTCTGGCAGTCACTTTTCTTCAGACTTCCATATCGAAGCTGAAATGGATGATGCTAAGTTAACATTACACCTCTAGCATCAAGTCATTGCTAAGTTAAACAATACACCTATGGCCATGACTTTCCTCGGACTTCCTTATACGAGCCGAGATGACCAATGCCAAGTTCAACATTACACCTCTAGCGTTACCCTCACAGTCAAGTTAAACATTACACCTATGACAGTGACACTTCTAATTTAAGTTAATATCACACCTCTGACTCACATCCTTGTCAAGTTAACATTACACTTCTGACAAGACCACTTTCAACCTGTTAAGTTAATATCACACCTCTAACGGTAACAAACTTTCCTAGATTCCCCACGAGTCTAGTCTCACTTGTTATTCTCTTCAACAGAATAACAAGTCTACCTAAAAACATTGTTAGGTTAATACTACACCATCAATAGTGTTTCCATCAAATCCCTAGCTGAGCTCAATCAAGTTAATCCCAAACACTTGATGAAAGTTCACCCTCCCTGGGGGTACCAATTCTACTTGTCACTTTCTCTTATAAAGTGGCAGGTCCACAAAAATTATTTCATCTCTGTCAAGTTAATATTACACCTCTGACAGTATTGTGAGAGTTCCTGAAATAGGATCTTTCCCTACAAAGTTTGACTTATTAAGATTATCATCATAATTTTGACAAAGTCAAAGATTCTTTGCTTCTATGAGTCTAACTGAAGACAAAGAGTTCAAGACAATGAAAGAAGCAAAAAGAAAAGTATCACTTTTATTTATTTCCAGGCATATGAAAGTGATACAAAATGCTCTCTTATACAATAAGATTGAGTGTTACAGTTAAAACGCTCTCTTATACAATAAGATTGAGTGTTACAGTTAAAACGCTCTCTTATACAATAAGATTGAGTGTTACAATTAAGGAGTACAAAGAAGTCCCTCTCTCAGAGGCCGTACTCACTCCTTGAAGCCGCATCTGATTCCCAGTGCACGATGTCTGGAAAAGCGCCAAACTGTGGCGATAGTTGGAGCCATTGCACTGGCCCTAGCTGGCTAAGCTAAGAGCAATGGTGTTCTTGAGGTCCGGTGGCAGCAGAAAGCCCTGCAACGCTTCATTCATGAGCATCTCTTTCCCCAGCAGGCCATCCAGCAGACATGGAGAATCCTCGATGTCACTTCTGGGGTGAGAGAGGAAGGGGATGCTAACCACCACTATATCCACCGTAACCCCCTCGCCGCCATCCTTACCCTGACCATCCCTTACCAGTAGGCATGACTGGTGCATCGCGTCCAATGAGATCTTGGCGAGGATTAAGTCCCCGACAAGGGCCATGACTTCTTCCCTTGTAGACGACGAGGACCATGACTTCTTCCCTTGTAGATGAACATCGAACGAGTTCGCCGACCGGAATATTCTTCCAGGGGCCCAGCGAACCTAAAAAAGGACAATCAAGCCTACCTACAAGGAATAAACAAGGGGGTTAGAAAATCTGGAACTTAGTATACTTCAACAAAGAAAACTAAGTGACAGACGCGGCTATTGTCGAAGACTTCAGACGCGGGAATGAGCCCGCGCAGTGAGTCAAAATACCGCGTCAACAGAAGCAGACGCAAATCAAAACTGTGCCACACACAGGATTCAAACGCGGTCTCATTTTGCGCCCGCGCCTAAAACACAAGGCGCGAAAGGACTCAGACACCGAAAATTGCCATCTCCCTGTCGAGGGAACAGGGGTTGCAAAATTCGGGTCTGAAACCTTCGGCCCGAGTTGGAATTCATCCAAGTCAGTGGCCTTAAAACGCGAGCTTCATGAGCAAAGTCAGCGTCAAGCGCCAAAAACTTCTGTACTCTCGTCCAGCGAAGTTTAAGTCGGCGGCACAAATTCCAGAAGGAATGTACCAACTCAGACTTCATGAGGAAATCCAGATGATGATGATGCCAAAGTGCAAACTTGGGTGGACTAGAAACATCACGGCAAGTCGGGACGGCATACCAGCAGAGGCCTCTGTCAATAGTTTAACTCTCTGCATCAGAGTATGGACATGGAAGGTGATCAGAGAGACACTTTGTCCTAAAGAGACCAAACAGAAGCATGAAAGCTCTGGGTCACCTTCATCCATGGAGGCAAACCCCTGGTGAAGTCCTTTGAAGGGGGAAGGCAGAAACTCTCAGAGCACTCGCCCTCAAAAAGAACACAGTATGGACTGTTAAAGGGAGAGAAGGAACCCCTATTTATAGGCAGTCCCTGATAGCTGTCATTAATGGTTCATTAATCAAAACCGTCGGCCTTAATGACCGCACGACCGTCAAAGTCCAATAGGAGTCTGACGCGTGGAACGTTGCTTCGGGAACCGTCGCAGGCGCTGGTCTCAAACCGCCAGCGCCGGTTTTGCATTAAAAGGCATTAACGCCTGAGTCCAATGAGGAACTAACGCGTGGACAACTGCTTCGGGAAACAACGGATGACCCGGTTTCCCAATCGTCAGTGAAGACTTGACGTTCAAAGATCTCATAAAATCTTTATGTCAGGCCACATGTAACGTCTATATCGATACGCAGATGGGAAAACTGCGTCCCGGAACCTGCGTCTCCTTTTTTTTCAGAACGAATGACGTCCACCTGCATTCCAAAGGAAAGTCCGCGTGACTCAGAATCGCGTCCCTTCAGCAAACAGGGCCCATTTTAAGGGAAAGCACTTGACTCAGCAAAGGACTTAGTCCATTCTGAGATTAAGGGGAAAATACTCAGGGCCGCGTCTATCGCGTCTGCTCGAGTCGCGTCTTCATTGGCAGGACAGACTCGCGTTACTCAAAGCCGCGTTTCTCTCTGCGAGTTGACGCCGCCGCGTCTCCCTATGGATTGACGCCGCGTCTCACCAAAAGGACTTTGTTCTATCCGAGTTCTTATGAACTGATGACCGCGTCTCTCCATGAATTGACACCGCGTCTCATCAAAAGGACTTAGTTCTACCTAAGTCCCTATGAACCAATGCCGCGTCTCATCAAAAGGGCTTATTTCTGCCTAAAGGTCAAACGCCGCGTTTCACTTAAAGAACTTGGTCTCACCTAAGTTCAGCATTCACAGTCAGTTAATCAAAGATTGTGATCAAGAGGTCGAATTCATCTACAGCAAGGCAACAAAGGAGGTGGAACCAAAAACTTCAAAGACTTTTATTATATCAAAAATGATAAAAGCCAATACAAAACACTCTTAGTGAACAGAGTGTCCTTTTCTTAAAAGAAAAAAAAAAGAAAAGGCTACAAGTCCTAGTCCGCCAAAGAGCGGATTTGCTCTCTAAGGCGATGTATCTTATGTTGACGCGCCTTCTCAACCTCCATGAGAGCTCGGGCCAGCAGATCCGCTTCAGACAAAAATCCCTGCGCTTGCACTCGGAGGGATTCTAGCTCGGACGAACGAACAGAGAGGTCCGCTTCAGCTTGCGCCTTGGCGACCTCTAACTCCGCTAGCCTCTTTTCAGAGGTAGCAAGCCTCTGTTCGTTGAAGACAATCATGGCCTCAGCCCTGGCTATAACAGCCCGAGAGTCAAGGATAGCCTGCTTGGCGGCCTGTATGATCGTCTCTGACTCCTCGGACTCAATCGCCAGCCTTTGGTAATCAGCCTGGACACGTTCAAGAAGACGAGTGCTATCGGTTATCTTCTCCTCCACCTCCCTTCGCTCCTGCTCTTGAGCAACAAGAAGCCTGTTCAGCGTTTCTTGGGCTTCGTGGGATGAACCGGCATCATCCTCCAGGGATCGAAGCTCTCTCAGGTGCTGTCCCAGCTGATCCACCAGCAGCTGACTCGCCTGGGCTAGCGAAGGGCCTCCGGCCAACTTGATGTTCTCGACCTGGTTTCCGAGAAACATCTGGGCGAAGTCAAGGGAGCTATAGTCAGATGAAATCGATGCATGTTCGCATCGAGGTAAGGAACTGCTGCACTGCCTGGCGTGTCAAAAGCTTCATGATATCATCATCCGAAGTGCTCCCCGATCCCTTTTCTATCATGGGGTGGGGGATGTAGATCGGCTCTGTTGGTGCAAGAATTGAGCTGACCACGGGTACGGTAGGAACAGGAGCAGCCACTGGCGCTTCTTGGGGTACCACTTCTGCAGGAGCCTCCACAGTCGATGACAGGGTAGTGAGCTCGACCTCCTCAGAAACCTCAGCCAAGGCTTGGGCCGTGTGGCCTTCCGGGAGGACACTGACCGTCAGACTCTCTACCTGGGACCCCTCAGTTCTCTCTGCAAGTTATCTCAACATTAGCCAGAATGGTAAAAGAGAAACATCCGAGATATCAAAACTTCCTTACCAAGCTGGAGGTCAAGAGATGTCGAATCCTTGGGCGAACCCTGCAGAGGAGAAGTCTCCCTGACTTCAGTGGTGGCCTCCTCTTCCTGCAGAGGAGAAGTCTCCCTAACTTCAGTGATGGCCTCCTCTTCCTGCAGAGTAGAAGGCTCGGCAACTGGAGCCTCAACTTCTTCCGCTGGGTCAACTCTCGCACCATCTCCTCGATATGCGAGGAGGTTGCAGCCTCGGTATCCTCAGCTAATCCTGCAGCATAAAAGGAGAATGTTAAAGCCTCCTCTTCAAATGAAAAGGGAAATCAGGTTAGAAGGTGAAAAGAATACCTTCGGCGGGAGTAACTGCCGCCAGTGGTGATACCGTCAACGGCTCGCACCCATGTATTTCTCCTCCGAGATGTGTGAGAATTTGCTCGGATCAGGAGGAGCGGGTTCGTCACCATAGTTGACCTCATCCTCAAAATCGCTTTCCTCTGCGGATAAGGAAGACCACAGTTCAACGTGAGAGGCCTCGGTAGCCGGAGCCTTGCCTCTAAACACCCCAGTGGTAGGGCTGGGGTCAACCATCCGAGGACTGGAGATGAAGACAGAAGGAGACCCAGGCTATTGTGCCTCATCCCTCCTCCGAGCTGAGGAAGACTCAGGCTGAGCTGAGATCCCCGGAATCTCAACATCGCATCCGCTCATTATATCGACCTCGAGCTGCTCGGTCTCGTCAGTGGCGGTGGGTCTGTCAGCAGGCTCCCCTTCCTCTGCAATCCTGAGGCTCCTGCGGTGTAACCTGCGGGCATGGACCAAGGGAGTGTCATCCTTGTCTACCTCTTCCTCCCTCGGCTCCCCAACACCAGAAGGGATGTCCGCAGATCGAGAGACTGTAGCCGTCAAGTCTCTTCGAACCTTCTTTGGGGCAGGCTCAGCAATGAAAGTAGAGCCTTGACGACGCTTGCCCACCACCTGTCGAGCTCTGGTTAGTCGCGGCTCCGCCCTTGTTGCTCGCGGCTCCTCCCTTGACCTTCTCCCGACCTCCCTCAGAGCCTTCAGGTACTGCTCGACGCCTCGCGAGCGTTTACCGGACTCCGACCTTGCTTCGAGATTTGCATTGACACTCTCAATGCATGAATACTCCGGAACAAAGTATGGTGTCTGGTTGATTTGGAAGTACCAGGAGCAGAAGCTGAAGCTCATACGGCACTTTGATCCCTCGATAGGCAGATGGAAAGTTGCTCCTGTCCCTCCGGCCACACTGTAGTACCAAGCCCGAGCACCTTCGAACAAGTTCCCTTCGAAGGCGAGTCGAGCATTGGGATTGCCGACATAGAGTTGATCGTAGCCGAACTGTCGGGCGAAACGATTCGGCATGTACGGCTCGATTGTGCATGAAGTCCCTTGCCGAAAAAGCACATATCCAGGCCGAATGTTGATCAACCACCAGAAGACCCCCGTGGACAACCTCGTGAAGTCATCTGGACCCACGAAATCAGTAAATAGATCCCCGAAAGATGCACCAGGGATCTCGGGGAAGCAGCGATTGAGCTGGTAGTTCGAAGCATCTGAAATGCACTTCCGGACGAAATACATATAAGTATTACGCCAGTCCGAACCCTCCAACCGCTGTACAAAAGGGGCGAAACCCTCACTCCAAGGCACCGGCGTCATCAGGGAAGGGCAGTGCATCACGTACCAAGCCATGAGGTACGTATAAGGCAGCTCGATCCGAGGGTTGGGGCGCTTCACTGTCGGCTTCCCCTCTGAGTCAAGGATCGGCTTGCCATGGGAGTCGACAGCCTTCCCGGGTTCGCAGAAAGCCTGGGTTAACGCCCGCAACCCGCTCTGAATGCCAGCCGCCACGGCCGGAAGAAGGGCTATGGGACTGCCATAGGCCAGGAGCACCGCCGGGTACACTACATCGGCAACAATGACTTCATGTGGCAGTGTCGGCACCACACAGCGCTTCAGCCACAGCATTAAGAAGCCCGCCAACAATGCTCGATCGGAGATAGGGGTCCGGGCTTGATGGTGAAAGCTTTCGAAGACCATGTCAGGTTCGAAACCGTCCTCGTTCGAAACCGTAGTGTAGAAGCCTTCAGGAGCCTGGGCGATCCTGTCGTCAATCTCCTCGTCGGAGCTGGGAGCCAGTCGGGTTATTGGATAGTCTTCTTGTTGACATTGTTGAACAAGTAACTGGCCCAAGACAGCTGCTTGATTCCTCCCGACCTCCAAGTGGTCATCTGGCCGCAAATATGGAAATGACATAGCACTTCCCAATAAGTCTCGTACATTTGAGGAGACCCTTTCTTCATAAGGTTGAGCTCCTCAGTGGTTGGGACATATTCCTCATAGGGAGAATCCCCTGTTGCCAGCCCAGAGACCTCATGCAACTCGTGCAGTGCAAGGCCCATCTCTCCGACTGGGGTGAAGAATGTCCCCGTCAAAGAATTATAACGCTCAAGAACCCCGAAGAAGTTCTGAGAACTCGGCGGGATACCATACTGCACGGCCCTGACTGCCGGGTACAGTCCCACATGCTCTAGCAGATCTCCAAGATCGGTAAGGACGAAGCTCACCATCCTGCACCACCAATACTTCTCGGTGGAATGAACCCACCCGGGCGCACGGAACTCAACTGGAAAATCACCCTCCGCTTTCATAAACGCGTTGAGGAAGGTAGTGCCGAGTTTTGGTATCTCTCCAACTGGGAGCTCAGACTTGCGTGACCCGGGGAACAGGCCGAGAACCGCCCTATCATGTCCATCATGGCGGTATACCTTCTGGGAGCCCAAGTCACCAAGGGTAATCTCAGGGACGTAGCGGGAAACGTCCCATGTCATCTTCCGAGGGACGGACATGTGCTGGAGATAAGACAGCGGGAACATCCTCTCCATGTCTGGAAGAAAGAATCTTCTATCCCCTATCTGACGGAGCCATCTATAATTTTCGTCATACATGGAATAGCCGCCATCGCCGATACGATCTCCGAAGAAGAAGGCAGGCTTCTCCAGCTTGACGCGATCATCCGTTGTGAATGCTGCATCGGTCATAAGCACCTAAGGGTTGTCATATCAACATTGGAG
Organism: Agave tequilana; assembly: GCA_038442645.1. NCBI lineage: Eukaryota > Viridiplantae > Streptophyta > Magnoliopsida > Asparagales > Asparagaceae > Agave > Agave tequilana. The sequence continues at coordinate 35,164 of JAVJIF010030727.1, read as the reverse complement.
AGCCTTTCTGGCGCTCCTGTGACTTGTCAGCAGTCACAGGTACTGTCTTTCGTAGTACAAAGGCCAGATCACGGTCAGCACCACCTACATGTCCAAAGTGGCGCTTCTTGGCGAGTGGGGTAGAAGGGTGTGGTACTGCAAAAGAAAAGGACACTTAATCAGACACCTTATCAAAAATGCTAAGTGTCTATAGTCCAAACGCAGAAGAGATACTGGACGCAGGAATTATCAAGTTCGCGTCCAGACCTGCGAATCTGCGTCCAAAACGCAGAAGAGATACTGGACGCAGGAATTATCAAATCCGCGTCCAGACCTGCGAATCTGCGTCCAGACGCAGAAGAAATACTGGACGCAGGAATTATCAAATCCGCGTCCAGACCTGCAAATATGCATCCAGGCGTGAGACCCGGGGATCAAATCCGCGTTTTGCAAACCAAGACTTATGAAAAATCTCTAAGTACTTGGGCTCAGGTGCAAGATTCATCAAAAACCTGCACCTGATGAAAAATCTTCAAGTCCGCGTCCGGACCCTTCACAATTAGAAATATTCTAAGTGAAGAATCCGAAATGCAGGACTCGCTGGCACCGGGTCATCAAACCCGCGCCTTGGTTATCAACAAAAAGACCGCGTCTGAGACCGCGTCTGAGAATCAAACACGGTTTGTTTTCTGTTTTAATGGTTCTCCTCCAAAAAATATCTTTTTAGGGTTCCATGAACTCCCATTAATGGTGAAAGCCTAAACGGCATTATACCTGGGAAAGAGACTGCCTGCGCGGAGGAACCGCCCCTCTGGGCCTCGGCGACGGCCGCTCTTGAGGAGGATGCGGTTGGCTTGGTCTTGGGTGCCATTGGTGATTAAGAATCCAGTAATGGAGATGAACAGAGAAAGAAGAACTCTTTTTCTTGAAAACCCTAAACAAGTACGCTCGGAGAAGAAGAGGTATCTCTCTGACTGTTTGCCATTTATAGGCACAAGGATTCGCGAAGATACGCGGCGCGTGGCTCGATTAGTTCTGCAGCGAGTCATCACTTGACGCGTGGAAGAAATCATTTTGATGATTCGCGAAGATCATGCGCCATGACTCTGCAGCGAGTCATCGCTTGACACGTGGAACAGATCATTTAATGAACCGGGAAATTCGCGCGCCAAAAGGTGAAATCCCGTCGGTTCCCCAGGCCAACTGGCAGTGCAATCATGACATGGCACGGATTCGCACCCGACGGTCGCGTCTCTTCGATGGACATGCCCCGTCATCACCGCCATAAATGCATTCAAAAATTCGCGTCTCTCTAAGAAGTTCGCGTCTTTCCATCCCGGCTGAACATCGCGTCTGCTTTATGGAAGATCAGTCGCGTTTTTCATTTCCAAGAGACGCACCCCATGAAAGTCGCGTCTGTAAAGCAGTACTATCTCTGCTCTTCAAAAAGAACTGGCGTTCAGTCCTTGCTTCTGCAGATTAGATCAACAGTACACTGGCACAAGCAGACGATCGTCCACTCCTGGCTTAAAGCGCGTCCATGACAGACTAAAAGCAATCGGGGAGGTTTAGACTGTGTATTTAGACACTCAACATGATCAACTCTGGTGGCTTCAAAGAGTTCAACAGTACACTCACGAAGACCAACTCCAGATAAGATCAAACCCGGAGCATTAACAGTCCAGTCATAGAGGAGAATTCAGCTAAAATCTAAAGTATTTCGAAATCCGTCCCATTTAACTGCGGAATATCGAAAACTTTGGAGGGGGTTCTGTAGGCTGTCTAAAAATCACTAAAAGACAAGCCATTAAAAAGCAGAGTTTTAAGTTCTAGACGCGAAGGCTCACCATCAAGGCGTGAGGGCTCAACACCCGCGGCTCACCATCAAGGCGCGAGGGCTCGACACCCGCGTCTCACCATCAAGGCGCGTGGGCTCGACACCCGCGTCTCAACCTCAAGACGCGTGGGCTCGACACCCGCGTCTCGCGCCTCGGTTATAACCGCCCTGGTTATTGGGCCAGTCACCGCCCACATAGCGGGGAAGTGGGGAAGTTGGCCCCTCATCGTGGAGCATTTTTAGGGGGCACGTTCACCCCCTAGGACCTCTATAAATAGCCTCGGTTACTATGAGGTCGGCAATCAGGAGGAATCAGAGAAGAGAGGAGATAGACACAAGGGCGATCAGAAAGGCATCTGGCATCAGAAGATCACAGAGAGAGACAGACCGAGACAGGAGAGAGCTCAACTCTTCGTCAAGCTTGCTGCGTACAAGCTGCTCTTTGCCTACCTTCTCTTTGAGAGTTTTGATAGACAGAGCTGTGCTACTCCCTCTACCAGCCAAAGAGAAGATTCCCTGACGAGCCCGACGGTCATCCGGTCAACGGAGAACAAGATTCACTCTCCACCGCCACACGAAGAACCCAGCACTAAACAAAGGGAGGATTCAAGACTCAACATCCTCCCTCCCTTGTAACTGGAAGGAAAAAGCAGTTTTGTTGTAATTTTTTCATCTGATTCAAGGAAAATTTTATAGTAAAGACTTCTTTCCCTTTTTTTCCGGCGCGTACAGGTGACCTGCCCCCTTATCGGCCTGTGTTTTCCAAAGGAACAGAGGTTGAAGGGGTGGTAGTCCCGAGGGTGTCCTCCCTCCCAACTATATCAATGAGTGAGGCGCCGTCAGTTGTGCCAGGTGCAGAGCTGAGAGTGATTACAAGCCCTACTTCCCCAACGCTGGTGGTTGAGCCTGCTGTTCAGGAGGTGGTCACTAGTCCTACCTCAGCGGTGGCTAGTGTACTGATTTCAATGAAGACTCCGCCGAGATCATTGACAACCTGTCATGCTGCTGCAGCCGGCGTTCCCGCTGTTCCTTCCACAGTGGTGTCAACCAGGCTGGTGGATTTTTCTGAGGCTGTCTGTCTATCAAAAGTGGCCGGGTTGAAAATGATTTTATAGGCGACATAGTCGATAGCTTTTATAAAGGCTTAGGGCGATCCATCGATCTGGTCTTGAAAGGTTCGACTATGTCGTTCTCAACTTTAAAGGTGGTCCTCTCCCGCAGTATTGCAAGTATTCGGGATTTTGAAGGGTATTACCAGGCCACTGCCTTGGAACTCCTGGTAGATCAATTGAGAGGGACGTAGAGGAATGACGCCGTCTTAGCCGCTCAGACCTGGAGTCTTCAGTTAGTGAGCAGCTTGCGCATCTTGTCGCTCAAATGCATGAACCTCGTCTTACTGCTCAGGAGGTTGCTAAGGCTATTTCTTCTGACTTGAAATCCTTAGAAACAAGGAAGGTAGAGGTGGGAATGCCATTGACGCCTCCACCAGTGCTCTTCTTGACGCTGAAGACAAAATTGGGAAGGCCAAGGAGATGATCAGGAAGGCAAATCTTCTCTTATCCAGGGCTGAACCAGTGCGTCTTGAAGAGACTACGCGGCTTGAGCAGCTTAAGGCTCAGAGTGACAAACTCTCGCGGCAGGAGTTAGCTCAGAGGGCAACATTGGTTGAGGTCGAAGCTCGTTTGGCCCAGGCGACGAACTTTGATGAGGCTGAGCTGAGATCGCAGGCGCTTGTCCGGGCTGCTAATGATAGGAGGACGAGGCTGGCTTCCCTTGAAGAGCGGATCAGATCTTATAATGCACGCCCGTAGGTCGTAATATATGTGCCTCCATGTATCCCATCCTTTTGGAATCAATGAAAATAATAATTTTTGTCTTGACTCCCTGTCGAATCTCCAAACGGTTCTACTTTCTGAATTGGTTGTTCCGAATTGTATTGCATCCGTTTGAGAACATAGTCTTTGTTGGATTGAATACTGAGACTTGGCAGTCTGTCAGTTCAGAGGTCGCGATGACATAACCGGTTGAGGAGCCACCAAGCTTCAAGGTTGGTGATACTTATCTTTTGTAAATGTCGATAAGTATCGAGAGACTTAGCTGTCTGCTGGTTCAGAGGTCGCAATGACATAACCGATTGAGACGCCACCAAGCTCAAGATCGGTGATACTTGTCTTTTGTAAATGTCAACAAGTATCGAGACCTGTCTTTTGTAAAAGTCAACAGGGCTCGGGGTTGAGACTTGTCTTTTGTAAATGTCAACAAGCTTGGAGTTAAGACTCGGCTGTCTGCTGGTTCAGAGGTCGCAATGACATAACTGATTGAGACGCCACCAAGCTCAAGATTGGTGATACTTGTCTTTTGTAAATGTCAACAAGTATCGAGACCTGTCTTTTGTAAATGTCAACAGGGCTCGGGGTTGAGACTTAGCTGTCTGCTGGTTCAGAGGTCGCAATGACATAACGATTGAGACGCCACCAAGCTCAAGATTGGTGATACTTGTCTTTTGTAAATGTCAACAAGTATCGAGACCTGTCTTTTGTAAATGTTAACAGGGCTCGAGGTTGAGACTTAGCTGTCTGCTGGTTCAGAGGTCGCAATGACATAACCGATTGAGACGCCACCAAGCTCAAGATTGGTGATACTTGTCTTTTGTAAATGTCAACAAGTATCGAGACCTGTCTTTTGTAAATGTCAACAGGGCTCGGGGTTGAGACTTAGCTGTCTGCTGGTTCAGAGGTCGCAATGACATAACCGATTGAGACGCCACCAAGCTCAAGATTGGTGATACTTGTCTTTTGTAAATGTCAACAAGTATCGAGACCTGTTTTTTGTAAATGTCAACAGGGCTTGGGGTTGAGACTTAGCTGTCTGCTGGTTCGGAGGTCGCAATGACATAACCGATAGAGACGCCACCAAACTCAAGATTGGTGATACTTGTCTTTTGTAAATGTCAACAAGCATCGAGACCTGTCTTTTGTAAATGTCAACAGGGCTCGGGGTTGAGACTTAGCTGTCTGCTGGTTCAGAGGTCGCAATGACATAACCGATTGAGACGCCACCAAGCTCAAGATTGGTGATACTTGTCTTTTATAAATGTCAACAAGTATCGAGACCTGTCTTTTGTAAATGTCAACAGGGCTCGGGGTTGAGACTTAGCTGTCTGCTGGTTCAGAGGTCATAATGACATAACCGATTGAGACGCCACCAAGCTCAAGATTGGTGATACTTGTCTTTTGTAAATGTCAACAAGTATCGAGACCTGTCTTTTGTAAATGTCAACAGGGCTCGGGGTTGAGACTTAGCTGTCTGCTGGTTCAGAGGTCGCAATGACATAACCGATTGAGACGCCACCAAGCTCAAGATTGGTGATACTTGTCTTTTATAAATGTCAACAAATATCGAGACCTGTCTTTTGTAAATGTCAACAGGGCTCGGGGTTGAGACTTAGCTGTCTGCTGGTTCAGAGGTCGCAATGACATAACCGATTGAGACGCCACCAAGCTCAAGATTGGTGATACTTGTCTTTTGTAAATGTCAACAAGTATCGAGACCTGTCTTTTGTAAATGTCAACAGGGCTCGGGGTTGAGACTTAGCTATCTGCTGGTTCAGAGGTCGCAATGACATAACCGATTGAGACGCCACCAAGCTCAAGATTGGTGATACTTGTCTTTTGTAAATGTCAACAAGTATCGAGACCTGTCTTTTGTAAATGTCAACAGGGCTCGGGGTTGAGACTTAGCTGTCTGCTGGTTCAGAGGTCGCAATGATGTAACCGATTGAGACGCCACCAAGCTCAAAATTGGTGATACTTGTCTTTTGTAAATGTCAACAAGTATCGAGACCTGTCTTTTGTAAATGTCAACAGGGCTCGGGGTTGAGACTTAGCTGTCTGCTGGTTCAGAGGTCGCAATGACATAACCAATTGAGTCGCCACCAAGCTCAAGATTAGTGATACTTGTCTTTTGTAAATGTCAACAAGTATCGAGACCGTCTTTTGTAAATGTCAACAGGGCTCGGGATTGAGACTTAGTTGTCTGCTGGTTCAGAGGTCGCAATGACATAACCGATTGAGACGCCACCAAGCTCAAGATTGGTGATACTTGTCTTTTGTAAATGTCAACAAGTATTGAGACCTGTCTTTTGTAAATGTCAATAGGGCTCGGGGTTGAGACTTGGCTGTCTGCTGGTTCAGAGGTCGCAATGACATAACCGATTGAGACGCCACCAAGCTCAAGATTGGTGATACTTGTCTTTTGTAAATGTCAACAAGTATCGAGACCTATCTTTTGTAAATGTCAACAGGGCTCGGGGTTGAGACTTAGCTGTCTGTTGGTTCAGAGGTCGCAATGACATAACCGATTGAGACGCCACCAAGCTCAAGATTGGTGATACTTGTCTTTTGTAAATGTCAACAAGTATCGAGACCTGTCTTTTGTAAATGTCAACAGGGCTCGGGGTTGAGACTTAGCTGTCTGCTGGTTCAGAGGTCGCAATGACATAACCGATTGAGACGCCACCAAGCTAAAGATTGGTGATACTTGTCTTTTGTAAATGTCAACAAGTATCAAGACCTGTCTTTTGTAAATGTCAACAGGGCTCGGGGTTGAGACTTAGCTGTTTGCTGGTTCAGAGGTCGCAATGACATAACCGATTGAGACGCCACCAAGCTCAAGATTGGTGATACTTGTCTTTTGTAAATGTCAACAAGTATTGAGACCTGTCTTTTGTAAATGTCAACAGGGCTCGGGGTTGAGACTTAGCTGTCTGCTGGTTCAGAGGTCGTAATGACATAACCAATTGAGACGCCACCAAGCTCAAGATTGGTGATACTTACCTTTTGTAAATGTCAACAAGTATCGAGACCTATCTTTTGTAAATGTCAACAGGGCTCGGGGTTGAGACTTAGCTGTCTGCTGGTTCAGAGGTCGCAATGACATAACCGATTGAGACGCCACCAAGCTCAAGGTTGTAATGGAGTTTGGGGAAAGGCCTCGTTTTCACGGAAAGAAACGAGGGAATCACTGTCATAGGTTTAATATTAACGTAACAGTGAAATGTATATGTGGTCTTACCATTCTATGGACGAGAATTGGTAAGTGATTTTGGAGGTCTCATTTTCACAGGGAGAAACGAAGGAATCACTGTCATAGATTTAATGTTAACGTTACAGTGAGATGTATATGTGGTCTTACCATTCTATGATGAGAATTGGTAAGTGATTTTGGAGGTCTCGTTTTCACAGGAAGAAACGAGGGAATCACTGTCATAGGTTTAATGTTAACGTAACAGTGAAATGTATATGTGGATGAGAATTGGTAAGTGATTTTGGAGAGGGAATCGAATGGGAACAGGTCCCTTAGGATTTTTAGCAAATCCTCAGCTGTCAACGGATTTGATATGCCTTTACCAACTACCGTTTGAGTCGGGCTAGCCATGCTATTCCCCTCAGCATGATGAGTTGTCGAGGGCTTATGTTGGACTTAAAAGCCAACATTTTCCTCTATCCTTAATCGTTAAGGATGTTGGATCATCTGGTTAATGTATGCATAACCTTGATTCTCCTTTAAAACAACCAGTGTATGGCCAGGTTCCTACCGGTTTATGGTTGTATGATCTCGCTTGAAGGAAGAGAGAGGCTCTCTTTTTCATATACTTTGGATATGAAGGTCTTGATCAGAGGTGTAATGTTAACTTGATCATAAGAAGGATTCTTAATCAGGGATAATACTTCTTCAAGAACTTGCCATTGACCAGCATCATGAGTAGGTCGCCATCTGAAGTCATAAGGCGGTATGCTCCGTTCGAATAGACTGTTTCTATCACAAATGGTCCTTCCCATTTAGGCTGAAATTTGCCTTTGGTCTTATGCGTCATAATCATCAGTCGTCTGACGGCTAAAACCAGGTCTCCTTTCTGGAAGACCCTCTGTTTGACCTTCTTATTGAAGGCTTTTGAAATTCGAGCTTGATACAACTCGATGTGTTGCTGAGCTTGTAGTCGCTTCTCATCTAGGGCTTCAAGCTCTTCGAGGCGCAGCCGATCATTGTCCTTTGATGTGATCTTAGTGGTCAGAGCGACTCGCAATGACGGCATCTGGATTTCCAATGGGATGACTGCTTCACACCCATAATCAGGGAAAAAGGCGTATTACCTGTCGGTGTCCGAACCGTGGTTCGGTATGCCCAAAGACATTTACCAAGCTTTTCGTCCCAATCTCGCTTATTTGAGGAGACGAACTTCTTGAGTAGCTTGATGATCGTTTTGTTGAATGCTTCCGCCAAGCCATTAGCAGCAGGATTATAGGCAGTCGAAGCCACATTCTGAATTCGGTATTTATCGCAGAACCGATAGAATACTTGGCTTATGAATTGGGGACCATTATCATGGATGATCCGCCTAGGGACACCAAACCGATGGATGACATGGTGTTTGATGAAATTAACCACGTTAGAAGTTTTGACCTCTACCAGTGGTATAGCTTCTGCCCACTTTGAAAAGTAATCGTTATTGCCAGGATAAACCGGTGACCTCTTATCGAAGAGGGGCTGATTGGTCCCACGACATCTATTCCCCATGCTTCAAATGGCCATGAAGCAACAGTTGGGTGGAGCAACTCCGAAGGTTGGTGTATGAAGTCCGCATGAACCTGGCATGCTTTACACCTTCGTGTGTATTGGATGGCATCGGCTATCATGGTTGGCCAATAGTATCCAAGCCTATGCAACCTGTCTTTGAGCTTTGGACCTGGCTGATGAGCTCCGCAAATGCCGCCGTGTGCTTCTTTAAGCACTTCCTGTGCCTCTGAATTAGAAAGGCAACGGAGGAGGACACCGTCATGTGAACGACGGTAAAGTGTCTTTAGAGTTGGATCGTAGTAGAAACGGAGAGACCTTCGTCAATAGATGCCGCTTCTTTAGGATCGTCTGGAAGCAGACCGTGCAAAGCGTAGTCCATGAGAGAAAAGCGCCAATCTCTCGGCTCAAAATTGGTGGAGACATTATAGACTCCTCGGGTTCTTAGTATATGCTTAGAGCAAATAAGATGTCGAGTTGCGACTGTGAGGTGATACTGGGTGTCGGCTGGCAAGGCTAGTGTTGTTGCTAATGCAGCAAGAGCGTCCGCCTTGATATTTTGAGATCGAGACACGTGCCCGATGTAGAAACCTTCAAATAGATTAGCCAATTCGATGGTTGTGTGGTAATAAGGCACCGAATCCTCGTGGCGAACTTCATATTCGCCTTTAACCTGATTGATGATTAGTTTTGAATCGCCGTAGGCTTCAAGGTAGCGTACCCCCATTCCATGGGCAGCTGAAGGCAATGAGCAGGGCATTATATTCTGCTACATTGTTGGAGCATGACTCGGTCAGGGAGAATGCTCTGGGAAGGACATGATTCTGTGGGGAGATGAACACAACCCCCACTCCGGCAATGATCTTGCCTTTAGGGCTATTCGTGATGCTCCATCGAAGAACATCTGCCACACTTCATCCTCTGAAGTTACATTAGACTCGAAGACTTCGTCTGGAATATCCTCGTGAAGTTTTGAATGTTTCGGGACTGGATGAGCAGCCAAGAACTCTGCAAGGGCCTGGCCTTTAACCGCCTTCTGTGGGGTAAAGATCATGTCATATTAAGACAAAAGAAGTGCCCATTAAGCTAACCTTGAGTTCAATGATCCTGGCTTTGTCATGAGAAGATGCAAAGGATTTACTCTGGAGATGACATGTATAGTTTGGCCGACCAAATAATGTCGTGTCTACTGAACGGCAAAGACAAGAGCTAAACACTCTTTCTCGATAGGATTATAGCGAGATTCCGCCCCTATCAGAGTCCTGCTTAGATAATAAATGGCTTGCTCGTGACCATTGTCGTCCTTTTGAGCGAGGAGGGCACCGAGAGAATAGTCCATAGCTTTTACATAAAGCAAGAATGGTTTCCCTGATGTAGGGGCCACTAAGATTGGAGGCTTTGTGAGGTATCTCTTGATGTCTTCATAAGCTTCTTGGCAAGCTTGATTCCATACGAAGGAAGCACCCTTTTTAATGAGTCGGGTAAACGGTTGACAGCGGCCCGAGAGATTTGCGATGAATCTTCTGATATAAGCCAGTCTGCCTTGCAATCCTCTAAGCTCTTTGAGATTCGTCGGTGGATGCATGCTCTGAATGGCTTTGACTTTGTCTGGGTCAAGATGAATCCTTTTGATGTAACAATGAACCTAAGGAACTTGCCACTTGACACTCCCAGGAAAGATTTTGTCGGATTCATTTTCAGTTGATGAGTCCGCATTATGTCGAACATCATCTTCAGGTCACGAAGATGGTCATCTTTGCTGCGGCTTTTGACAGCAATGTCGTCGACATAGCATTCCACCGTTTTTCAAAGATGATCGCGGAAGATTGTACTCATTGCCCGCTGATAGGTTGCTCTGGCGTTCTTCAGTCCGAAGGGCATTACAGTGTAGCAGTATACCCCCAATGGTGTTCGGAACGAAGTATGCTTCTCATCGTCGGGTACATTTTAATCTGATTGTACCCTGAAAAGCCGTCCATGAAAGACATTCTTTCGAATCCACATGTGTTGTCAATCATGACATTGGTGATGGGCAGTGGGAATTCGTCCTTAGGACAAGCCGTATTGAGATCACGGTAGTCTATGCAGATCCGTTTTTCCCATTCTTCTTGAGGACGGGGACGATGTTAGCTACCCAATCTGATGTTGTTCCTCCCGGATGAAGCCACATGCAATGAGCTTGTGAACTTCAGCTTCAATAGCTTCCATAATGTTTGGACGAAACCGACGTTGTTGCTGCTTGACTGGTTTGGCGTCGGGCTTGATGTTCAGACGGTGCACAGCTACTTGTGGATCAAGTCCGGGCATGTCTTCGTAGCTCCATGCGAAGACGTCTATATACTCCTTTACGAGTATAATCAATTCTTCCTTTTCTATAAGTGATAGGCTTTCACTTATAAAGATGGCTTAGGGTAGTCTTGACTACCCAAGTTGATCTGCATCACCTTGTTTCAGTAGGTGGTTCGCGCAATTCGAATTGCTTTTCCCATTGGAGGTCTAATTGCTGGGCCCATGGTTCCTCATCAACAGCTTCTGCGGGCTCTAATTTACTGCTTGAAGTCATATTAACGGTGAGGTTTTCGAACATTCCTCCTATACTAACATCTGAGTCCCACTCGGAGGATGAGGCCGAATGTGATGGAATTGGTTCATCGTCTTTGGCTTGAACAGTTGCTGACGATGTGGGTGTAACATATCCCAACCCCCTGCGTGTACTATCATAGTAATTTGCAGGCTTCCCTTTAGGCACAAAGTTTCGCATCAAACCGCGCCTTCCTTTTCTAAAATTCAGGCCTTCTCCATGCTTCAGGTCGTATCCCATTTTCTTCATAATATGGCGCGCCGGCCGCGCGTAATGGAAGAACTGTGGAGTGTCTGAATCTGACTTGAATCTGCAGCTGTGGGTCCCCGTGGTTGGGTTCTACCGAAGATTATCGGTAACTGACCTTATTTGGACGGAGGGATCACTAGCGTGGCCCCTTCTATAGCTGCCATAGGTGTGCTGGCCACACTCGGCTTATGTAAGGGCATATGCAGAGAGCCATCTGTAATGGATTTAACCGACCCAACACTCGCAGGATAATCAAAAGAAATATTATCATTAATTACCCATTCACCTTCGTCCTCTGAATGAGTATTACATTGTGGATTATTGAGACATGCTATAATTGGTTCACCAATCAGAATGGCTGGCATGCCTGCTTCAGATTCTGAATCCGCCTCATTGCCACTTTCATCATCGTCCGGCAATGGTTCTTTGGATGCTTCACCGGTCTCTTGATACAGGAGAGCGTCGGTGAAGTAATTCTCCACCCCTTTGAATGGTTGCTTCTCAGCAAAGACAGTTCGTACTGTCGCGTCATCTTCAACATATTTGAAGCATTGGTGCAGAGTAGAGGGAACGATCCAGTTGGCATGGATCCATGGTCGTCCTAGCAGCAGGTTATATGACGTGTCAGCGTCATTGACGTAGCATGTCACTTCTGACTTCAGGCTCCCAATTCTGCAACGGAGCCGGATTTTCTCAAGTGGGTGACTGCTCCCGGCATTGAAACCGTATATTATAGTGGTGGTTGCGGATAACCTGTACAGCGGTATGCCGAGGAAGTAAAGAAGCCTTTTGGGGATGATGCTGAGTGCGGACCCCGGATCGACTTGTATTCTTTCAATGCACGTTGAACCGATATATCCGGTGTAGTACAGAGGTCGATCGTGCTTGTTGTCTTTGAGAAGCATATCTTCCGCCGTGAATGTAATGACGGGCACCTTTGATTGTGTGTGATGACATTCTAGGCAAGGAGACTGAACGTCATTGTCAGGGACCTCTGGCATGCATGTCAGGAATGATTCTGAATTAGCCAGCGCATCCCTGAGTGCTTCTCTTGTCTCTTTTGAGAGACGAAGGAGCTCGTGTATTGTGATACGAGCCGGGATATTAGCCAGATGGGCTAATATGTCAAAACGAAAGGGCGTATCCAACCCTGGCCTGATGGTTTCTTCAACACCTGATCGAACCGTACCTCCTTAGGCTTTTCTTTCCCTTGGCTGGAACTGGAGCGGATGCTGGTATTTGTACTGACGTTGTTTGCTACTGTATCTCGTCAGTAGACTTTTCATACTGCCTTAAGTATGATTTTTCAGATCGAGTGCCCGTCGGCTGAGGTATGTCGTCCTGCGCTGTGCAAGCATGCTTTTCTTCTTCTGAATCACTGAGGGAAGCTGACGTAAGATTACCGTCGTCTGGCGGGGATGGAGATGACATTGCAAGATTTGCCCTTTGACTTGGGCCTCTTTGAATCCCACTGCTTGTCTTGGACGAGGTCTGGGTGTACCCACATGACTTCCCCTGTCTCCAATGTTAAGGGAACAGGACCCTTTTTGTCTTGAGTTGTAGCTGAAGGATGCTTGACTTCCAACCGTGGCGTGGGGGCTGGATAGGTCCCGTCAGGAACTGTGACTTTTGGGGTTTTGCTGAACTCGAGGGTCACCATATTGGCAGTGACTTTCTTCTGCTCTGACTTCAATGTCAGAACCTCGGCGTCGACCAAGGCTTGAATTCTATCTTTAAGGACATAGCACTTGTCGGTGGGATGGTGAATCATCCTGTGATAGAGACAGTATTTGGGATCGTTTGTGCGTCCTATCTCATTGGGACGCCGAGCATCTGGTAGCTTCATCTTATTCCCTTTGTGGAGCAGATGGAATATCGTGACCTCCTGATCGTCCTTGAAGGAGTACTGTTTTGGAGGGAACTTAGATTCTTAATTATTGAAGTCGCTCTTCTTGGGCTTCGACTGCACGTCCCCGGACAATTCCACAGACATAGTCTCTTTCCCTTTGGCTTGAGAAGACTGCGGTAGGTCGCTACGTCCTTTACTGTTCATACCTCATTTGCCTTTAGGGGTAGATGGTTCGAACTTCTTAGCCGACTTTTCGGCTATCTCAGCTTGTTCGACCAATTCTTTTCAAGTGTGGGCCTTGACAGCCCCCATGCGAACTTCTACTTAGTCCAGGAAGTTGTGCCTACATGTCTGTAAGAGCATGGGTAGTAGCATCCCTGCTGGGCACATCAAGGATAAGTTTCTGAACCGTTCAATGTAGTCACGACAGATTCGCCTTCTTCTGTATGGTGGAGAGGAGCTTGTCCATGGTCACTTCGGTATCGTCCTCATAGAAACGAGAGATGAACCGGGTTTCCAGGTCGATCCAGGAATTGATAGAGCCCGGAGGGAGACTTCGGAACCAGTCAAATGCCACCCCCTTTAAGGTGCCAATGAACAGCCTAGCCATGATGGCGTCGTTGCTTATAACATTACCAGTCTGAGACAGGAAGTAGTAGATGTGCTGATTTGGTGAACTCTTACCATCGTACGTATGCAACGTTGGTGGTTTGAACTTCGGTGGATATGACACCGAATCCCACTCCAATGGGTAAGGACGGACTGCCCCTACTTTCTTTAATCCATCCCTCTGAGCTAGGGATGCGATTTGTGCTTGAAGGCCCTTAAGGACTTCAGCGTCTAAGGAAGAACCCTCTTTGGATTTCTCCGTCTTTGGCTGCTCATTGCTGAAATGTTCCTCCTCATCGTGATTGCTCCCGGCATCATTGTCATTCCGATTACTGAGGAGTCGAGCAAGCATCTGTTGAATATTGTCCAGGGCCTCTTACTGGGTTTTAGAGGTTTGCTCCCGAGCTTCCAGGCGCCGACGAAGGTCGTCGTTAGCGTTATCAGCCATGTTGACTGATGCTCTGTCTGTTCGCACTGAGCTAACTATCGCCGAAGAGGCGTACCCACTATCTTCGTCTTCTTCATGCGATGGCTGAGGAGATTTCCTGGGTTCTTGCGAGGCTAGGGCCGTTGAGGAGTAAGGCTATTCATAACTGTAGGGTATCGCCACCCTAGATCTGGTGTTTCGGAAAATATCTTCTTCATGTACCAAGACTTCGCCTAAGCCTGGGCTGTAATCTGAATCTGGGGAGCTGTAGGGAGTGTCGTCGGATGCTTGTCTGCCCCTGCGCAGCTCTCGTCCTCTTCCGGTCATATTGACGGATCAGAGGGTGGATCCTGCGAGACGCTCCTTTTGCAATGCTTCATCGGGGCTCGTACCGACAGCCGATCAAAAACTGATCGTCGGCCTGGAGAAGTGGCGAGGCTTGGTCCTAGCCGGCAATGGACCGAGTGGACTATCACGAACTGACATCCCACTTGTTGACAACAGGAGGAAGAGGTTTGTTTATTTGTCAACAATTCCCGCAAATCAGACCCGCTTGGGCCTAAACAATCCAGCGCAGAGGCTCTTTTGGATCGTACATAGGATAATATCCTGCTCCTTTTATCCCCGCAGAAGGGATTAGCACCGAATGGTGCTTCAGTTTTAGCTTCGCCACCAAGCGCGAGCTTAGTGCTTGACGATTTGGAGAGCGGAGCACGCTGTGGTGCTTTACCCGTTATGCTACTGCGAAGGCGATTAGCTTTAGATAGTACTTTGGTTCTAGCTTCACGGCCATGAACCCTGCGCGTACGCTGTTGTACAGTAGCTTCGCTTATGAGAACGAGGCCGGCGCAAGGCGTTGCTGCTCTTGAATTGGGCGACGGTATGATTGCCGTCGTGACTTCGCGGCTGGCAGCATTGTTGGAGCAGACAGGCTTCTTGCCTTTTTCTTCGCGAGAGAGGCGCGGTTTTGGCGTAGCTACGCCTGAGGCTTTGCCCAGAGACTTCTGCTTTAGTCTCCACATCTGCTTTGACAAGGGAGACATAGGTTCGCAGGGAACCTGACTAGCCACACGTGAGGCTGAGGGGTGTTGGTAGAATTCTGCTTCTGGTTTCTGTTCTGAAACCTTAACCGTGGAGACCGTCCTATGCTTCCGTGCTCGAAGCATTAGGCCACCCCCAGAGAGGACTTCTTCAAATCTTCCTTGGTCGACCTGAACGATCAGGTTCTCGAAAGTGTTGGGCTTGGACTGCGGGCGTGCTTCCTTGTTGCGCCAGAGAACCGCAGTTGGTCCGCAGAGAACCTTTTCTGTCTCCGCAGAGACTTTTCTTGAAGATTTAGCCAGAGAGGCTCTGGCTGCACTGGCTCTTCTGAATCCAGAATTAGACTCGAAGGTCTGTTCGTCGCATTACGACACTTGATTCTCGGCAGTGGAGAATTTCTTCCCCAGCGAGCCGCCCCATCTTGTTTTCCATTGATTTGCAAAGGGGAAAACTTACAATAAAAAGAGTTTGAGGAGCTAAATTACAAGTATTCTTAAAAAGATTACAAGTAGATCTCCTCAGAGATTCTGGAAAAGTGTGCCAATAGGAGTCTGGTCAGCGCGCGACCACTTTGTCCCTTTGACGATGCGAGCGATGAGATTCCCTTCTCGCCTGGTTTCGGGAATCAGAGAATAGAAGGTTGGTAGAACCCTCTTGCTACTTCTCAAAACCTGCCTTCAATTAGGAATTTCTTCTCGCTTGGTTCGGAGATTCCTTGAGAAGAAGGTATTAGGGTATCAGCACCCTGAATAGAGAAGTAATTCTCTAAAAGTCTCTGAATTCAAGAACGCACGGTGCGTCGTGAAGAAGCCTCTGCTTGTGAAGTCCTCTTGTGCGTGTCCTCTCAGAAAGGCTCTATTTCTGGAGCTTCTGGAGATCCTTTCCTCCATCCTCTCTCCTTGTACCCCTGGTGGGCTATTTATAGGAAGAGCAAAGGGTATAATCGTTCCTTGAAGATATAGAAACAGATTGAATCGAATCTGTTTAAATCTGGAAAGTAGGCTTGCTGCGAGGCTAGGATCAGCTTCTGCGAAGCTAGAAATGGCAGGTCGGTTAATCCTCCTTATTTGTTTTGATTCTTTCCATATTATTGAAAGATCTCTCCTGATCTTCTTACTCATTTTTAAGAGAGTCAAGAGTTTGTGGCAATCAACTGCCGAATTAGATCTCAGATTTGATCTTGATTAGATTTTATCTTGATCCCGATTAGATTTGATCTCATCTGGAGATTTGATTGGTCAAAGGTTGACCATGGCAGACCAATAGCGGCGCTGCCCGCTTTGAGCTCGCAGCGGAGCTGGAGACGGTTTCTGACGAAGTCCGAAAGAAACCCTTCGGCGGAGCTAGAAGTCCTCTGTGGCGAAGTTATAAGTTAGCTTCTTGGCGAGGCTTTGGATGGCTTTAAGACGAAGTCGGGTGATACTAGCCTCTCAGGCGAGGCTATCCCTTTGGGCTCATGTGATGCTAAGTGCTAGCATCTTAGACCTGCTGAGGTCTGTTTAGATACAATCCGGGCTCACTGTCTGCTTGCTGGATCAGTAGAGTCCAAGTTGCTTCCTTGTCCCTCGGAGATGGATGAAAATTGGTCTTCAGCTCGTCTGTCACTTGCCTTTTGTAAATGTCAACAAGTTCAGACATTGTTCGGACCAATAAGAATCTTGTCTTTTTTAAGTGTCAACAAAAAGATGATATTAGAATCTATTAGTTTGCATTACCAAAAACTCAACAAAGATTCATCCTAACTTCTAAGTACAGCATAAGAAAAGTGTTATCTTAAAGTTATGCTGTCTAAGTATTTAAGTATGAAGTAATGAAGAGTTGTTTAAGTGTGCAATCTAGATTAAGAAATCTAGCTATCAATTTAATCTTCAAGAAAGGCAATCTCAGACCTAGGGTTTCTAAAAATTGATCATCAATCTATTCAATTCCTAAACTGTCCTAGGGTTGCTTAAGAGATCAGCAAACCACACTAAGAATTAGTTAGTCATCATTTTTATTTTTATTTTTATTTTTATTTTACTTAATGAGAAGAATTGTGAAAGAAGGAAAAACAAAACGAATCAAGAGATCACAGATCAAAAACTAAAATCAAGAGATCACAGAAAAAAGAAACAAAATTAACTGACAAGAATTAAATGGCAAAAGAGGTAACCTTTATTCGAAAAATGTCTTCCAATACAAAGCTCCTTCTTCTCCACAATGTGCTTAAAAAGAAATTATAAATTGCAGAACTTTAAGGAAAAGCTAAAGAAAATCCTAATCTCCTCGTTTCTGGATGCCCCTCTCTGTTGCGTCTGCAGGGGTATTTATAGGCTCAGAAGGAAGTAGAGTCCCGGTGAAACACAACCTCAAAATCTAGTTGTCATCCTTATCCATACGGCCGCGGAAACGCGGCTCTGGCCGCGTTTCCGCGGCCAAAGCATTATCCCTGGCCGCGCACTTTCGCGCGTGACCTGATCTGGTCCGACCACCTGGGCATATCTGTCTGGATCTGACATCTCGACTCTTTAATTTGAGATTTCGGGATAACTTGGAAATCAAGTTACCCTAAATCCAAATCTCTTCCAAAACGAATTTCATCCTTACACTCTTATTTATCCTCATCCACCAAGTATTTAGGGTTGAATAGAATTCTATCCTTTCCCTCTTTTTAGTATTTGCAACATTTGCACTTTGTATTTGCACTTTTGACATTTTGTAATTGCACTTTTGCACTTGGGCTTGGACATAGGCTTGGACATGGGCTTTTGGGCTTCATTTAGTCTTTTATTCTTTATTTAAAAACACTCAAGGCCTGCACACATTAAATAACAAAATATTAGTAATAGTGCATGATTATATGAATAAATATGAAAATGTGATAGTAAATGTGATAACAATTATGCATTTTTTACTACCTATCAGGTTCCCTGTGTGGGAAGTCCTGTGAGGACGTTATAGTGAAAATCCTTCTGTGTGAAGGCGACGACGTAGAGCAGTGGCTCGAATCTCGAAACATATCTTATTGTTTGCGATTGATCCACTATCTCTAACTCTCTCTCTCTCTCTCTTAAATCTTGCGCTATTTCATATTGTTCATTCATACACATATGCTTGGTAGTTTGTGTACCATACTTGTGTTAAACAAAGAGAGCTTTACATAGCACCTCAACTCTTATTTAGAAAAATTTAGAGGAGAAAGTCCAGAGCCCTTCACCAGGAATTTAGCTACACTCTTTGGTTACGCTAAGTGTGTTGCAATTTAGTTTTAATTTCGGATTATTTCTCATTAGATTAGCCATACACCTATTCACCCCCTCTCCAGGTGTTCTTACAAAAGGGTTCAGTTGATAGACACGAATTAATATGAAGGTAAATCTAGGTCAAGCTTGTGTCTAAGGAAAGATAGTTCCAATTAATGTCACTTGAAACACTATAAATGGGTGTTTTTAAGAAAAAGAAAATGATGAAGCTGTAATACCCCGTTCCCGGAATACGTACTTAATTTCGTATTCAGTTTTTCGATCGTATTTTTCGATTTACTTTCTGTATTTGACCGATTTCAATTTTAAATATCATTTGCCAATATAATATATTTTATATGATTTTCTGGGATTTTCCGGAATTAAAAGGAATTTCTTCAAAACCGGTGTCGACCAGTGCCGCTGATCGATTCCTGAATTTTTATCTTACCAACTGTTTAGATTTTCTAGAAGAGTCTTTAGACATTTCTTCTTAGAATTATGTTTATTACTTAAATACTTTTTCTGAAGATTTTACGAATTTATGGATCTTCCACCGGAGTCGGTAGATAACCGATTCTAGGATTTTTAATTCACAAACTGTTAGGACTTTCTAGAAAGGCCTTTAGGCATTATCTCTTAGAATCATATTTTCTACCTACATTCTTTTTCTGAGAATTTTATGATTTTATGAAAATTCTTTCGGAGTCGGTAGGTAACTGATTCCGGGATTTTTAGATTTAAAACTATAAAGTATTTCTTAAAAAGGATTTTACTACGAGTCTTCATATATTATATTGATTTTTGGTGAAAATTGCGAGTCGTTCCGAGATACTTGAATTTCGGACGATTTCAGTATTTTCCGAATTGTTTTCCCGCATACTCGACTTTATCTCGGGAAACTGTGTTTCCGATATTTTCATTTTTGGAGACCAAGAAAATATCTTCTCTTTATCATTTCTTTTTCTTTCCTTTTCCTTATTTCCTTTAGCTTCCTCCACAAGCCATTAACTTTTCCAATTTCCAATAATTCCAATTTTCTCCACCACAAAATATCTCCACCTCATTTCTTCCACACACTTCCTTTAATCCTCCACCCCACAATACCTCCACCTCATCCCCCTCTTTGGCAAGCTTTGATTGGCCAAGGAGAACACCTCATCCCCCCACTTTACAATTAAGCCCTCCCCTTTTATTTAATTGCATCCCCTTTACAAATCCAAAACCCTATAAATACTTTTCCTTTTCATTTCTAACCCTTTTCTTTCTTCACTTCTCTTCATCAAAGAGAATTACCTTCACCAAAATTCCTCTTTCATCTCCTCTTCAACCTTCAACTCCAAGACTTCATCAAGGCCATCACTTCAACCTCTTCTACCTTGGATTGGGGATCCTCTCTCTTCGTCGATTACATCTCCGTAGATCAAGCCGTCGACCACAACCATTTCGAGTTCGTAAAGCTTCACATAACCATTCAAGGTGAGTATATTTACTCACCAAGACTCGTAAAATTTCTTGTATACTTGTGTTGATAAATCATGTCCCTTTGAGTCATCAAAATCATATTTTTAGACTACCAAAATCAACCATACAAAAATCTGTTTTTTTAACCAAACAGCAGCAGATTTCAGAACTTCGGTCGACCGGCCCAAGGGGGGCAGTCGACCGATGTGCACAAACGTGCACAGTTTTGAGTAGGCGGTCGACCGGTTCACCAACCAGTCGACCGGTAGAAAACCTGGAGCTCACGGCCCTGTATCGGTCGACCGGCAGTCGACCGACAGGCGACCGTTAGTTGTGTCTCCGGTCGACCGGCAGTCGACCGGAAGTCGACCGACCAAACCTGGAGGTCACGGCCTTGTATCGGTCGACCGGACGTCGACCGTTAGTTAGGTGACTGTCCCGTATCGGTCGACCGGCCATTTAACCCAGTCGACCGATAGGCTAATTCTGGGCCAAAATTGCTGATTCTTCTCTTTTCTGAATTTAGATCTTATCGTTGATACATGTGTTATATATAATCATTGCTCATGCTTCATGACTGATACCACATGACATGTTATGATATATTCTTACCCCTTGACTTGTTACCTGATATATATTACTCCTTGCCATGCCATTACTTCATGCATGTCAATTACATGCTATTGTTTCAGATCTGATTATATCACCTGACTATTATCAATCACTTGATATGACTTGTTAATTAACCCTATCAATCTCTTGTCATGCTATCACTTAAAACCCAGCATGATATATTTGACTTTGTAATTATCACGCTTACGGGAATCCTGTCTTGTTTTATGGAACTAAGTGCCACACCATACTCGGTGGGGGCCACCTCTAGGATCCATTCCCTCAGAGCAAAGTGCCACACCACACGGTGGGGGCCACCTCTTGAATCTGTTGGGCTATTACTGTTATGTTTATTCTTCCCGTAATCTGATAATTCTTAATAAGCTACAACTTGTATCGGGGAATGGGAGGAAGTGATGGATGCCGGAATGATACCTTGCTTATAGTAATGGAATAAAATATTGACGACTTGTGGTAGTGGAACCATGAGTTCCACAGAAGACATGTGATTAGGGGGACTTTGGGCCTCCAATACTGGTTCCAGGTGTATGGAAACTACTATAAGAAGTGTTATCAGTTCTCCATCTACTTCCGGTAACGACCCTCGACTCTCTTATATATGGATGTATGTGAGTCGGGATATATACCGAGACACATACCTAGATATATGGGTCAGACGAGTAATAATAATAATTAGATGCCCGTTATATTCCAATCATGATTCCAGTGATGATTCCGGTTATAATCTTAGTTATGATTCATGTTAGGATAACTGTTATAATTCCTGTCTTAGTTCCGGTTATGACTCATATTACACGTGTTATGGACCTATGATTATTATTGTTATGTATTCCTGTTTTGACTATCATATGATTTGCAACTCTGATTCTATACGCTTGGATTTCTGTGGCATGAGACAAAGGTATATACATGAGGGTTTCCTTGTTTGGATTATTCCTTCGATGTACTAGTCTCATGGGACCGTGACTTAAGCGTATACAATCACTTTTGCTTGTAATCAGCTTTACTAGTGTTTTCCTGTTTTATGATTATGTTATACCCGTCCTTATATACCATACTTGTGTTCTAACCCCTATTCATGTCTCTTAGCCACTTGGCTGTAGTTCACTTATTGTTATGTGTCTTGATTCCTTGGATTTGCATATTCAGATTCCGAAGCTGGATCGAAGTGGAGTTGTCCACCGTAGATCGAGCTTTCCTTAGCAAGCAGGCATCCTAGCTCCAGTTTCTTGTGCCTGGCTTCTTTTGACTCACGGGATCTTCATCCTACTCGTGAGCTTTTGTGTATATCTTGTATATTTCTCTTTTGGACTTGGTTATGATGTAATACACATGTAATGTGTAATACTTTATAATATCCTGTGATAACTTTGTATGTGTATTTCTTGTGTTGGCATATGTATGAATACCACGCTTCGTGTGTACTCTGATTTCTTGCTTGTACTTTATGCTTAGCGTATATACGTGGGGGCTTCTTCGGACCTACGTATATACGTCGCAGTGACGTCCCGTATCCGTGGAATCGGGGCGTTACAGAAGCAAATAAGATGTCATGAAATAAGAAATCTTCAATTATTAGTATTATATAATTCTAATCCTACTGTTGTGTAACACCCTTCGCAAAATCACAATGAATAAAAATTTATGAGTTTGAAGGATATATGGGTATCAACTAATACAGGAGGTAACTCTGTCTTATGTCGCACTCAAAACTCAAGCTTTTAATTGAACTTTTAAGATCCGACCACACATTATCATCTCATGTTTTAAGATATATACATATAAAAAATTACCTGATTTGGGGCTTGTTTACTCCATTTTTTGTGGTTTCAAATATTAAAGGTATTTTAACAGTAGAACAAAATGGAACGATTAGATCAATGAGTAAACAAACTCCAACTAGATATTATATATATACATCTTAGAACATGAAGATGATAATGTGTGGTCAGATCGTGTAAAATATTTCGAGAGATATGAGTTTTAAGTGCGACATAGGACAAAGTTACCTCCTGTGTTAGCTGATTTACATATTCGTCATATATAGAGAAAAATGGGAATCAATTGATATAAGAGGCAACTTTGTCCTATGTCGCAATCAAAACTCAAGTTTTTGATTGAATTTTTAAGATCCGATCGCACATCATCATCTTCTGTTCTAAAATATATGCACATAAAAAATCACCTGATTTAGGGTTTATTTACTTTATTTTATTTGGGTTCAATCATTACTGATTTTTTAACAGTAAAATAAAATAGAACGATTAGATCAATGAGTAAACGAACTCCAAATCACTTGATTTTTTATATATATACATCTTAAAACATGAAGATGATAATGTACGGTCAGATTGTGAAATTTTTTTCGAGAGATATGATTTTTGAGCGTGACATAGGACAAAGTTGCCTTCTGTGTCAGGTGATATACATATTCCTCATAATATATATATATATATATATATATATATATATATATATATGTATGTATGTATGTATGTATGTATGTATGCTTAAAAATCTGAAAGCTGTCAGGCGATCCCACATGACACTCTTCAAAGATGATAAATATAATTTGTATAATCTTGAACACCCCATTGGGAACTCATGAAGGACAAAACATTGGGAGTTTGGATGAGTGTGGATGGCGAGAACGAGATGTCAAACTATTAAGAGTATCTTGTGAAGAGAGAAGGAAAGATGGATTTCGATCAATAGAAAAAACTTTTGAAGGTTAATCTAAGTCTTTTTCAAGTGTTGCAAGGCGTACTTTGATACTATAATTCTCATTACAGTACACATGGTAGACTCCAAAAACCCATGAGTTAGCTTGAAGCTTGGTGGACATTAACATATAGAAAATAAGGTAGACAGGTTTTATGAGATCTTTAAACTCCACAGATGTGTAGGTTTTGAGATATCATCAAACTCAGCAGAAGAGAAGGTTTTGAGAAATTTTCAAACTTAGTAGAAGAAGGGGAAACCAGTCAGAGAAGAAGAGGTGCCAATATTTAGGAGAAGAGACTGTTAGTAATAGATCCGTCAAAGGAGAGAAGCGATCACTGAAGGAAGAGCTGATCGATGAAAATGAAGATGTGGTGCCGAACTAGGTAGAAGTCATTGGAGAACATGGTGGCCTCAAATATCAAGTAGAACTTGTGACCAAGATTAGAATTGTCAATAGAGATCTCTCGACCAAGATGAAAAACTTTGATGGTGAACACTAGTTGGAGGTGGCTTGGTAATAGGCACGCGCTATGTGAGCACTGCCCAGCGCAAGCTCGAGGATGGCGTGAGAACGATTATTAGTAGAGAAAATATTTTAGAAAGCAGAATTTTTTAGAAAGCTGGCTCTGATACCATATTAAATTTGAATTGTATATATTATTGATAAGGGCAATGCTGAATATTAGGGCTAAGCACGGTGCGGTGCAGTGCGGTTTTTGTCCAAAAATTTGTAACCACACCGCACAAGTAAAGTAACCGAACTGAAACCGAGCCGATATTTTGATTTGGTTTCGATTTTAACTGATTATCGCCGATCTTCCAGCAGAGCGACAAACTTTGTCGAGGAAGAAGAGAGAGCGAGGGCGTCGAGGAAGAATAGAGGGGAAGGGGGGAGGTCGAGACAAGGCGTCGGCGGACTGGAGGACTTCGCAAGCGACAGACTTTCATTGAGGAAGAAGAAAGTGAGGACAAGGATCGAGGCCTTTGCCGGCGAAATTGACGACTTGCAGGCGGAGGAGCCCTCACAGGTCAGGGGAGGAGTGACAAGGGTGGGAGGGATCGGGGAAGGTTGGGGGAGGGCAAAGAGGGGGGGGGATTGGGGAAGATCAGGAGAGGAGCGGTGAGGGGTGGGGTGGAGGGATCGGGGGAGGGCAACGAGGGGTGGGGGACTTCGTCTGAGAGAGAGGAGAGAGGTGAGATGAAGAGATGAAGAGAATCAGAGCAAGGAGATGATTGAATAGTGATCATAGAGATGGGTTGGGCTTGGAATAGAGGACCTGGGTGGGCTAGGTTTTAATGAAAAAAAAGAGGAAAAAGAAGAGAAATTAGGAAGTGGGCTGGGTTTACATTAGGTTCGGTTCAGTAAGGTTTACTGAATCTCAAAAAAATGGAAACTTAATCGAACAGAACTCTTTCTCAAACCGTGCCGAACCGATGTGTTCGGTATGTTCAGTTCCCAGTTAGCCGCACCAAATGCTCCCCCTACCGAATATATAGCCATTATAATTACATGGTAAGGACACATCTACCCTTAATACAATTAATATTATATAATCCTATTCCCACTATTCTATAATATAACCAACCTATTTATTCATGGATCAAACACAGTCGACCCATTAGAAGTCTTTTTTTTCCCAAAAAAAATTTCAGGCCAATTTTTAAGATACCCATCTTGGATCCAATTTTACATGTCCAATAACACTAAAATAAATGCTCGAAATAGACAAATAAAACCACTACCCACATATCAATATAGATATAATTTATATTATTCTCAAACTGTAATACCCTCTCCCGGGATACGTACTTAGTTACGTATTCAGTCTTTCGATCGTATTTTCCGATTTACCTTCCGTATTTGACCGATTTTAATTTCAAATATCATTTTTCAATATTTAAGATTTTATGAGATTTTCTGGAATTTTCTGGAATTAAAATGAATTTCTTCAAACGGTGTCGGCCAGTGCCGCTGACCGATTCTCGAATTTTTATCTCCCAAACTGTTAGGAATTTTTAGAAAGTCTCTTAGACTTTATTACTTAGAATCATATTTCCTACTTATACACTTTTTCTGAGAATTTTATAAATTTATGAAAATTCTTTCGGAGTCGGTAAATAACTGATTCCGGGATTTTTTAATTAAAAATCTATACAGTATTTCTTCAAACGAATTTCACCATGAGTCTTCAAATATTTTTCTTGATTTTTGATAAAATTTTCAGACCAATCCGAGATACTTGAATTTCGGACATTTTTTCAATTATTGCAAAATTCCAATTCCACTTCATTTCCACCTCATTTCCCACTCACACACTTCACCTAACCCCACTCACTCTCTCTCCTTCCTATGGCCGGCCAGTGGCCATGAGGGGACACCTCACCCCCACATTTTTGCAAGAAAACCCCCCACTTCCATCATAATCCCAATCCTTTACAAAAGATCCCAACCTATAAGTGCATTTCATTTGCAAAATTCCCCTTTTTCTCATTTCTTCATCAAGAGAAACTCTCTCAAAATCTCCTTCCTCAAACCAAACCCTAACTCCAAGATCACCCAAATCTCTTCACCTACACCTCAAGGTCTCAAGGGGTTCAACTAGGGCTTCATCAAGGAACTCCATCTTCAACCTCTACTCCCCAAGGCAACTCCAAGAGCACTTCTTCACCTCAAGCTTCAACAACGAGTGTGGAGTGAAGCAATCACCTCCATCCTTGAATCAAGTCACAATTAAACCTAAACTAGTGAGTATCTTTACTCACCAAGACCTAAATTAACATTTCATTCCTTGTGGTAGAAATCCTTGTACACTTGTAGTATAAAAATCCAATTTTTAGGGCATCACAACTCAAATCCACCCCCCATGTAAGTATATTATTCAACAAGGCTAGTTTCTGTTTTAGTGTACTTGTACTGCTAGATCCGGTCCCCTAATACCTAAAAAATCCTATTTTTAGACTGTTAGAACCAACCCAAGAAAATTCTGATTTTTCTGCCTTAACAGCAGCTAATTCCAGAGGATCGGTCGACCGGCAGTCGACCGATCACTCTGCCGATGTGCACAGAGTGCACAGCTTTGAGCTGGCGGTCGACTGGCAGTCGACCGACCACTCGACGGCTTAAGGAATTTATTGTGGACCAGTCGACCGGCAGTCGACCGGCCAAACCTGGAGCTCACGCACTTTGTACGGTCGACCGGCAGTCGACCGGCACTCGACCGCCTTTGTAAATCCCAGTCGACCGGCAGTCAACCGGAGGTCGACCGTTAGGCAAATTCTGGGACGGATTTCAGACTCCTTTCCTTTTTGATTTTTGATATTCCCCTGATATATGTATGATGTTAGTCTTGTTTATGCTTCATACCTGTACTGCATGACATGTTACCTGATAAATCTTGCTTCATTAGGCTTCATGACTTGTTGTTATATATTGCTATTCCTTAACTTGTTAAATATGAAGTATCACCACTCTTCATGCTATCACTAAAACACCAAGCATGATACACCCGACTTTTATATAAAATTCACCAACTTACATTGGGTCGGGGGGAAATATGCGGAATATCGATATGTGTTCGTGTTTACAGTGGTTTTAGGTATATTGTACAATTACTGTTCCGGTCTTACCTGTGGTACTCCAGGGGACCGAGGGGAGTGCTTGCTCCCTTCCTGTTTACTGTCATGACAAGGGCATACATAAGTCCCTCCTGTTTAGCCTTGCGGCAGGTTCCGTCTTCAAGCAACGGAACAATCCTGGGCCGTGGTCCCGGGTATACACGGGACCCACTATAAACATAGTTCGTCGATACAACCGCTGTTTCCAATAACAACCTTGTTTCACTAGGATATGGATCTATGTGCTCTGGGACGCTGGGTCACATAGCTAGATATCACAGTAAGACAAGTAATAATAATAAGACGTTAATTGTAGATTTGTTGCATATGATCTTACCTTATGAGTTTACATCGCTTGTTATTCATTGCTATTTATTGTAACTTCATTGCCTTTATTCATGATCCTTATGTCACTTGACTATCTTTTATTTGTTATTATATGTCTTGACCCTTTGGATTTGCATATTCAGATTCTGAGGCTTGGAACGAAGTGGAGCCTTCCACAGAGGACCGGCCTATCTTTCTGAGCAGGCTGACCAGCTCTAGTCTCATCGTGCCGACTCTTCCTTTGGTTCACGGGATCTCCATCCATTTCGTGAGCATTTTTGTATTTTTGGTTGTATAGGATTCATTTTGGACTTGGGTTGTGATAAAGGACACTTGTAAAGTGATTTTGCTTATCATAACTTGTATAACTTTGTATTTATCTTTTGTAAGTTGGCATATGAATATACCACGCTGTGTTTGTACTCTGATACTTGTTGTACTTAATGCTTAGCGTATATACGTGGGGGCACCTTCTGACCTACGTATATGCGTTGCAGTGACGTCCCCGTATCCGTGGGATCGGGGCGTTACAGGTGGTATCAGAGCGTAGGCTCTCAAACCTAAAAGTACAACCAAGTGGCAAATTCTAGTGATTTGCTAATGCCAACTACAATGTACAAAGTTATATAGTCCTTCTTGACTTCGTCCTTGATTCATTCCTCGTATCCTAAACTCCTTCCCTTTGTTTCCAATTCCAGATCTTATCCCTTTCGGTATGGAGAGACGTTCGGGTCGCAACAATGTCGGGCAAGTACCGAATGGACCCGTAGGAGGAGAGGGTGCTGATATCCTGAGGATCATTCAGACTATGCTGGGAAACCAGCAACAGCAGATGGAGAATCAGCAACAGCAGACTGAGCTCCTCAGGCAGGAGTTGGCAGCCCCGAAGGAGCAGAAGCCGGGGACATCTCAGACTTCCGACGGCTACAGCCGGCCGTATTCACGGGAGTCGAGAGGCCATTGGAGGCTGAACAGTGGTTAACAGACACCACCGATCTGCTGAACGCCGCCAGGGTGCCTAAGGAGAACCAAGTGGAGGTTGCAAAGATCCAGCTGAAGGACATAGCCAGGACTTGGTGGCTTGCAGAGGAAGCTCGCTTGGAGAAACCTATCTCTTGGGATACGTTCTCCAAGAGCTTCTACAGTCGTTTCTTCCCCGCCACTGCTCAGAAGGACATGGAGGAGCAGTTCATCAGGCTTCAACAGGGGGATAGATCCGTAGATGAGTATGCTGCAGAATTTCTCAGGTTGAGTCGCTTCGCCCCGTACATGATAGCAGATGAGGAGCAGAGGGCAAGCCGGTTCCAGCAAGGTCTGCAAATGGACATTCAGATGTTCCTAATGCCCATCATCTGAAGACCTATGCAGAAGTTCTCACCAGCGCTCGAGAGGTGGAGCGTGGGTTTGAGAAGAAGCAAGGAGATCAGAGGAAGGACCAGGCCATGAAGAGGTCGTTTGTACCGGTGGGCAGAGGAGGACCATCCAGAGCAGCGAAGGTCCAGGCCAGGCAACCATCAGGGCAGTTCCTTACCAGGTGGCTCGACCAGGTCTTATCTGCAATTTCTGCCAGAAGCCAGGACACTCCCAGCAGAATTGCCGGAGGGCAAACGGATGGTGTTTGGTGTGTGGAGCACGAGACCATGCCGTGGAGACCTGTCCGCACAGGAGGATGGGATTTGCTAACCAAACCTTGCCGGCACCTCAGGGGCAGAATGTGCAGAGGGTACTACCAGGGCCAGTTGGGCAGAGGCATCAGGGACCAGTGATGAGGAGAGCCCTCCCCTTCCTCCACCGCATGTTGCTCGCCCAGTGCAGAGAGGAGCCTGGACAGCAGCAGGGCGTGGCAGAGGTCAGGCCTACAACCTGACAGCAGAGGAGGCTGAGGCTTCAGAGGAGGTGATTACAGGTAACATCAGAGTTCATTCTATACCTGTTCTCGCTCTCTTCGATTCGGGTGCATCCCACTGTTATATCTCCGACCATTTTGTGGCTGTTCATTCCATACCTGTTAAGGCTTTAGACCACAAGTGGGAGATAAGTACAGGGAATGGGGTAGTTGTATCTTCTAGAGTTTGTGCTGACTGTCCAGTGGAGCTTTGTGGGAAGATCTTGGCCATAGACATGCTCGTACTCGACACCAAAGGGTACGACGTGATCTTAGGCATGACTTGGCTCAGTCAGTACTATGCTGTGATCGACTGTAGAGGGAGGAGGATCAATTTCAGAATCCCTCATCAGCCGGAGTTCCAGTTTAGTGGAGAGGTGAAGCCTGCTAAGAAGGAGATTCAGATGACCACTTCGGAGGTTCAGAAGGGAGTGCCAGTGTGGGATGAATTTCCAGAAGTCTTTGCTGAGGTCTCAGGGCTTCCACCGGAGAGGATAATTGAGTTCTCCATTGATACAATTCCAGGAGCAGCTCCTATATCCAAGGCTCCGTACAGGATGGCACCGACAGAGTTGTAGATCTTGAAGAGGCAACTGCAGGAGTATTCAGACAAGGGGTTGATTCGGCCAAGCACTTCACCATGGGGAGCTCCAGTGCTCTTGGCAAATAAGAAGGATGGTGGTAAGAGGCTTTGTATTGATTATAGGGAGTTGAACAAGGTCACCATCAAGAACAAGTATCCCTTGCCCCGGATTGATGACTTGTTTGATCAGCTTCATGGAGCCCGTGTATTTTCTAAGTTAGATTTGCAGTCGGGTTACCATCAGCTGAGGGTGTAGAAGGAGGATGTTCCGAAGACGGCATTCAGGACCCGATATGGCCACTATGAATTTCTGGTTATGCCTTTCGGAGTCACAAATGCCCCTGTAGTTTTCATGGACTTGATGAATCGAGTGTTCTCCCCTTACCTGGATCAGTTTGTAGTTGTATTTATAGATGACATCCTGATCTATTCAAAGAATAATAGGGAGCATGCAGAGCACTTGAGAATTGTGTTGCAGACTCTTCAGCAGGAGCAGCTTCATGCCAAGAGGAGCAAGTGTGAATTCTGGTTGGACAGCATAGCTTTCCTTGGACACATAGTTTCAGCAGAAGGAATTTCAGTTGATCCTAGTAAAGTCCAGGCAGTGAAGAATTGGCCAGTTCCGAAGACGGTGACTGAGATAAAGAGCTTTCTTGGACTAGCCGGATATTACAGGCGCTTTGTCCAGGATTTCTCTAGACTTGCAGCTCCGTTGACCAGGCTCACCAGAAAAGGGGAGAGATACATATGGACAGAAGTATGTGATGCAGCATTTAAGCAGTTGAAGCAGAGCTTATTTCAGCTCCAATCTTGAGGACTCCTTCAGGAAGAGGAGGGATGGTCATTTTCTGTGATGCATCAGGTAAAGGCCTGGGGTGTGTACTTATGCAACGTGATCATGTTATAGCATATGCATCTAGGCAATTGAAGCCTCATGAGAGGAATTACCCAACTCATGACTTGGAGTTGGCAGCTGTGATATTTGCTTTGAAGATCTGGAGACACTACCTTCTGGGAGACAAAGTGTTGATATACACAGATCACAAGAGCCTCAAGTATATTTTCTCACAGAAGGAGTTGAATATGAGGAGCAGAGGAGGTGGTTGGAGCTTATGGCGGACTACGATATTGACTTGCAGTATCATCCAGGCAAAGTCAATACCGTTCCAGATGCACTGAGCAGGATGCCAGAGAACAGAGTGCTAGTCCACCTTACTCAGCAGAGGGAATTGATTCGAGATTTCATCAGATTGGATTTGATGTTGGTGCAAGGAGGTGATAAGGCAGGGCAGCTTATGACTTTACAGATCCAGTCATCATTGATAGAGGAGATCAAGGGAGCTCAGAAAGAGGACCCCAGATTACAGACATTCAGAGCTCAGGTGGAGGCTGGTTGAGGACGGATCTCTGTATTCGTCCGGATGGCGCATTGTACTTTGGAAGTAGACTTTGTGTTCCCCAGGGAGAAGTTAGACAGAAGATTTTGGAAGAAGCACACAGTTCAGCTTATTCTATACACCCTGGGGGGAACAAGATGTATCAGGACCTGAAGAGGCACTTCTGGTGGAATGCTATGAAGAGGGAGATAGCCCAGTTTGTTGCCAAGTGCTTGGTTTGTCAGCAGATTAAGATCGAGCATCAGAGATCAGCTGGACTTCTTCAACCCTTGCCGATACCCGAATGGAAGTGGGAGCACATCACCATGGACTTTGTGACGGCATTGCCTCGGAGTCCCAAGGGTAATAATGCGGTGTGGGTGATCGTTGATCGCCTCACCAAGTCAGCTCACTTCATACCATTCAGGGTGGGTCAGTCAACTGAGGTTCTGGTAGATAAGTATATGAAGGAGATAGTTCGTCTGCATGGAGTTCCAGTTAGTATTGTGTCAGATAGAGACACCAGATTCAGATCTCATTTCTGGGAGAGTCTCCAAGAAAGTCTGGGAACTCGTCTGAAATTCAGTACTTCATACCATCCTCAGACAGACGGACAATCTGAGAGGACTATCCAGATCCTTGAAGATATGTTGAGGGCTTGCATGATTGACTTCGGAGGATCGTGGGAAGATCATCTTCACTTGGCTGAGTTTTCATATAACAACAGCTATCAGGCAAGTATTAAGATGGCACCCTTTGAGGCATTGTATGGTAGGAAGTGCCGATCACCGATTTGTTGGGATGAAGTCGGTGAGAGGAGTCTTTGGGACCAGAGATCCTGATGCAGGCGACAGAGAAAGTCAGGGTTATCAGAGATCATCTCAGGGCTGCTCAGAGTAGACAGAAGAGTTGGGCAGACACTCGGAGGAGGCCATTGGAATTCCAGACCGGAGATCATGTGTTCTTGAAGATATCACCTACCAAGGGTGTAATCCGGTTCGGTACACGGGGGAAGCTAAGTCCGAGGTATATTGGCCCATTCGAGATCCTGGATCGTGTGGGAGATGTGTCCTATAGATTGGCATTACCGCCATCTTTGGACGGGTGCATAATGTCTTCCACGTGTCTCAGTTGAGGAAGTATGTCAGGGATGACGGCCATATTCTGGACCATTCCGAGCTGGAGCTACAACCGGATCTTTCATACCAAGAGCAGCCGTTGGCCATTCTGGATAGGAGTGTCAAGACACTGAAGAGCAGAGCTATTCCATGGTATTGGTGTCATGGAACAGGCATGCGCCAGGGGAGGCCACTTGGGAGCGTGAGGACGCTATCCGGGAGCGTTATCCTCAACTTTTCACATCTTGATTGGGTATGACTCTTTTCTTCTACTCTCTCTACCGTTATCTTTCCTTGTATCCGTATCTATCTGTTGCTTTTCCTGTTATCTTTCACCTTATGAAATTTCGAGGACGAAATTTTTGTAAGGTGGGTAGATTGTAATACCCCTCTCCGGGATACGTACTTAGTTACGTATTCAGTCTTTCGATCGTATTTTCCGATTTACCTTCCGTATTTGACCGATTTTAATTTCAAATATCATTTCCAATATTTAAGATTTTATGAGATTTTCTGGAATTTTCTGGAATTAAAATGAATTTCTTCAAACGGTGTCGGCCAGTGCCGCTGACCGATTCCCGAATTTTTATCTCCCAAACTGTTAGGATTTTTAGAAAGTCCCTTAGACTTTATTACTTAGAATCATATTTCCTACTTATACACTTTTTCTGAGAATTTTATAAATTTATGAAAATTCTTTCGGAGTCGGTAAATAACTGATTCCGGGATTTTTTAATTAAAAATCTATACAGTATTTCTTCAAACGAATTTCACCATGAGTCTTCAAATTTTTCTTGATTTTTGGTAAAATTTTCAGACCAATCCGAGATACTTGAATTTCGGACATTTTTCAATTATTGCAAAATTCCAATTCCACTTCATTTCCACCTCATTTCCCACTCACACACTTCACCTAACCCCACTCACTCTCTCTCCTTCCTATGGCCGGCCAAGTGGCCATGAGGGGACACCTCACCCCCACATTTTTGCAAGAAAACCCCCCACTTCCATCATAATCCAATCCCTTTACAAAAGATCCCAACCTATAAGTGCATTTCATTTGCAAAATTCCCCTTTTTCTCCATTTCTTCATCAAGAGAACTCTCTCAAAATCTCCTTCCTCAAACCAAACCCTAACTCCAAGATCACCCAAATCTCTTCACCTACACCTCAAGGTCTCAAGGGGTTCAACTAGGGCTTCATCAAGGAACTCCATCTTCAACCTCTACTCCCCAAGGCAACTCCAAGAGCACTTCTTCACCTCAAGCTTCAACAACGAGTGTGGAGTGAAGCAATCACCTCCATCCTTGAATCAAGTCACAATTAAACCTAACCTAGTGAGTATCTTTACTCACCAAGACCTAATTAACATTTCATTCCTGTGGTAGAAATCCTTGTACACTTGTAGTATAAAAATCCAATTTTAGGGCATCACAACTCAAATCCCACCTCCCCATGTAAGTATATTATTCAACAAGGCTAGTTTCTGTTTTAGTGTACTTGTACTGCTAGATCCGGTCCCCTAATACCTAAAAAATCCTATTTTTAGACTGTTAGAACCAACCCAAGAAAATTCTGATTTTTCTGCCTTAACAGCAGCTAATTCCAGAGGATCGGTCGACCGGCAGTCGACCAATCACTCTGCCGATGTGCACAGAGTGCACAGCTTTGAGCTGGCGGTCGACTGGCAGTCGACCGACACACTCGACCGGCTTAAGGAATTTATTGTGGACCAGTCGACCGGCAGTCGACCGGCCAAACCTGGAGCTCACGCACTTTGTACGGTCGACCGGCAGTCGACCGGCACTCGACCGCCTTTGTAAATCCCAGTCGACCGGCAGTCAACCGGAGGTCGACCGTTAGGCCAAATTCTGGGACGGATTTCAGACTCCTTTCCTTTTTGATTTTTGATATTCCCCTGATATATGTATGATGTTTTAGTCTTGTTTATGCTTCATACCTGTACTGCATGACATGTTACCTGATAAATCTTGCTTCATTAGGCTTCATGACTTGTTGTTATATATTGCTATTCCTTAACTTGTTAAATATGAAGTATCACCACTCTTCATGCTATCACTAAAACACCAAGCATGATACACCCGACTTTTATATAAAATTCACCAACTACATTGGGTCGGGGGAAATATGCGGAATATCGATATGTGTTCGTGTTTACAGTGGTTTTAGGTATATTGTACAATTACTGTTCCGGTCTTACCTGTGGTACTCCAGGGGACCGAGGGGAGTGCTTGCTCCCTTTCCTGTTTACTGTCATGACAAGGGCATACATAAGTCCC
The DNA here is from genome assembly GCA_038442645.1 of Agave tequilana. Lineage (NCBI taxonomy): Eukaryota > Viridiplantae > Streptophyta > Magnoliopsida > Asparagales > Asparagaceae > Agave > Agave tequilana. The sequence continues at coordinate 773 of JAVJIF010030727.1, read as the reverse complement.
TCCTGTTTAGCCTTGCGGCAGGTTCCGTCTTCAAGCAACGGAACAATCCTGGGCCGTGGTCCCGGGTATGCACGGGACCCACTGTAAACATAGTTCGTCGATACAACCGCTGTTTCCAATAACAACCTTGTTTCACTAGGATATGGATCTATGTGCTCTGGGACGCTGGGTCACATAGCTAGATATCACAGTAAGACAAGTAATAATAATAAGACGTTAATTGTAGATTTGTTGCATATGATTTTACTTATTGAGTTTACATCGCTTGTTATTCATTGCTATTTATTGTAACTTCATTGCCTTTATTCATGATCCTTATGTCACTTGACTATCTTTTATTTGTTATTATATGTCTTGACCCTTTGGATTTGCATATTCAGATTCTGAGGCTTGGAACGAAGTGGAGCCTTCCACAGAGGACCGGGCCTATCTTTCTGAGCAGGCTGACCAGCTCTAGTCTCATCGTGCCGACTCTTCCTTTTGGTTCACGGGATCTCCATCCATTTCGTGAGCATTTTTGTATTTTTGGTTGTATAGGATTCATTTTGGACTTGGGTTGTGATAAAGGACACTTGTAAAGTGATTTTGCTTATCATAACTTGTATAACTTTGTATTTATCTTTTGTAAGTTGGCATATGAATATACCACGCTGTGTGTTGTACTCTGATACTTGTTGTACTTAATGCTTAGCGTATATACGTGGGGGCACCTTCTGACCTACGTATATGCGTTGCAGTGACGTCCCCGTATCCGTGGGATCGGGGCGTTACAC